>JAHVYB010000007.1:301017-482493 GCA_020623695.1 Calonectria henricotiae | reverse complement strand
GAGAGGGGGGGGAGGGGCAGGAGTGGGGTGGGGGAGGGTGGGAGGAGAGGAAAGAGGGGGGTGGGGTGGGGGGGCGGGTGGGGCGATGGTGGGGGTGGGGGGGGAGGGGGGGTGGGGGGGGGGCGGGGGAGAGGGGGGGGGGAGGAGGGGGGTGGGGGGGGGGGGGGTGGGTGGGTGGGGGGGGGGGGGGGGGGGGGGGCGAGGGGGGGGGGGGGGGGGGGATGGGGGGGGGGGGGGGGGGGGGGGGCCGGTGCTCTGGAGAATTAGCGGCAGGGCTGCTGGAAGGCCGCTGGGAGGGGCCCACCGGACTCACTGGGCGGGTACCGAGTGGCTGCCGTTGATTGGCTGCGGGCGGCCTGAGAGCCAATCAATTTGCGGGATGGGGGCGCCGTCGTGGAGGGACTGGAGGCTGGGAGATGAGCGAAGGGAGTTCTCATATTATTATTAGAGAGGAACCTTGTTACCAATGGAAGGAGGAATCAATCGATCAATCAGGGCGCACACTACACAATTGGTGCCAGTTTACTGAAGCACCGTCTAGCATGGCTCGGCGTGGCCAGACAGGGAGGCAATGGGAGAGAGAATTCCTCCCGGGACAATGCCAATCCAGTCCAACGCAAACTTGATATTCCGTAGAATGCAGTCAGTGATTCACTCACGGCACCCTCGTCTTCCCTGGCCCGCACGGTTGACCACGTTGGGTATCTTACAGGCCATACTTTCCGAGCATGCCCAGCACAAATCTGTACAGCGCGCACGGATCCGGGCCACTACCTACTCGGCATCCAGTTGTTTGCTTCCTGGTTGCTTCGTCCGGTGCTGTCAAGATCGATGCTCGTCAACCAGGCTGAAACAACTCCATCTGTGCAGCGCTTCCTTTTAGTAGCGTGGGAGCGCACATCAGTATATCCGTCCACCCTGCCACCTGGATGAAGATTCGGGCATGCAGCACACACAGCCATCGGTATACGATGGCGAGGTGCCGTGGTACGAGAAAGTATACTTGCTAGCTTGCGTGTCTCGACTATTGCGTTAGAGCAACATCGTACAAATCCCGCTCTCCAGCTCGACCTTGCTTGCCTTGGAAGAGGCGTGAGAGACACAGCCAAAGACATGACCAAAAACACTCAACCCGAAGATGCCTGACCATTTGCCTTTTCTTCTTGAGTCAACGTCAAGGGGTACGTACCAGCCATCGCCTCATCCCAATTGGGACCGGCAGTCCATCAACTTGCACGCCTAGGTACACACACAAAGTTCTGGAGCGTGGCTTGTCCTCGGCCACTCCCTCCCACGCTTGCCCGTGCTCCTGCCGTCCACCCATGGCCCGTTAGAACACCACCATCAACCGTCCCAACTGGGTCACTCGAGCCACCTCCAGTCCGTTCCTTAGTGGGCCTAGCTCATCAGGCCGCCAGGGGGGTGCCGCCCGTGGATGCCACTGTGTCTATCGCCCGATGGCATCCGCGTCAGTGCAGTCACCCATTTCACCTCAGGCCTCTGGGCACCTCGGAGCATATGCCTTTGGCATTCAAACGAAGGCCCACACATGGACAGCGTGCCGCAACGCATCACAAGTCAATGACCGAGCAAGGGAGTCTACCATAAACGCAGATCATCCTCAACCTACCGACCTGTCGAAATTTCGCACCTCGCACTCTTGCACACAGCCAACACGGCCACCGCATGGGACATGCGTAACCATTCTTGCGAGAGAAAAATACCCCCCATATTTCTACTCGTCCTATTCGGATGCAAGTCTACCCATCCTGCAATGCAGTGCGACACACCAGCCCGCACTAAGCGCGTTGGTGGCTCGTGTTGATATCAACTGCCCAACTTCGAATACGTCGATTCGTACTGCGTGTACTTGGTGGGCAACAAAAAATTTTTTGGCCCACGATGGCCGACACGAGATCGCGACGTGGAGTGCATTCCAAGCACATCAGATTTGTGCAATCATACAACCCAATAAGCAGGCAATCCATCCGTCCCATATCTCGCCTCCCTGGAGTCTGACATCCCTGTAAAAGCGCTTGGTGCGCTATGCGCCGCCTCTCCCGCTCAATTTTGTTTGTTTTGGTAGTTTGTTTCGTTTCTCGGAAAGTTGAAAGGCACCCACCAACAAACTAGCGGGTGAAATAATCCGACATTGAAAACGTAGTGTATATTTCAACGCCACGGTGATAATCTGTAAAACTGCACAATGTGGCTGTCATTATTGGACACGGTTTGCTATCATGTTTGGTGCACTGGTTCAGCCATATTGAGTGAGGGTGGCCTCAGTCAACACACGTTCATAATTCATTATATTTGCCACAAGTATGATGCGCTGTGTTTATAACATTCTTCTGGTACAGGCAACAGAAGGCAAAAAATTCAATACATCCAAGGATCAACACCAAGGAAAAATTAAATATATTCTAATGCAACAATGCCATTTTGTTAGTGCAGCCACAATTATCGTCCACTTCGGTATCGACTCCAGGGTAGGCTTCGGGTTGAAACCTCTACTCGGGGTTCTTTCAGTGCCTGTGTATGTCACCAATTGAGTCATGTGCCAAAAATATATACCCTAATATTTGTGTGAGTGTCACTCAGGCAATACACAACAGTGTGGCCAACAAAACTTGAATATGCACGTGAAGGGTAGCATCCAAACGACATACGCAATTGAGAAGTCTCTTCATTGGTTGCAAAATGGCTTGCCAAGTCTAGCAATACCAGAAAATTAAAATAACAAACAATACCCACACCTCCCATGACAAGAATAAATAATAAATATAGGGTTGGTTATTGCTTTATTTACATGGCATAACTATCGAGGCGTCGAATCATTATAATCAGGTCGCACCTTGCGGGTTGTTGTCAGAACTTGTGGCACATTATTGTAGCCTCCATGTACGTCCCGCACCAAGACAATAGTTGGAAGGGAGAAATTGTCTTCTAAAATTACTCGCTAGGGTTTCCCAAATACTACCGCATTAACTAGACTGCAAAACCAACCAGTCGTCCTAAAAGACCATGTCGCCGTTTTAATATACCTGTTACCCCTTTCTCTATGATACAGTACCGGCCACAGCTCTCCGCAAAGATCCCCATTCATTGCATCGATGCACCCTGTTAAACAGAGAGCCCAGACTGCTGACTGGCAAAGAATCTCTTGGATTCGGCACACTTGGCACTCTGACAACCAGGGCACCTAAGACCCATTTGCAGCGAGCAGGCTTGATTTTCCCGCAGATGAGCCACGGCAATGCCCGCCAAGGCCTTAATGAATACTGGGCTACCGTTGAGGGACTCTACTCGCTTGACAGTATCGGCATGGCCACTCTCGCCGATGACTTCCTCATCCAACTCATACAATGTCTCAATGTGGTCCGATGTAAAGGCAATAGGGATCAAAACGAGATCCTTCTGGCCCTTGGAGATATAATTCTCCACGGTGTCCGATGTCTGTGGTCCCAACCAAGCGGAAGGACCGACCTGAGACTGCCAGCAGAGACGATATGGGTTCGAGAACTTGAGTCGTTGCATCACAGCATGAACAGTGGCAGCAACCTCACCGGGGTAAGAATCACCTGGTTCTTACGTTAGTCTTCAAATCTACCATTCAGTACCACTGAAAGAAGGCATACCTCGGTTGACAACCGACATTGGCAGACTGTGCGCAGAGAACAGCAATACAACGTCCTTGCGTCGCTCTTCGGGATACTCGGCCAGCTTGGCCTCAATGTTCTGAGCAAATGCCTCCACCAGGCCGGGGTGGACTGGCCAGCGATCAATGACACTCCATGTAATTGCGCCCGGCGGAGACTCCTGATTGGTCTTGCCCTCCAATCTATGCCTCCACTTCCACAGCTCGTTCAGGCTACTTCCGGTCGTCGAGCACGAGTACTGGGGATACTGGGTGAATGCGACGGCGCGGCCGCCTTTGCCATTTCCGAACCCATCTTCAAATAGTTTGTGGTACATCTCCTCGGTCAAGGGATTGGCATATCGGAATGCGACGTATGGCTTGTGAGGGGCGGTCTCGGGGGATAGTTTGTCGAGGAGCTTGCACATCTCAGCATTTTGGTACTCGGACCATTTCCGAATAGGCGATCCGCCGCCAATGGCTGCGTATTGTTTCTGGATCTTGGGTGTTCGCCTCTTGGAAATGAAAGGACCCAGATAAGGTTGAAGACGGCCCAAAGGGATCAAGTCGCCATCGGCCTAGAGGAGGGTTAGCATGTGCCGAGGGGTTCTGAGAGGAGAGGACCTTGACGTACGAAGAGGCGACTAAGAAAGTCACCGACTTCGTCGGTGGTAGAGGGTCCTCCCATGTTCAAAAAGACCATGGCGGTCGGGCCTTTAGATCCCGTAGCATCTTGAGTGACAGGGGGTACTGGAGTGGCCAGGTATCGTTTTTGGCTGGCGATCTGGGGCAACGCGAGGCGATGCGTAGTAGCTTGGGTGATGCCCTTGCAGAGCTGAGCTCCCGGGCGTTGCAACGCCATGATGAATGGATGTGATTTGGTTCTGTCGAGGTACGAATCTGAAAGTCAATGGGAACAGGCGGAAATGGATGAAGTTGGGCAACATAAATAGTTTAAATTGCCGCCAGTGCCATTGGTTGATGGACACAAAGTGTCTTGGTGGCGATGGTGCACGCATCTCCCAAACTCCGGGATCGCCTGCAGCGCATCTTATCGGGCTTTTTAGCGCCCTGTTAATATGTGACTTTGAACTCGGTGCACCCGTCTCGATAAGATATGTACTGCACTAGTGGGCGAGAGTACCACCAATCATTACGTGCGTAATCAAGTGCGGGCACGTGATACCGCGACAAGTCGCGAGTAATCGACAGCTAGCCCCTGTCATGCACACCGCGTTTGCCTAACGCCATGACCTGCCTATTGGCGTGAGATCATCCACCCCGAGCTGACCCATGACATGAAGAAAGATATTCAATTTTCAAGAAGCACAACATTTTAGCAATGGCAGACTACAATAGAGATTGGAGACGCGACGAAGAGAATGATGAGGAAGATCAAGAACTCGATGAAACGGTATGCTGCCTTGAGCCTCGTCCTAGCTTGTATCCACTAATTTGGCACAGAGTTACAAGGCACAGAAAGATGCCATTCTCCTGGCAATTGAAGTGAGCAACTCCATGTTGGAGCCCCCGCCGCCTCCGGATTCCAAGAAGGCAGAAAAGGACAGTCCGGTCCAAGCAGCTTTGAAATGCGCATATCACCTCATGGAGCAGCGCATCATATCCAACCCCAAGGACATGATGGGTATACTCTTGTTTGGCACTGAGAAGTCCAAATTTCAAGATTCTCCAGACGATAAAAGTGGCTTAGGCTATCCTCACTGCTATCTTTTCTCAGACCTTGACGTACCGGCAGCGGATGATGTCAAGTCGTTGAAGGCCTTGATCGAAGATGACGAGGATGACGAGGGAGTGTTGAAAGCTTCATCTGAAGATGTCAGCATGGCAAATGTGCTCTTCTGCGCCAATCAGATTTTCACTACAAAGGCAGCCAACTTTGGCAGCCGTCGTCTGTTCATTGTTACGGATAACGATGATCCGCATATAACTGACAAGCAAGCCAAGTCTGCTGCTGCTGTGCGGGCAAAGGATTTGTATGACTTGGGTGTGACTATTGATCTCTTCCCAATAACTCGAGGCGATGCCAAATTTAACATCGCAAACTTTTATGATGTAGGATCTCATACTTTAGGCAGCCTTGATTTTGGCTTATCATCTTAGGACATCATTTACCGTGACCCGATGGGGGAGGCCAACATGTCGGAAATTCGGACGTCAAAGTCTGGCGATGGCATCACTCTACTTAATTCGCTCATATCGAATGTAAATTCTAAGCAAACAGCAAAGAGGGCACTCTTTTCTAACCTTCCTTTTGAAATTGCTCCGGGTTTAAGCATTTCTGTCAAGGGATACAACATTATCCACCGGCAAACTCCGGATAGGACGTGTTATATTTGGTTGGATGGTGAAAAGCCTCAAATTGCCACAAGCGAGACGACAAGAATAGCAGAGGACAGCACGAGGACAGTTCATAAACAAGAGATCAAGAAAGCCTACAAGTTTGGTGGAGAATACGTCTACTTTACTCCAGAGGAACAGAAATCCTTGAAACAATTTGGATCCCCGGCAATTCGCATTATTGGATTCAAGCCTCGAAAATCGCTTCCCGCATGGGCAAGTGTAAAAAAGTCGACCTTTATCTTTCCCAGTGAGGAGGGTTACGTCGGTTCGACTCGAGTCTTCACTTCGCTTTGGCAGAAGCTGCTCAAGGACGACAAGATTGGAATTGCGTGGTGCATTGTGAGGGCCAATGCGCAGCCAATATTGGCAGCCATTATTCCATCCAAGGAACGGTCGGACGATGAATCGGGTACGCCTTATCTTCCTGCAGGACTATGGATTTACCCATTGCCTTTCCAGGATGACTTGAGAGATATAAAACCACCTGGAGACCCTACACCGAGCTCGGACGAACTGAAAACCCAGATGAGAACCATTGTGCAACAGCTCCAGCTGCCCAAGGCCATGTATAACCCAGCCAAGTACCCAAATTCTGCCTTGCAGTGGCACTACAAGATTTTGCAAGCCCTTGCGCTAGAGGAAGAAGTTCCTGAAAAGGTTGAGGATGCAACGGAGCCTAAATACAAGGCTATTAGCAAGAGAGCTGGGGGATATTTGGAAGATTGGACCGAGACGCTCGAGGGCGAAGTTGGCAGTGCAGTTTCCAAGAACGCACTCAAGCGAGAGGCTGATGACGATGAAGAAGACAGACCAACCAAGAAGAGCAGAGCAGCACAAGAAAAACCATATGAAACATCACCTACTCTCGCCCAGCTCAAAGCCTCAATCGACAGCGGGGGAATCAACAAGATGACGGTAGCTCAGCTCAAAGATCTTCTGGGTGCAAAGGGCCTGAGCACTAGCGGGAAGAAAGCAGAGTTGATTGAGAGAGTAGAGCAGTGGGTAGAGGAGAGCTTGTAGTCGATTGATGGTTATGTATAAGTGTACGTGTATAATCGTCGTTGAAAGGACTGGGAAGGGACGGCGTTTTAGAGGATTGCATTGAAAGTAATTGTATTCAGCGTAAAACAATTTCCAACTCTACCGCTCTTTGTAGCACAATGACACTGAATAACTAAATATCTGGTACTTTATAGATGTTGTTAAATGTGTAAGAAGACAGGATATACATTATCTTATCTTATCCATTTTTACTGATAAGAGATAAGATAAGAGAATGAAAGAGCTTGCAGCGAGCACACGATGAGTGCTCGCCAAGTTAAAGTCTTTGTCTAATATACTTCATTAAAAGAACATCTATATACACCCTGATTATACTAACCCTATAGGAGGCTTAGGGCGCTTTGAGGGTGTTGAGCTTAGATATAAGTCACATGTTAACTTATCACATAGTCCTGTCCTTAATATACTAGCTAGCTTAGTTACATAGAATAATAATAATTATAATAACCTAGCAGCTGCTATTCCTATGACCTTGGCTGTATTATAATAAACTGTAAGGAGTCGGGTGGTGTGCCGAGCCTTGCAATAACCTTCCTAGCCATTAGGCCAAAAATATCAATCAATTCAGTTAGCTTTGCTACACCAAATCACACCAAACAATAGCCAATAGGGATACAGGGCCCGCCGAGCCCTACGCGCCCGGTCGTCCTCTTACAATCTCAAGTTGTGTCAAAACCCAACTTGTAATTATTTTTCTAGATTGACCCTACTATAATAACTATATAAGCAGATTAAACCAATTAAAACTGCTTAGAAAATAAGAGCTTACAGTACATAGAACAGCTATTATACTGTATTTAATAGCAGCTTTCCGCTGTAGTAGAAGGCTGCTACTAACTGCAGCGGAAGGCTGTTATTAAATACAGTATGAGCTATATTTACTAGTCCCTCATAGGTGTGTGCTTAAACTAAAAAAAAAAAAATGGCGTGGGGTTTTGACGCAACTTGAGCTATGGTCTCCTGTAACTGTCACCCCTGTGCCCAATTTCTCCGGCACCCCCTCCCCTGCTGTCAGCAGCCGCAACCACAACCGCGTTCGCGCGACGCCGACGTCACGCACTTTCGTCACAAACAACCGACGTCGCGCTCGCGATATCACCTTCGCAGCACGTGCCAGACTTGGCCACCAACCTGCCGGGACCGGGGCTTCCGTCTTTCCGACCTTCCTCAATGGTGCACACCCAGCGCGCGCAACACTGAAGCCTCGTCATGGCCGACTTCCTCGCGAGTTTTAACTTGGGTGCCCAAACAGCTGCCCCATCCCATAATTCGCCATGCGATTCGATCGACGACCTACAGCTGAGGCTGCGCAGGACCCTCGACGAAAAGGCGACTTCAAGCAGAGCCGAACATGTCTCGAATATTCTGGAGTTTCGGGCGACTGCGCAGTTTGCCCTGACAATACCAGAACCTGAGAACGGCACCATCGAAGGCTTGAATAATATCGATCCATCCTTGGGAGGGGTGCCTCCTACAACTGTATGCAACACACAAGATGAAAGACAAGTATCGCGGGTGATAGGAGCTCACGAGGCATTGGTGGACCAACCGAGGGACAACCCGATTCTCCAGAGAGCAGTGGCCAAGCACATCATCACTGCGCTTAGCACAACCGATGGAAGTGCATGGGCTATTCGGGAAGTGACCTTGGGAGACCATGGTTGGACATTCACATATCTATGCAAAGCGTCCTACCAACAATGGAGTCGCGCACACGCGAAGTCATCAACCAAGTTGACTGTTGGAGATTACAGTCTGCGAGAGCCAGATCCCGTTTTGAATAGCCGGCCTGCCTTTGACTGCCGAGGTTCGGTGAGGATTATTTTCAACCGGGATAGTCGCATGATTACCATTAAATACGACCACACTGCATTGCACAAGACTGTTGCTGAGCTATCCGAAATCTTTAAACCCCCTCCTCGTCAACTCGGACCGAGGGTCGAGGGGCAACTTGAACAAAGAATACAGCAGCAAAAGACACCAAGAAAGTCAAGAACAGAAAGAAGGGCACAGGATGAAAGCGGAAACCCCCGAAAAAGAAAAAAGAACCACGATTCGACAGTCCAGGTCGCAGCACCCACATCGGTTATGCAGGTTTCAGAATTTCAAGTGTCAGTCGATTCTGTGTCGATGGGAAATGATACCTTGGCAGCAGAACGTGACCAAGTGGTTAATTCCCTTGCCCAGATTCAGGTTTCAGACCAGAGAGACAGGGTTACTGAGCAAAATGGACAGCCTTTCAACGACTACCCGCAGCAGCTGGTAGATGGTGGAGCATCCGCATCGACGGCCCAAACTGGATCCTCGAAAATGAGTTCCCAGCCTCCCCCTGGAGTCATTTTCCCCGTCAACATTACACCGGCAGAGGCAACACGTCGTCGAGATGCGGCTATCAGCATTCTCTCTGAGGCTGGTGTACCTCCAGATTCGTTATCAGCTGAGCAATTTAGTATATTTTCAAACCAGTCACCGGAACTCCAAAAGGAATCGCTTAATATGCTTATAAAGTATGGAGCAGAGAGATTGCGCATCGTTCATCCCAGCGCCAAAGAAGGGTCGACTTCAGGCCAGCCCAGCACATCTTCAACTCCGAGCCTGAGCGGCCAATCTGTCTCATCCCAGCCCACGACCTCAAAGGAGCTTGTCCCCCAGTCGTCTGGATATGTGTCTGCACCCGAAGCCAGAGGTGATGAACCGGGCGTGAAGCACCTTGGAACCTCCTCGAAACCGAGAAGAAAGATGGGGAAATCACGAAATGCTTGCTTTCCATGTAAATCGCGAAGAGTCAAGGTAAGATGCTCTGGCGCTCTCTCTTCAGATAGCATAAAGCTGACTGCAAAAAGTGTCCAAGGCAACGTCCCGCTTGTAGCGAATGCCAAGCTGAAGGCCAGACATGCGTGTATGCACCGCAAAAGCCAAGAAAGAAGAATAAAAAACCCAATCCTGACGCAGCGGAGGTTGAGCAGGGGGAGGAAGAGGAAGGAGAAAGTGACCGGGAAGAAGAGGCTAGCGCAGGTGTCGGGGGACATGAAACCAATGAAACCAATCATGGTGACTCTGCTCAGAACCGGTTTCAGGAGTATTCATCGTATCCCCACCTGCCCATTGACGATGCCCTTGTGTCAAGTACCGACCCAACAAACCGGTCAACGTACATACAACAAGATGACTACTTGCAACCAAGGCCAGATTTACCCTTAGCACATGATGATGGTTTTACTGTGGCACCTCATCATGTTCTGACAGACCCAACTCGACTCCCTGGACGTCAAGCTGGCTCTCTCACCCAAGGCAGTTGGGGGATAGGCGATTCTGCCTCACGCACTCGACGAAGCCTACCTTCTGAGCCTACTCACGTTGAATCACATAATCTCTCCATCGAAAATAGCCACCCTTCGTCAAATGGTCCCTCAAGGGAAATCCATGGCAGTCAGACAACGGCGACAACCTCAGGGCCGGGGAACATGTCACATTCTGGTACCAGAGCATCTCAGAGTGTGGATCATTACAAATCAACCGAGCACCATGAGCTACGCGATGGATTACAACACGTCTCGGCACTAGCACAAGCTGCTATACAGCAACACCAGTCTCCAACGAGGACAGCGGCCATAATGGCACAGGCTAGGAGATCACCTATTCAAGGTAACAACACTCCTCGGACAACATCGTACCAGGGCCAGAAAACCCAGCCGCATGATTCGTTAGCAGGAGCTTATCCGCCGCCTCCTGATACAGCCCGTCACTCTCGAATTAATAGCTCTGGAGACCAGACATCTGACCGCACTGGCGAAGCATCGAAATATGGTCACCATGCCACAGCAAGCCACCAAAGAAACCAAGGGGCCGGTGGTTATGATTCATACTCGCAGACGCGAAAGGGAACTTCTGGGGGATCAGTTACTCAGCCACCTAGCAAAACCTCAACGGCAATGCCCATGCTCTCCCAGCCTCCTTTGTCAACGGCATCCTACCGAACGTCTTCAAACCACTGGTCAGGGTCACAGGATAGCAATGATCATGCCCATGGCTCTGTGTCTGCATACAGCACACAAAGCGTCTACCCTCAAATATCGTCGACTGCCGGCCCTGATTCCAGGCAGACATATGATAGTCGAGGGAGAACTCAGCCTGCCACTTCTACCCGTAGTGCTTTTAGCCAACAACAACAAACCTATTCTTCATACACACCTACTCAAAACCAGCAGAGCGAAGGGACCGGCCAGCAACCTAGCTGGTATACTTTCAATAATTCGAACTCGAATTCTTTTACGTCCGCGAACAATTCAGCAGGCTATTCATGGCATTGAACCCAAGAGGGAAAATATGGTCTAATGGACTTATTGGGCATTGTTCAGGGAGTTGCGTTTTTACTAGCAGTTAACAGTACCGGAATTTCATTTGTGGCGGATTGCTTTGGTCATCGACACGGCCTTTGACAGATTTTGGACGGCATAAGGGTCCATGTTTTATCGGGCGATGCTCTTGGCTTCTCCTCTACATTAGCGGGATGAGATAGACATTTGCTTGAGCCATGCAAATTTAAGATGATGAATGATTGTATTCCCCCACTAACTAAGCCATTATTATACTTGTGTAGCATGTGCTCAACCGAATAATTAGTTGTTCCAGCAAACCCATCCCTCTATCATATACATGGTATCTCAAGTCCAAACTGCCACTATCATGCCATATCCCTTTGCCTCGTATCACATTATGGGGGGTTATTAGTTTCCACGACAAGCTGATTACTCTTCTGGGTTGGAGAGAGCAAACTTGCTCATAGATCGGAGCCTGGCACCGTAAAAGTACAGGAGCCAGATACCAATGATGCCAATGACACTCAAGCCGCCGAGGAGACTTGTTCCCTTGGCAACACCCAAGTTGCCGTAGAGCGGGTGTGCGAACAGAACGCTGCCGCACGCCAGTGCGCTGCGGAAGAAGTCGTTGGCGGCGAACAGGCTGGCGGCGTACATGGGGTAGCTCAGCGGGATGTAGACAAAGATGCACTGCATGACGATGAAGACGGTGGTGCCGTAGATGGTGATGCCGATGGTCGGGACAATCCAGTGGATGGACGCCCGCGCGGTCCAGGCAAAGAGGAACAGGCCAATGGTGGGGCCGAAGGAAGCGCCCAGCGCCGGGAGGAGCCGGGACTCTTGGACGGGCCAGCCGAACTTGGCGATGCGGCGGTCCATATAGTAGTGCAGGTAGGCAAGGTAGGCGAGCACGCCGATGATGCAGGAGACCAGGATACAGAGGAAGACAAGACCGATCTGGCCCAGGTTCATGTCGTAGTAGACGGGGTAGACCAAGGGGAAGACCTCAAAGACTAAATTGACGGAGAGTCAGCACATGGTCATGCAAATGCAGACATTGCGAGGTGTAAAACTTACAGGAGTAGTAGATGCCGTAGATGATGGCGGTGTAGATCTGGACGAAGAGGACGGCGGGATCCTTCATGGTGATCTCAATGGGCTTGATGAGGGCGTCGATGGCGACGGCCGAGACCTTCATGTTTCGCTGGTCGATCTCGCTCTGCGACATGAAGCGCTCGTTGTTGGTCAGTTTGCGCAGGCGCTGAGCGCGTCGCAGCAGGATGTTGGCGCTGCTGGTCTCGGGAAGCAACAGGAACATCATGATGAAGATGGGGGCCGACGCCCAGATGCTCTCATAGAGAGACCAGCGCCATCCCTTGACGGGGACGGCGAAGCCGCTGAGGAGAGGGCCAAGGGCAGCTGTGGAGATGAGAGAATGTGTCAGCTATTGTTCATTCACACATTTCAATAATGGGTTGGGGGATGTTCAATCAAAAGACTTACGCCCACAGTAGGCGGCAGAAACCCAGGCCATCATGGCGTAGGGGAGAGCCATCAAACTATACATGTCACCGAGGGAAGCGCCGCCAGAGGCCAAGCAAGGCGACCCAAAGAAGCCCTGGAGGAAACGCAGGATCATGAGGCCGGGGTAGTTGTTGACGAGGGCCGTGGGGATGGAGATGATGACGAACAGAAACATGGTGATGATGTAGATGGGGTTGCGACCAATGCGAGGAATTTCGCTCAGGGGCGAGAACAGCAAGGGGCCGATACCATAGCCAAGGACGTAGAGCGACAGACCGAGTGTGGCCTTGAGCTGGCTGACGCCAAACTTTTGCATGACGCCCTCGGTCGAGGACGTGTAGATGGCCGACGATGTGTAGACGACGAATGTGTAGAGGCAGATCAGCAGGGCCACGCCGCCACGCTTCCTGTCGGTCCAGTTCTGTGGGTTCTCGGAGTCATCGCTGTAGTACCAATCGACGAGGATGGCGCCGTCCTTGGTGCGCTTGGGGACCACGGGAATTGACTTGACCTTCTCAAGCTCGTGCTGCTCGTCAACATGGAGACGGTCGATGGTGTAGGGGCTTGTCTCCTGGGCCGAGCGCGTGCGGTGGAGGTGGATAGGGGAGCTGGTTCCCTGCTCAATCTTCTCCGGGTCGGCCTCGCGCTCCTTCTTGGTGGGCTTGGAGTCACCGATATTGTCTGGGTCTTCGGCGGTGATGGAGGAAGCCGACGAGGCCACGACGGTGTTGTTGCTTGTGATGTTGTTTTGGCCGTCTTCGATGACAATGGCGTCGGGGTTGTTCATAAGAATGACCCAGGGCTCCGGGAGGCTGAAGTCGGACCTCTCCTCGGGGTATTGGAGGTAGCGGTTACGTGTGACGAAGCGAATAAGCTTGCCCAGGGGGGCCTCACGGATGAGAGCCGCCATGATTGTTGGACTTGTTCACTGGCTGTGTTTCCAAGCTGAATGTAGAGATGGGGTTATCGGTTGGATACAACTCAGACCTAAGTGTGCAAGAGACGAGAGGGTGCCGTGTAAGTAAGTATATGTCAGATATACTTTGCTTCTTTTCACTCTGCGATTAGACTGAGACTAAGAAGCTGAGCTGAGCTGGTTTGTGATAGAACAAAACCTCTCCATCATCGAGATCTTGCCGTCTCTTATATCTATCCATCCGACACCCACCCAGCGGGCAGATTTGGAAGCCACCCCGCAACCCTGAGCCGCCAAGAGGAAAGAATTATGCCACCCCAGGTTACCCATCTGCTGGGTAATCATCAATGATCACTCATCCTTCCCCACAAGGCCCCAGTGCGTCGCGGAGCTAGCATGGACGGAGTCCGAGCCTTAGTCACACAAGGTCCCAGCAGCATCGAACCAAAGAGACGAGACGCCAACGAAGCTGGAGGCCAATCCGTCCCTGCACACCCGTTGCGCGACACCAGTAAGGAGCCGGCGTGAGCGTGTTGGTCGGGCCAACTCGACCGTTGGGGCTTACCAATCGGGTCCGACGTGTAGTTCGTAACCAGTAGGGGCAGTTTGAGATTAGTGAGAAGGACAGAAACAAGCCGTTGGCGGCGAGGGTGCGGACGAGGGTGTGGACGAGGGTGGATGAGGCTCCGAGGGGTGTCGGTATTACTCAGAGTGCCGGGTGGGTTACATGTACCGGCCGCACAGATTTGATCAGTCATCATCCCAAGGGCCATCCCAGATGATGCAGTACTAGCGCGGCGAACAACAGCATCTCCCACGCTCTGGGCTGCCGCTGCTACCGAACGGTCTGGACCTAGGCGGAGTTTAGGGCTGACGCGAGCGTGTGGGCATATCTGGTTGGCCGGAATAGAGTTATCGCCGTGCCATTATCTCCCCAGGGTCCTGGGATGTGAGGAGCGATCACTCACTCTATCATATGCATCATATGCAAGGCCGGCTTGGATCTGTGTCCATGTATGCTTGATTTTGTGCTCCGGAACAAGACGCTGTCGCATTCATGATGTAGCAGCTCGGCCGAGTCAGTCTCGTCAGCTGAATCAACCGAGCGAATCTCCTTGGCCCGAACATTCACATTAACACCGTGACGAGCAGCCAGCACACAAATAAGACCGGCCACTTTTTCTCCCTGTCTCCGCAAACCGAAGATCCGTGAGCGCTAACACGATATCCAACTTTTGGCTCTTACAGAGCACTCAGCCATCTAGCCCGAATGACGGCATATGAAACCACTTTTGCATTGTCGTCTCACTCATCACTGCCCAATTGTTTTGTTGTCGCCCAGCTGCTTGCATCAAGCTCTGCGTGCGATATTGTCCCGCCTCTCCAGACGCAGTATAAAGGTTTTTTTTCCTTCTTCTTCTTCTTTTGTCCAAAATCAGCACTAACAATGAAGCACACTCCCCATGACCTACGTCATCCCGTCAAGCCTACCATTTGAACTGACAACGCGTTATGCTCGGAGAGGGCTGCTAAGTTGTCAGACCCTAAAAGTACCGCGAGCTTGCCTAATCGGGAAATAGCTACCCCATGCCAACATGCTTTGATTTATAACATTCGGTCTTGATGTCTCTCCGCCCGCGCTACCTGATTTGTTTAGTACATAGCGCCAGTAAAACCTCCGTTTTACCAGCCGCTCGTCTTCCGCTCGCGTCTTCCCCGAGGACATCATATCTTACAAAATTAACTGGGTGAGTCACTACGCCGTATCATCGGTATTTCGCCGAGTGAGGTTGCATTGCGTCCCGACCCAGATCCTTGGTTTCTGCCGCCACATTCATAACCAATAAACACAACAAACACAACAAACACACCCTCCTCACCAAATTCGAGCCCATTGAACTTCAGCTGTCACGCATGATAAATGATTGGCGCCCTCTGCAGCCGCTCCATGTGGAAGCCAGTATTGAAATTGACTCCCCCCATCACATCGGAAAGCTCGGCGGTGGCTTACGATGTAGACATAACAACGGGTGTGTGTCGAGTTTGACAATGACCATTCATGCTTAGACTTGGGCGAATGTGCATATCATAGGCTTCTGCTCTGCCATATCACCATGCTCAGGCCTGGTTTCGCGTCGGATATCTCGACGTCCGAAGCCCGCCTTTGGCATTATTTGTAACTCTGGGAACCCTTTGCTTTCAGCTGACCACCAAAACGTCTTTGCATCACTCCGCATCGTTCGACGCCACCTTTTTGGCCTGTTCAAATGAGCTAAGCCTCTCGTTCTTGAGTGCCTTCCAGTCCTCAAGCTGTCCGTCCAACTGGTGCCGTCGGAGGATAGATTGCACCCTTTCGGCGTCCTCATCCCCTTTCATAATCATCTCATCAACGATTGGCCATACCCGACTGTCCTTGGCTCCCATAGCATGCTCAATCAGCGGTATAACCCATGGCCGACTATGCCACGTTTGGTCACCCTTGTGTAAGTGTTTGGCCTTCATGACCCGTTCCGCAAGCTCGAATGCGCGATCAACGTCTCCTTGCTGTGCGCATGCAGGGATCATGCGGTTATACAATGCCATATCTTCCCAATGCAGTCGTTTGTCGTGGCTGAATATGGCGCCATAATCTCTCGTAAGAGCCACTATCGTTTCCGCATTCGTGCAGTTGAGAATCAACTCCCTAATTACAGCAAATCCAGGGCGTTTCCCGGTCATTGAAAAGATCCCGTCGTAGAGAGGCATAGCAGCCTCTGATCCGCGAGTTTGGGCCATGGCCTCAATCACGACTGTGACAGCTTCCAGGGGTACTACGTGATTCTGTCGCATTTCCTCCAGCGCCGCGCTGGCCTCAGTGATGAGCCAAGGATTCTTCTTCATTGCCAAGTAGATGCTTCTGGTCGTGGTCCGTCCAATCTTTGCATGGTTTCGCTCCATAATGGCCAGCACACCAAAGGCACCTATCACGTCCTCTCGGGCGGCAAATGCATCCAGGAGGGCCTCGTTCTGGTGGGTAGAGACCCTGCCCCGGCTGGAAAGAATATTCAGGGCTTCTGTAGCCAACTTGGTATCCGCATGCCTGGCTGCCGTACCGAGCACATTTTCGAGAATGGCGGTGGGCGGGTTCAATATTGGTTGAGCAACCACATACTCCCACACGAATTTTGTGCCTGCCTCATGATATGATTTGCTGAAAACTTCAAGGACATGGAGGAGAAGAGTACGGAAAGCATGGTCGGTACCCTTGGCGTGCTTTCTCTGCCTCAGCAGCTGAAGCATCTCGTCGACGAATCCTACCCTCCCAAACTCTAGAATAAAAATATCGTAAACCCATAGGTCAATATTTTCGTTGCTTTCATGCATCTCAGTGAATTTGGCAAGTGCGAGCTCATGCTGCCCGTCCCGAAGCATCCCGATTGCAATGTTTTGATTCGCGCATCTGTCGATTGGGTGCCAATATTTGTGCATAATGTCTATGACTTGCTGTCGTATGACATAGTCGGGATGAATAGTCAGGGCCTGCAGCGCACTTTGGCATACTTCTGCAGTCGGTGCAATGCGCTTCATGTCCATATCCTGTAAAAGTTTGCGCACGCCCGCGGCTGATCCTTGGGGGTCCACCATGGCGTCCATCATGCATTCGTAAATGAAAGCGTCAGGGCGGTAGTTGCGATTCTGGGTGAGAAACCGAACGAACAAGACGATTCGCGAATGCGCATCTGGTAATTGGACTTTCCCACTTTGTATGATCCGGAGGGCTTTAACAATGTCTCCCCGGGGGACATCATGAAGTAATGGGGTATCTGGGCCAAGCAAGCCATGCCGGCCGGGTTTCGTTTTATGTGAGGCCGTCTTCGATTTCTCCACCGTTGCGAAAAAGGAATCCAGCGATTGGGCTTTGGCTGAGGGGCCTCCATCCTGAGGCGCAGCTGTCCCATGTCGGCGCTGTTGAGTTGAATTGATATTGGTGACGGGTCGGCTGTGGTTCAACGGCGATGCAGTAGGTCGGACGAGGGACGATGCATTGAGGGCTTTGTGAGAGACGCGTTCGTCGAAAGCTGGACAGAGACAGCGCCAGAAGCCATCGTAAAGTGGCTGAGTTCGACGCATGACTCTGGGCGAAAGCAGCACCAGTGAAGGGTTATCGGTTCGCTGCTGGATAAAGCTCCAAATTTCGCTGGGTGCTTGTACCCAGAAGGGCGGAAGTCTTCCGCCAACGAAGTGGTGTATCTTTAAAGCGGGGTGATGCAACTCAGAGGGCAGCTCTGACCGTTCACCTTGGCCTCACCGAGAAAGCCTCCCACTCCACCAAACCTGGTTTGATCCTAACATTCTGCTTCCAGCACGTATCAACCACGATACTGGCTGCTGTCGCAAACACGACATCATGGTACGCGAGCCCCTCATTCCGCCCGAGATGCTCCCCGAACCCATCTAAGCATATCCTTCGCAAATCTATCGGGGCGCGGGGCGCAGGCCGCAAAGCTAACATGCGTGTGCAGTTGCCCCTCGGTCTCCTAAACGCGGCCCAAGGCCACCCCATGCTGGTCGAACTCAAGAATGGAGAGACGCTCAACGGACATCTAGTTATGTGCGACACCTGGATGAACCTTACGCTAAAGGAGGTGGTGCAGACGAGCCCGGTACGCAGCTCGGCCGTCACGAGACATGCGGGCAAGGCAGAAGGCTGACAGCAACCACACAGGAAGGCGACAAGTTTGTGAGATTACCGGAGGTCTATGTCAAGGGAAACAATGTGGGCTCCAGCAAAACAACACTCGCTAGCCAAGTCATAGCTGACAAGCGAGCTAGATCAAATACCTAAGAGTGCCCGACGAGATTATCGACCAGGTCAGCGAGTCGCAGAAGGGTCAGCAAGGAAACTTCCGAGGTGGAAGGGGCGGTCAGTCAAGAGGAGATCACAGCGGACGAGGCGGCGACAGAGGACGAGGCCGTGGTGGTAGAGGCCGTGGTCGTGGTCGAGGTCAATGAGGTAGCCAGGATACTCACGCCAGACTTAACGAGTCGCCCACTATAAAACGAGTATGCGGCAATATTATGAAGAGGATGGCTAGTGCTGGCCAGGGACGGAAACATTCACCTCTGCAGTATCACATCATCACAATTGGGATTGGTTGTATGGCACCCCCATCCCAACCAAAGATGGCTTACTACCGTATATATGTAACCCATTTGTATCTAACCCAAGGAAACAGAAGATGCATGGTGTAGAATACGTAAGACGGCATAGTTACGTTGCCAACTAGCAATTAGCCTAAGTCGTAATCAATAAATAGAGCGTGAACACTGGATGGCATCAAATAAAAACAATTCATCTATACTATGTGATACTAATTCTAGGAAGCCCAAAACTATACCGAGAATGTTTCCGTGCTCCCTCTTCAGCCAAGACAGCAATATCAAAGCAGATGGTCTAAACGCCCTTTTGTCATATCATCCCAACCCAGTCATATACATGTTGCTACGCGTCAATGCACCTAAAAGCTGGCGATGGCAACGGCAATCGCCTGGCTGTCAGAGTGCGAAATTGAGACAGAGATC
This sequence comes from Calonectria henricotiae, assembly GCA_020623695.1. NCBI lineage: Eukaryota > Fungi > Ascomycota > Sordariomycetes > Hypocreales > Nectriaceae > Calonectria > Calonectria henricotiae. Next base: position 463,112 of record JAHVYB010000007.1, on the reverse strand, counting down.
TCTTTCACACCGGCCTTCTTCGCGGCGGCGGCAGCATCACCGTGAAGCTGAATCATTGTTAGCAAAAAATACTTCATTACATAAAGCGAAGGGGTCTTACTGAAACCGTAGGTGCGCCGCTCTCACCCTTGAGGATCTCGATATCTTTCAGAGCAGCGCCAGCTCCCTGGCTGGCAACACCAAGTGACTTGAACACAGCCTCCTTGGCACTCCACCGACCGGCGAAAGAGCTCTGGGGGCTAGGGGCCTCACGACAGTAGGCAATTTCATTGGCAGTGAAATTGCGCTCGACAAAGGTATCATTCGCAATGTTGATAGCCGAGATGTCTTCGACGTCGACACCAACGTTGCTGTTCTTGCTCGTGACCTTGTGAGCGAGGGCCTCCATCACCTGCTGGGTCTCCTTAGCCTTGGTGCTGGGGATGATCTTCTCAGATCGTTTCATGAAGTCGGCGGCAAAGGTGAGGTCAGAAGTCTTCTTGTCCTCAGACACACGAGCATCAGGGTTCAACAACACCTTGTTGAGCTGATCCTCGGTGTAAGGAGGGTTGCTCTTGGCCACAAACAGTCTGTTGTTGATGAGACCATCGTGGAAGTAGCGGTAGGCCTTCTTCTGGCGAGCCTCGACCTTGGCGCAGTACTCGAGGTAGGTCTTTTCGTCGAGGGTGGCGAACAGGTACTTGGGGTGAATACCAATGGCCTGGGCACCCTTCTGGCCGAAACCGAAAGAGGTGACGGAGAAGGCCTTGATGCCATCAGTTTGGATGCTTCGGCTGGGGTAGACGATAAGATCGAAGTCCTCCATAACAGAGTCGACATTGTCGGCGTTGCGGTTACCGGGGACGAGACCAGTGTTGAGTACCTGGAGACATCCGTTCATCATCCAAGCACCGGCAGCACCCTTGGGGTGACCAGTGAGATACTTCTGGAAGATACCCAGGACAGCATTGCCCTTGGTGCGGCCAAGATGGCGGAGCTGCTGGCAGATGACAGACGACTCATTCTTATCGTTGGCCTTGGTAGAGGTTCCGTGGAAGGAAGCAACACCGAGATCATCGATGGTGAGACCCCAGGTGGCGAGAGCACCACGAAGAGGAGCAATGCTGGGGTCACTCTTCCAGAAATGGTTGCCCATGCTGCGAAGAAGCTCCTTCTCCTGACGGGCCGCCTCCTTCTCGATATGGTTGAAGCGATCCTCAGCGTACTCCTTCTCGTTGAAGTCGCCGCCCTGGGCCTTCATGGCAGCAATCTCATCGTGAACATACTCCAGCTCAGACTCCTGCCACTGCTTAATCTGCTTCTTGCGACGCTCAATCTGGCGGCGGCGGTAGCTAATGTCAAGAAGCGGTGATGGGAACTTGCCAGCGTGCTCGCGTGCGGTGGTGAGGACACCCTGACCGGGAGCAGGGACGGAACGACCAATCTTATCAGAGGCGGTGGTAGTCAGGGCCAGAATACCATGAATAGGGACACCCATGTCGAGGGCGAGCTTGGCAGTCATGATGATCTGGATACCGCAACCCTGGGACTCCATAAATCCGTTTCGGGTGGTGGTAGTAGGACGAGACATCTCCTTGGGGGTTCGGCCATGTGCGAACTCGTCGACACTGTTGCTGGTGGCCTTCATGTTGGCGAACTCATAAGAGCCCTCCTCGCCGAAGTCATCGAAGCCACCGACAAGGCATACGCGGGCTTTGCCCTCCATGATGGTCTCGTAACCAACGTCAACGGACTCGACGGCAGTGGCACAGGCACCGACGGGGGTCTTAATGGGACCAGAAGAGGATAACAGGAGCATGTTGACCCAAGCAGCCATGGTGTTGATGAATGACTCCTGTAGAATATCGTTCTGCAGAGGCTGGTCAAGGAATCGAGTGCGGTGCATACCACGGAGAGCAGCAGCACCACCCATACCAGAGCCAACACAATTACCGACCTCGGAAACATGAACATACTTGTAGAACTCATAGGGGTCAGTGATACCACAAGACAGCAGAGCTTCAGCAGTAGACACAAGCAGGAAAAGGGTGACGGGGTCGACTTGGCTAATGATATCCTCGGGAACACCGTAGCGCTTGGGGTCCCAGCCTGTGGGGATCTGACCGGCAACGAGTCTGTCAAAGCGGAGGGCCTTGGGAATCCAGAGACCAGCACCCTTCTTGAGACGGACAATGTACTCGCCACTCTCAGGAATCTTGAAGATTTCAACCTTGTCACCGTGCTCCCGCTTGAACTCCTCAGCGGTCTCCTTGGAGGCTTCGAAAGGCTCGAGGTCCTCCTCGATAACGACCTCGTGAAGAAGCTGCTTCTTGCTGGGGTCGTAACCCTCGAACAACTCGGGCTCAATCAATCGGATACCGGAGTGCTCAAGAATATGCTTCTCATACTTGGCCTTGATGTCCTTGTCGTCAACTGGGTCGCCAGTCTTGGCATCAACCCAGCCAGCGTAAGGCATTCCCTTGATAGGGCCGTTGTGGTTCTTGATGAGACCCATGATCCAGGCCATCTCGACACAACCCTCGAGAGAGAACTCACCGTAAGCCTCCATTTCCCATCGAGTGCGAGAGTTACCCCAGGGGCCAACTTCAGCAAAACCGGTAACAACAACAACCTTTTCGAGATCAACCATTCCCTTGAGGGTCTCGTTGTGGGGCTGGATCTCGGTCTTCCAGTCAGGACGCTTGGGGAAGTCAAACTGGATGTTGGCTCGAGGGTCAATGGTCTTCTTCTTGTAAAGAACCTCCGAGGCAGCACCGTTGACAATGGTGTTTTCGATGGCGCTCTCCTTGGTGACAGCCTTGCGGATCTCGCCAGTCTCCATGATGTCCTTGCGAAGCTTGGTCATAGTCTCGTTGAGGCTAGGAATAAACTGGAGACCACCGTTGAGATCAGCAAAGACAGGCTCAGACTGACACAAATCAACGAGTTGAGGCGACATGAGGCCAAGAAGATTGAATGCCATCTCCTGCTGGGAGAAAGTGCGGACACCGAAGGCCTCGACGCCCTCAGCGACTACGTTGTTACCGGACATGAGACCAGTGCCTCGGGTCCAACCGATAACGGCACCGCAAATAGTGAGATAGTTGGCCCAGCTTTCCGAGTGCCATCGGTTAAAGAGGGTCTCAAGACCAAGCTTGGACTCGGAGTAAAGGCCATCGTTACCGAAAGTACCGTGGTTGGGGGAGAGAGGGAGGACAACCTGAGCAGGGCGAGTCTCAAAGCCGCGCTCGCTCTTCTGGCTCTTGACGCAACCAAGAAGACGGATGAGGTTGGTGAGCATGATACGGTGAGCAAGCTCGGACTTGGAGTCAATGCTGTCAATCTGGCGACCGTTCTCAGAAATAGCGGCGAATGGAACGACAAAGTCAAGGTCCCAGCCGAGACCGTTCTTGGTGTCGTAGATGTACTCTACGAGAGCCTCCACATCCTGTTTGCTTCCTTGGTTGAAGGGCACAACGACGACTTGGGAGCCGCGGGAGCCGTAGCGAGAGTACATGGACTGGTAGTACTCAGTCACCTCACGGGAGAAGCGGCTGGTTGTAACAATGACCTTGGCGCCTCCACTGATGAGACCCTGCAGAACCTCAGCACCGATGGAGCCAGCACCTGCGCCCGTCATAAGGACGTTCTTGCCATGGAAGCTGACGCCAGACTTGGCGGCATCCTCCAGGCAGTTGAGATAGGTACCAGTCAGCTTCTTGCTGTAATCCCAACCGTGGAGAGTCTTCTTCTTGAGGTGGAGGAAGGGAATGGTCTCAACCTTGCCCTTGTGCTGGCCAGAGGCCTTGAAACCAGCCTTGCGAGCCTTGCCGTTCTCCTTAGTGATCTGGCTCTCGTTCATAGCCAAGGAGCGGAGAACCTCGCCATAGAGACTCTTGATTTCAAGCTGAGATGTCTTTGACATCTTGTGTTGTTGCTTGATGAGCTTGTAGATGCGCTGCAAATCGCTCTGGACCTTGGTGCGGTTACCATATTCGGAGATCTTGCCACCCTCGGCCATCTGTTGAACGTAAGTCTCCAGCTTGCGGCAGCTGGGACGAGGAACCTCCTCGTAGTTGAGGTTACCCCGAGCGTCAACGGTGGTTCGGGGTCCGGTGGGAATGGCCACATCCTTGTACACTGGGGGGACGTCAAGCACCTCCTTGCAGTTCTCAATGAGCTGCTCGCCAAGCTCCCTGGCCAACTTATATGTCTCGCCTCGTTCGGTGGGGCAGTTATCGATGTGGTACTGCATAAAGTCGAGAAGCTTAGGGTTGGAACGGTTCATCAGGCGAATGCAGCGGCTGACAATCTCTCGATCGACGACATTGAGACGGCCGAAAATGACGTCGTAGTAAATGTTGAGAGCATCTTGGCGGGCCCAGTTCCAAGACGAATCATATGTGCGAGCCTTGAGGGGGCTGAATACTGGCTCGATACCAGAGGCATAGAAATCGCCATGTTCAGCAGTCCAAAGATCAAGCTGGGCCTGGAGAACCTTCTCGGACTTCTTGGCATCAATGAATGACTTGTCACCTTCGCGCAAGTCAATCTTAAGGTATCGGGCAAGAAGCTCCAGTTGTTGCTTGAAGAGAGCACGCTGGTCCTTGGTAAGGGCGTCAATAGCGGCAGGATCCATCATCATGCCACCGGTGGCACCACCAGCAGGGCCTGCGGCGGCAGCTGTTGTCAAGCTGATGCCGGCGTTGTCGGCATATTTCTGGGCAACGGTATCGAGGAACGTCTTAGCGTCGGCTTCAGATCCAAGACGGGCAGCAGGCTCCATGGTCAGGGCCAGAAGTAGGGCACCATCTTGGCGACCGGTACCAAGACCCCATCGAGTCTCGAGGTACTTTCGCGCTGCTGTGATGTTGAAGCCACCAGGCATCTTGGAAGAGATCAACCTCGCAATTAGAGATTGGGACTGCTTGCCTAGCTGACCATCAAAAGTGGCCTGCATGGCGGCACCGAGCTCATCCAGGGGAGTGTCCTCAGGCTTCTCGGGGGTCGAACCGAATTCCTTCCCAAGATCACCCAGGATCTCGTTCTGAAGGGTAGATTTACCTGAAGGAGAAGAAAAAATCAGCCAAAATTCATGTGGGGACAAATCCAGTGATACTCACCGCCGACAAGGTCCTTGATGGCCTTGTTAAGAGGCACATCGAGAATGGGCTTCTTGAGCTTCTGAGCGATAAGAACTCGGACGATCTGAACGGCTTGCACAGGCTCATCCGCAACAGCCGCAGCAGGGCCGGCACTAGAAGGGGGTGCAGCAGCGGCCACGGGGGCGGCGGCAGAGGCGGCGGCAGGAGCAACAGCAGCGGCGGGAGCGTCGCTCGAGGGAGCTGCTGGCGCTGGTTCATCCTCAATGGGATCAGCCTCGTAGTAAATCTCCTTGGCGTCCTTGTTGTAGCAAAGGATCTGTCGCTGGACTGACTTGGCGGCATCGTTGGTCTCGTACTTGGAGGCCAGCGTTCGTCTGGCCATTCCTCCTAGAGTGTCGGCAGGACCGATTTCGACGACACGCTCGGCGGTTCTCTCACCCAGGAAAACATCTTGAGTCTCGATCCATCGGACCGGGGAGGCGAACTGGTAGGCGAGAAGCTCAATGAGCAGGGTGTGGGCGAGCTCCTGCTCGACTTCGGGACGCATGGTGGGCGAAATTAGGTCGGGAGAGGTCGACAAAGAAGGGGGTATCTCGGAGAATGCCAAATGGCTATCGCGACCAGTATGATGTCGCGAGAATGTGATTACTTCTGGGGCCCGCTCAACCCCAATTTACACAGGAAAGGATATGCAGCTGTCGTTGGATGCTCCCGGGCTGGCGAAGCTGGGAGTGGCAGCTGGAGGGGGAGGATGAAGGATGGAGGGATGAGGATGGAAGTGAAATGGGAAGATGGCGGCAGAAGGCGGCAGAAGTACACGGCCGATGAGGTGTAAATAAGGCTGGGTGCGTTCTGCCTGCCAGCAAGAAGCAATTGTGATGGAGAGAAAATGAATGCCGGAGAGTGGACAGCAGGAGGGCAATGGAGGGTAATCACAATTGGAGCCTCTGGCGAGAGAGTAGCCGATTGTTGAACGAAATGGCCCACCAAAAGCCTACGAGACAAAAAAAAAAATTGGGGGAGCTCTGAGCATTCACACCCCTGTTGCATTCCTTTTTTTTCACACCCTCCCACACAGACAAGCTGCAAGATGTCCGGGCAAGGTATCGTCTACGGGGCAGCAGGTGCCTGGCCTCCGGAAGGGTGCCAGAAAGTATTGGGCACCTGACTAGTGGTCAGAACTCATTTTGAAACCTACGCAATCTAACGCCTGTAGGCGGGTGCATCGGTGTCGTAGACCCGTGAAGACGCGCCAAGTATTGGATACCTGCCTGCGCGGCGTCTCATGGCGGTTAGGTGGCTCCTCATGATGGCGGGCTTTGGACCTTGCTGCCGGCGTGCAGCACGCTCCTCAACCATATTCTTGCGCTAGACGCCATTGGGGAAAGCGGTGTGGAAGTGCCACTTCAAGCCAGGGGTCGCTAGGAGACATCTTCCCCAGAAACCAAGCTTTTGGGGCACCATCACGGGGATGATTTTGCTGGGCTGTAACCGCCGAGATGTATGATGAGAGCCGAACAAAGCTCGGCCGAGCGGCCTCGTCATCGGTTCTGATCCTTATCTAATGTTTTCGCATGCGCTCTGTGCTGCGTTTCATCAGCGATCACAATCGTGCGGCTCAGACAGCTGGTGATGACATGCTCCCTTCATGGCGCTTGGTGCGTGGCATCCCCTGCTGGCCTGCCCACCATGACGGTTTTTTTTGGTGCAATTTCGCCTCTGGCTCAATTGCTAGACCACTGCTATTCTTCGGCCAAGTACCGATACAAAGCTTTCGACCGGGCAACCGGACAGGTCCTATGATCGCTGCTGGAAACCAAACTTCCATCGGGACCTGCCTCATTTTGTGTTTTCATGCACCATGTGTTGATCTTGGTCGACTACGCTTGCGGCTCTTCGCTTTTTCGAACCAATGAAGAATGCAAAGGGCTACGAAAGCCATGCCGCTCGCCTACAGGGTACTGGCATGGCAAGGGGAACTTCTTTGCTGAACAATTGTTCCGCCGAGATGTGTGTCCAGGACCACACAACGAATGCCGGTGCATAGGTCTGATGGTCAACGACATCATGTAGAGTGACAAGGACCCACCTTGTTCGGGAGCTGGGCGGGCTGATGTGGGTAAGTGGGGGACTTCTCTCTTCTGTAGGGGAAGCATGATGGTGTTGGGCGGTGGGCAGTGGCACAATGTAGTGGGATGAGAATTGTGGAACTAAAGTTGGGGAAGGATAGACAGCGACTGAGGTTGTGTTTTCCTGACACCAGATTTAGGAGTTGTTTACATGTCTGTCCGAGATTACTTTGGCCTAACTGGCAATTCCAGTGAAGCGTGTTGATTCAGCCTTGTTGAAGATGTGTTGTTGGAGTTTGCGAGAAAGTCTAGATTGTGACGTGGATGTGTGGGGTTTCTGCGACAAAGAGGTTGGGATTGGCCATGATGGAGAGAAACGTTCAGGAACGAGGGGACGAAAAAAAATTCCAGGCCAACAGGCGACAACCGTGCGCCAACTCCCACCCTACATCGTATCAACAATCAACACTCGGCTAGTACTGAATAGTTGAACCCAATGTGGAACATATTCGGAGTACTGATGTAATGTTGTGAGGGCTGACGAAGCAGGGAGGACCGTATGCCAAGCAGAGAGAACGGATGGTTACGAAGTGGTTCCGACGGAGAATGAGTTGAGTGCAACCTGCCTAGACACACCATGGCGATAAATGAGCCGGCAGGGCGAATTTGTTGTTTCATAGCCGACGAATTGAAATCTCATCAAAAAAATTTACCATCAGCTTTCCGCCCATCCGTGTGAGATGCAGGCGTGGCTCAACTGGCTCAACAGCAGCCTCATGGGAGGTGATGTGAGCCCTTGGGAGTCCCAAGCTCGGGCCGTGGACGACTCCGAGCTGCGCCAAACAGGAGACATGGATGGAGAAAACCATCATGCCCCAGGACACATTGGCCACACAGAGCGCAGTGGTTGCACACCCACCAAAAACCGATTTGCCCCTCTCCTAGCCCACATTGTAGACCCCCGAACTCTTCCGGCTGGGGCAAACGGGTGTAGCATACATGGAAGAAGGTGGAAATTTCTTGCCCTGCCATTACGATAAGACAAGCCACAGTAAAGTAAGTACTAGTGACTGGTGGGAAAATAGGAGAATGCCATGTTACTCAAAATTCTTATTCAATTGATGTTTTCTCCCCTTAGTCACTTAGCCTTGGGTTTCTTGATTCATGTTTCCATGTGTTCTGGTGTGATATGTTTCCGGCCGCTCACCTAGGCCGGTTGCTGAGAGACAGGTACTGGTACATCGACGCTGCGCACTGAGGGTCCTGAGACCCCTCCAGTGCCATCCCAGCATGGAGGTGCCATGCAGCAGGGGTGCACCGTGGCGTGGAGCCCCTGCGGATCGAGGGAGCCGCCCATGTGGCCGTGCATGCCAATGGCAGTTTGGGAAAAAAAGTCGTTTGGCGGGCGCCCGGCAGGTACAGCGGTTGGTTGCGGGCCACGGTGAGCAAGCAACTGAGGGGGAGGGTGTGAGCTAGGCTAGCGGTACGTACCCCTCAATTGCCCATCATTCATCCCCAACAGAACTGAAATTTTGGCTGGCGTCGGTGCTGGGTATCCCAAACCTCCGGTGGAACTCCCACCCTGTCCATGGCTGGCTCATGGGGGGTCTGTCTTGAGCTCGAATTTTCTCGTCTTTGACTTATACCAACCGAAGACCAATCTCGCCCTCGAGCTCCTTAGACCTCTGACCCTTTATCTCGAGATTTTCCTCCTTCATTCTCCTTCATCATCCTCCCTCTCCTTCTCCCGTGCCTTGTGCCTGGCTGGTGTAGTGTTGTGCTGTCCCGCGCTCCACCGATCCAAGCTCTTTTCCAGCGACCTCGTCGTGTCTAATTTTCCCCCTCCAACCACTCGGGGAACCAGCCAGCACTGCGCATTCAGGATTGCCGGATTCTCTGCCAGCGTCCTAGGGGTTAAGCATTAGAATTTCATCTGGTGCCACGAGTTGAATTGATAGGTTTGTCTTTCCCTACATCTTTTGCTGGCTCTCACCTCGCGCGCCCAAGTCCAAATGTTTGCGAACCCAATCACTGACATTGAGCCCTTCCCTCACCGTAGCTTTTCTTCGATACCCCCTTTCTTCCACCATGTACGGCTCAGGAAACGGCCCCCAGACGGGCATTTCCACTCCCAGATCCAGCGCCTCGCTGCGACCACTGACGCTGTCGCATGGCTCTCTCGAGACCTCCTTCCTCATTCCCACAAACCTTCACTTCACCGCCTCTCAGTTGAAAGACCAGTTCGTCGCCAGCCTACCCACCGCCACCGACGAGCTCGCCCAGGATGATGAGCCCTCATCCGTCCCCGAGTTGGTAGCCAGATACCTCGGCCTCATCGCACATGAAGTCGAGGAGGGTGAGGATGATGAGCAGGGCTCCTATGAGGAGGTGCTTAAACTTGTGCTGAACGAGTTTGAGCGCACTTTCCTCCGCGGTAATGAGGCTCACGCTGTCGCCGCCACCCTCCCCGGCATTGAGGCCAAGAAGCTCGAGTTCATTCGAAGCTATTACACTGCTCGCGTAGTGTGCAATAGGCCAATCAAGCCCCATGCCTCGGCCCTTTTCCGAGCCGCTGAGGACGGTTCTGCCGAGCTCTACACCATCTTTGGTGGCCAGGGTAACATTGAGGAGTATTTTGAAGAGCTCCGCGAGATCTTCAAGACTTACTCAAGTTTCGTGAATGATCTCGTCACCTCGTCCGCAGAGCTTCTCCAGACTCTGTCCAAGAAGTCGAGTGCGGAGAAGATGTTCCCTAAGGGCCTCGACATCATGAACTGGCTGCACCACGCCGATGCCACTCCTGACGTTGACTACCTCATTTCTGCTCCAGTCAGTTTCCCCCTGATTGGTCTTGTTCAGCTCGCCCACTACGAGGTGACCTGCAAGGTTCTGGGTGTTCACCCTGGAATGCTGCGTGACAGGATAACCGGTACTACCGGTCATTCTCAAGGTATCGTCATGGCTGCTGCCACCGCGGCTGCCGATTCCTGGGAGTCGTGGCGCGAGATCGCCACATCTGTTCTGACAATGCTATTCTGGATCGGAACTCGCAGCCAGCAGGCATTCCCCATCACTTCCATGACCCCCAGCATGCTCCGGGAGTCACAGGAGCATGGAGAGGGTTCCCCCACCCCCATGCTTAGCATTCGTGACCTCTCCCAGGCCGAAGTCCAGAAGCACATCGACGCCACCAACGAATACCTCCCCGCCGACCACCACATCAGCGTTTCCCTCATCAACAGCCCCCGAAACCTGGTTGTCACTGGTCCCCCGACCTCTCTATACGGTCTGAATACCCAGCTCCGAAAGGTCAAGGCCCCCACTGGTCTTGACCAGAACCGAATCCCATATACCGAGCGAAAGGTTCGATTCGTCAATCGCTTCCTGCCAATCACTGCTCCTTTCCATAGCAAGTACCTCGCCGAGGCTACTGCTATGATTGACGAGGACCTCAAGGAGATTGCCATCGACTCTAGCGCCCTTGGCATTGCTGTCTTAGACACCAACACTGGCAAAGACATGCGTGAGATTAAGGGCAACATTGTGCCCACCTTGGTCCGCTTGATCACCCGGGATCCTGTCAACTGGGAGCAGGCTACTGTCTTCCCCGATGCCACTCACATCCTCGATTTTGGTCCTGGTGGAATCTCTGGTCTTGGTGTCCTGACCAGCCGTAACAAGGAGGGTAGTGGTGTCCGTGTCATCCTCGCTGGCACTGTCGATGGTTCTATTAGCGAGGTTGGTTATAAGCCTGAGGTGTTTGATCGCGACGAGGAACATGCCGTGAAGTATGCTATTGATTGGGTTAAGGAGTTTGGTCCCCGACTGGTCACCACCAAGGGTGGACGAACCTATCTTGACACCAAGATGAGTCGTCTTCTTGGTCTCCCTCCGATCGTTGTTGCTGGTATGACTCCTGCGACCGTCCCCTGGGACTTTGTGGCGGCTACCATGAACGCTGGCTACCACATTGAGCTTGCTGGTGGTGGCTACTTTATCGGCCCCATGATGACTGATGCCATCAAGAAGATTGAGAAGGCCATCCCCCCTGGACGTGGTATCTCCGTCAACCTGATCTATGTCAACCCTCGTGCCATGTCCTGGCAAATCCCTCTGATCGGCAAACTTCGTGCTGAGGGTGTTCCCATTGAGGGTCTCACGATTGGTGCCGGTGTTCCTTCCATTGAGGTTGCCAACGAGTACATTGAGACTCTCGGTCTCAAGCACATCTCCTTCAAGCCTGGTTCCGTGGATGCTATCCAGGCAGTTGTGAACATTGCCAAGGCCAACCCGACCTTCCCCGTTATCCTTCAGTGGACTGGTGGTCGTGGTGGTGGTCATCACTCTTTCGAAGATTTCCACCAGCCTATCCTTCAAATGTACAGTCGCATTCGCCGACAGGAGAACATTATTCTCGTTGCAGGCAGTGGATTTGGTGGTGCTGAGGACACCTATCCCTACATCACTGGTCAATGGGCGAAGAAGTACGGCTACCCCCCTATGCCCTTCGATGGTTGCTTGTTCGGTAGCCGCATGATGGTTGCCAAGGAAGCCCACACAAGCAAGGCTGCCAAGCAGGCCATTGTGGATGCTCCTGGTCTTGAGGATAGCGAGTGGGAGCAGACCTATAAGGGACCTGCTGGTGGTGTTCTCACTGTCCGTTCGGAGATGGGTGAGCCCATTCATAAACTAGCTACTCGCGGAGTCCGATTCTGGGCTGAAATGGATCAGAAGATCTTCACCATCCCCAAGGAGAAGAGAGTTGCAGAGCTTAACAAGAACAAGGATTACATCATCAAGAAGTTGAATGATGACTGCCAGAAGGTCTGGTTCGGTCAGAACTCGGGTGGCAAGGCTTGTGACCTGGACGAAATGACATATGGTGAAGTCTTGCGACGATGTGTTGAGCTTCTTTACGTCAAGCACCAGTCCCGATGGATTGACCGCTCTTACGTCGTCTTTACCGGCGACTACATCCACCGTCTGGAGGAGCGCTTCACTTCCACCTCCGGCAACCCCTCGCTTCTGCAGAACTACTCCGATCTCAACGAGCCTTTCGCCGTCATTGACCGTATCCTGGCCGCTTACCCAGAGGCTGACACCCAGATCCTCACTGCTCAGGATGTGCAGTTCTTCTTGATCATGACTCTTCGCCCTACCATGAAGCCGGTCACTTTCATTCCTGTCTTCGACGACAACTTTGAGTTCTACTTCAAGAAAGACTCTCTGTGGCAGTCTGAGGATCTTGACGCTATTGTTGGCCAGGATGTCGGCCGTACCTGTATTCTCCAGGGCCCTGCTGCCGCCAAGTTCTCCACCGTCATTGACCAGCCCATTAAGGATATCCTTGATGGCATCCATGAAGGCCACATTTCTCTGTTGACCAAAGACTTGTACAACAGCAACAAGTCTGCTATCCCTGTCACTGAGTACTTTGGTGGCAAGCTGGTCGATCTCGAGATCCCTCTCGATGTTGAAGGCCTTACCGTCAGCTATGACACCAACAAAAACACTTACCGCCTTTCTTCGGCCGCCTCTGCTACTATGCCTGAGCTTGACTCGTGGTTGTCTCTCCTGGCAGGCCCCAACAGAAACTGGCGCCACGCTCTTCTCATGTCTGATGTCGTTGTTCAGGGCCAAAACTTCCAGAACAACCCAATCCGACGCATTTTGGCCCCCGCTCGTGGTTTGTTTGTCGAGATCCAGTACCCCAATGATCCCGCCAAGACCGTCATTGTGGTTCGTGAGCAGCCCCGCCACAACCAGTACGTTGACGTGGTTGAGATCAAGATGGCTGGTGACAATGAGATTCTTGTCAGCATGATCAAGGAGACTACCGCCCTTGGCAAACCTGTTGCCCTTCCCCTCAAGTTCACCTACCACCCTGAGGCAGGCTACTCCCCCATCCGCGAGGTTATGGAAGGCCGTAACGATCGCATCAAGGAGTTCTACTGGAAGGCCTGGTTCGGTGATGAGCCTGTCGACCTCGATGCCGACGTCACAAGCAAGTTTGATGGCGGAAAGACCGTCATCACTGGCGAAGCCATCAACGACTTTGTTCATGCCGTTGGCAACCATGGTGAGGCCTTTGTTGACCGACCCGGCAAGACCGTCTACGCTCCCATGGACTTCGCTATCGTCCTTGGCTGGAAGGCCATCACTAAGCCGATCTTCCCCCGCACTATCGATGGTGATCTCCTCAAGCTTGTTCATCTTTCGAACCAGTTCCGTATGATTCCTGGAGCCGAACCTCTTAAGAAGGGTGATGAGGTTTCAACCACTGCTCAGATCAATGCTGTCATCAACCAGGATGCTGGCAAGATGGTTGAAGTGTGTGGAACCCTTGTCCGTGACGGAGAGCCCGTTATGGAGGTTACCTCGCAGTTCCTGTACCGCGGCACCTACACCGACTTCGAGAACACATTCCAGCGCAAGGTTGAGACCCCTATGCAAATCAACCTGGCCACTACCAAGGACGTTGCTGTTCTTCGCTCCAAGGAATGGTTCTCTCTTGACGAGCTCCCAAGCGACATTGAGCTTCTTGGCCAGACTCTCACTTTCCGTCTCCAGAGCTTGGTCCGTTACAAGAACAAGGACGTGTTCAGCAGCGTTGAGACCAGAGGCCAGATCCTCCTAGAACTCCCCACCAAGGAGATAATTCAGATTGGCAGTGTTGACTACGACGCTGGCGAGTCGCACGGTAACCCCGTCATCGACTACCTCGAGCGAAATGGATCTCCCATTGAACAGCCCATCAACTTTGAGAACCCTATCCCTCTCAGCGGAAAGACCCCTCTGCAGCTCCGTGCCCCTGCCTCTAACGAGAACTATGCTCGTGTATCTGGCGATTATAACCCCATCCACGTGTCTCGTGTCTTCTCCACCTACGCCAACCTTCCCGGCACTATTACCCATGGCATGTACTCTAGCGCTGCTGTGCGAAGCCGAGTCGAGACGTGGGCTGCCGAGAACAACATTGGTCGCGTTCGCAGCTTCTATGCCTCTCTGGTTGGCATGGTCTTGCCCAACGACGATATCGAGGTCAAGCTCCAGCACGCTGGTATGGTCTCTGGCCGCAAGATCATTACCGTCGAGGTTCGCAACACTGAGACCGAGGACAAGGTCTTGGAGGCTACCGCCGAGGTTGAGCAACCTGTGACGGCTTATGTTTTCACTGGTCAAGGATCTCAGGAGCAGGGCATGGGTATGGAGCTCTATGCGAGCAGCCCTGTGGCCAAGGAGGTTTGGGACCGCGCCGACAAGTACCTTCTCGACAACTATGGTATGTTGACTATTCCTAATGTTTGGTTGAAGAGTTAATACTGACTAACTATCCAGGCTTCTCCATCATCAACATTGTCAAGAACAACCCCAAGGAGCTTACTGTTCACTTCGGTGGTCCTCGTGGTAAGGCTATTCGCCAGAATTACATTGCCATGACTTTTGAGACTGTTGCTACCGATGGCACCATCAAGTCGGAGAAGATCTTCAAGGAGATCAACGAGACCACCACCTCGTACACCTACCGCTCTCCCACTGGTCTCCTTTCTGCCACCCAGTTCACCCAGCCTGCTCTGACCCTTATGGAAAAGGCAAGCTTCGCGGACATGGAGGCCAAGGGTCTCGTTCCCCGCGACAGCACCTTTGCCGGTCACTCTCTGGGTGAATACTCTGCCTTGGCTGCTCTCGCCGAGGTCATGCCCATCGAGAGTTTGGTTTCCGTCGTGTTCTACCGTGGTTTGACCATGCAGGTTGCTGTCGAGCGTGATGCTACTGGCCGCTCCAACTACTCCATGTGCGCTGTGAACCCCAGCCGTATTAGCAAGACATTCAACGAAGCTGCCCTCCAGTTCGTTGTCGACAACATTGCCGAGGAGACTGGTTGGCTCCTGGAGATTGTCAACTACAACATTGCAAACATGCAATACGTGTGCGCCGGTGACCTGCGCGCTCTCGACACGCTCGCTGGTGTCACGAACTTCCTGAAAGTTCAGAAGATTGACATTGACGAGATGAAGGAGCACATCGAGGAGGCCAAGGGACATCTGCGTGAGATCATCCGTGGATGTGCCGAGAAGACGCTCGGCAAGCCCCAGCCCCTGGAGCTGGAGCGTGGTTTTGCTACAATTCCTCTCCGAGGTATTGATGTACCTTTCCACTCTACCTTCCTTCGATCGGGTGTCAAGCCCTTCCGATCCTTCCTGCTCAAGAAGATCAACAAGACAACGATTGATCCCTCTAAGCTGGTCGGAAAGTACATCCCCAATGTGACGGCCAAGCCGTTTGCTTTGACCAAGGAGTACTTTGAGGATGTGTACAAGCTGACCAACTCGCCCAAGATTGGCGCTGTTTTGGCTAACTGGGACAAGTATGCCCAGGATGAGGCTGCCACTAACGGTGTTGAGGGTAGCGACAGCGGTTCCAACGTCGAGTACGACGGCCCTGGCGCTGCTGCCTAAGGGGTTTAAAATTATAAGATGAGAATGATGATGAAGGCTAAAGATTCCCGGATCGGATTATTTTGGTATGGAAGCATATAACGATGTATTCTGTAGTAGAGGCGTTTCTATCTTTGCTCTGTTTAGATTTTAGAAATTTATTGTGACTATTTTTTTCTTAAAGCGATTATGTGGTCCTATGTGTCTGGAAGCTGCCGTGCTGCATTGTTTGTTGTGTATGAGATGCCGCTTCGTGCAGAGCTTGGTATGGGCGATTGATTGCAATTTGCTGCGCGGCTTGCATCCGGCTCTGTCTGTCTCACATTAGTTTGTGGCATCTGCTTTGCCAGCGGCGAAAGCGGAGGCGGCCACAGCAGAGTGAAAAGTAGCCCCGGATATAATGAAGGTGATTGGAAGCGGGGGGTCGGCTGCCGGCGAGCGCCGGGGTTTGTGAAGCCGAGATAATCGCGGAGGCGCCCTATCAGTCCCGGACTTCCACGGCCATAGCGGGCCTTGTGTGCTAGCTGTGTATGTCACAAACAAGCATGGGTGCACAGCCATTTGTTTGGGTGGCTGTTGTGTCACTCACTCCTGCCGCACACCGAGGACCAAGCCGTTGCTCCTTCAACTACAAGAGGCTGGCCCCAGCCAACTTTACTTCTGTCCTTTTTTCAAAACCAGTTTGCTTTTCTGGCGAACCGGGGCTGCTTTCGTCTAGTCTCGTTGTCCATTCTTGGTCGTGACCCTTGTGGATTACCTCATCACCAACGACTTGTTTCAGCTACGCACCCAGCACCCAAAGCTTATGCTAAAAGCCATCAAACCATACCATGCACCTCACCAAAGGGAACCTCGCGAATAATTCGCATTTTGACCAGAGTAATGGTGTAAATATGGCGACACCGCGGAAGCAAGTGTTTTGGGGCACGTTCGTCTTCAGCAAGAGCCGCCACGAGCTGGAGTACATGCATAACGCTGCCGTTTGCGTGGATATCGGCGGCAAGATTGCACGGATTGACAAGGAGTGTGGAAGTGTGGAGGGCGTCTACAACCGGCTTCTCGGGGAATTGGGCTGGAGCAGAGACGAGATGGACATCCATGTAGCTCGACCGGGACAATTCTTCTTTCCAGGCTTCATTGGTGAGTTTCTTTCCTCCACGGCTAGACCTGGTCTGAACGATTGCTCATAAACGCGACTCTGAAGATTCACACGTACATGCACCTCAATACCCCAATGTAGGAATATTTGGCAAAACAACCCTTCTGGACTGGTTGAACAAGTACACGTTTCCGCTCGAGTCTAGCCTGAAGGATCTGGCCAAAGCACGCCGGGTGTATACGGCCGTCGTGAGGCGAACGCTTGCCAACGGAACCACCACGGCCGCATACTACGCAACAATTGATGTGGCGGCGACAAATCTCCTTGCCGACCTGTGCTTGTCCTTGGGGCAGCGAGCATTTGTCGGGAGGGTCTGTATGGACACGCCCGGCATATGCCCTGAATTTTATCGTGACGAGAGCGCTGATGAGAGCCTGCAAAAGACTCTCCAAACTATTCAGCACATGCGGAGCATCGACCCGGGCTTTGAAACCGTATCGCCCATCTTGACACCCCGATTTGCGCCCTCTTGTACTCGCGAGTCCATGACAAGTCTCGCTAAGATTCAGAAGGAAATGGACCTCCCAGTCCAGACACACATCTCCGAGAATGTGGACGAGATTAAGCTTGTCGCACAGATGTTCCCCGAGTCGGCTTCATACGCCGCTGTATATGATGACCATGGTCTCTTGACACCGCGAACCATTCTAGCGCACGCAATTCACCTGAGCAATGACGAAGCTCAACTGATTTCGGAGAGGAAGAGCAAGGTGTCCCATTGCCCTTGCAGCAACAGTTCGCTGACAAGCGGTGCGGCACGAGTGCGATGGCTGTGGGACCAAGGTATCACAGTCGGCCTTGGAACAGACATGAGCGGCGGATACAGCCCATCCATCCTTGAGGCAGCGCGGCAAGCGGCACTAGTGAGCCGGCATGTGTCCATGGGTATGGACCAGAAAGACCCAGAACGCGAGCGTACCAAATTGACCGTTGAAGAGACCCTATACCTGGCAACTCGAGGTGGCGCGGCCGTCGTAGGGCTGGACCAAAAGGTGGGAGCCTTCGAGGTAGGCATGGATTGGGATGCTCAACTGATTGGGTTGGAAACCGTCGACAATATGGGGGTTGCCCATGATGACGGCAATGTGGACATGTTTGGCTGGGAGTCCTGGGAGGAGGTGATGGCAAAGTGGTTGTACAATGGGGACGACCGAAACACCAAGAAAGTTTGGGTCAAGGGACGCCTTGTCCATTCGAGAGAATAAAGCAAGGCTAAGTGAGCGGGTTACATCTACATTTAGTGGCAATAAGGATGGTATGGCAAAGCACGCTTTCGGAGAGACGCCTGCAACACGGACGGAGGGGAATTGACCTAGAGGCTACAGACCGCTGGCTGAAAGAAGGTTATTAGCTTGGGCTTGTACATTAAACAGCAATGCGTAGTTGTAATTCCATAGGGTAGGCATCTGTATCAGGACGACTGGCATTTAGCCATGAGGAAGACGAGCATTCTGAGGTTTTTTTTTTGATTTTTTTTGATTGCAATTTTAAATGATTTTCATGACTATGGTTCCACCCGCACGCCGTTTCAACAAAGCTCAGCCGAAGAAGGCAGTGAAGAATACAAAGTAAAATAGATGGTGGGAGGGGAAGACAGAAAATATTTTGAAGCGAATAAAAAACGAGTAATATTGAGAGAGGAGGGCAGCTAGGGGTGGAACGATGATGGAAGGATAGGTGCGATTATAGCAACGGCCCCTGCAGTAGGCAGTTTGGGGTACTGAGTATAGGATCCATGGATGGATGCACAGCCGTTTTCATAGAACGAAGTAATCGGAAGTGTAGGTTCCACTGGAAATGAGAATCTGGCAGCTTTTTTCTCTTCTTAAAAACCAACTACATTTTTTTTTAATTCCCGTCACCTGTGCGATGCTGTTGGTAGGGAATGGTTCCATGGTGGTGGCGGTGGTACATGGCGTAACAAGTGGAATGTGTCGTATTGTACCTAAGGTATCAGCCGAAGGGAAGCTACAGGCGGAAGTGACCAGGATGAGACATGAAAAGTGATAAATGAGGAAATGCGGCACCTATCAAGTCCGGTACGCAAGAAAGAGATTACTTGCTTCATTGCTTCGAAGGCAGGCTTTTATTCTTCTTCTCTCTTTTTTCTTTTTTCTTTTTTCTTTTTCGTATTGGTTGCTTGTGGATATTTGTTTGAAACGGCCAGAGGTGAAGCAAAGTGGAGGATTAAGGTTAGGGGACTGGACAGGGCTGGGGCTGAAGGTGTTGGATGGATGGTGCAAGAAAAATGCTGGTCTGTGAGTGGTTTGTTGGTTGCCAGAAGGATTTAATGCCAAAGCGTTGATTGGTTGGCTGTTGTTTTGGGATTCATGTTGGAACTGTTGGCTTTAGTGTTTCGAGTCTATTTGGAAGGATTTGGTGCTGGTCTCATGTACTAGACTCGTAGAGATTTCATTATCCAAAAGAATCGTGATTTATGGAAGATGAGAGGGGAAGAGTGAGTAAATCAAATTATGATTGCCATTCTCTAAACTAGTTGCCGTGTA
The DNA here is from genome assembly GCA_020623695.1 of Calonectria henricotiae. NCBI lineage: Eukaryota > Fungi > Ascomycota > Sordariomycetes > Hypocreales > Nectriaceae > Calonectria > Calonectria henricotiae. The sequence continues at coordinate 443,855 of JAHVYB010000007.1, read as the reverse complement.
TCTTACCCAATATGCAGGAGTATGTGTGTAAGTGGCTCGGGATGCTGTCTCCAATTATGGACTGGCAGCTGTGAACCAGGCTCCCGAAGGGACTTGCGGGGAATGGACTGACCACCTTCATATTGAGTTATCAACCTCTAACAATACATTACGGCTCACTCTCTTCTTGAAGTCACCAGCTGTGACTCACTTCAACCAACCAACGTGCTGTCTGAGAGAAGGATGCCCCTTGATATCTGCGGTGAAGTGACAGGAGGAAACAACGATAACATCCTTTGGCGGCCGGGCTGGCTCTTGCAAAGACCTGCAGACAGACGGTTGAACATGCTGAAGCATGGGCATGGATCGTGACAGCTACAATGAAAGCCCCGTATTCCCGCCCGCGACAAAGGTAGTAGCCTGGGCGTTGATATGAGCGGCGGATGCGAGTGATGGCGGAGTTGTCTCTGCCTTGTGGGCCGGCGCTTGTAGCGGAGGGTGGGACTGCGCTGTCTGCCTGGGGACGTGCCAGCGGCGATCCGGGGACCTGCGTCTAAGTGGGCATGCAGGACCACCGCAGGCGTCGTGGGAGTTGGGATCATCGTCCACTCGGTACGAGATTCGGGCCTTCGCCTTTACAGGGGTGTAATTGTGCGTTTGAAGGAGCCGGTGCCCCTTGGCAGGCCAACTACATATGAGCAGCACCTTCCCTCTCAAATAGCTGGTAGGCAAGAGAGACAAGGGCAGAGGTTTCCGATAAGATTCCATCCGACTACAGATATTCCGTACTTCTCTCCACCATCTTAAACTCTGACAAAACTCTTTCCTCTCTCACACGCACGCCTCACCATCTCTTCAGATTCTCCCGTGTCTCTCTCGTCTACCATCATAATGACCACCGCAACAGGCGTTCAAGGTCCGAGGGCCACCGGCCCTCCCAGTATGCTGTCCTGGCTCAAGATAGTTCGCATCATAATCTTGGCCCTTTCGCTTGCTGCAACCGTCGCGGGTGGCTGTCTCATCTCCTTGTATAACCGCCCCAAGGAGGAAGTCTATTTCAGAGGTTCCGCTGGCCCAGGTGGCTTCATTGTCCTTGATGTAAGTATAAAATACCTTCTCTATCTTGAACCCATGATGAGCACAGGCTGACGTGTGCCTCCAAGGCCGCCCTCACTTGGATCGTCCTTGGTACCATGATCATTTCCGAGTACTGGGCGCCCCAAATCTACATGCGTACCATCTTCGTTGGAATCCTTGGTCTCGACGTCATTCTCTGGGCTGCGGCCTGGGGCTGGGCCGCCTCTGCCTCAGCTAGTTTCTATAACCGCTACGAGATGTGGAACTTCGATAAGATCAAATAGATGAGGGGGTTTGCCGCCTCTACCACTGCTTGCGCAGCTCTTGGCGGCACGACCTGGTGAGTCCTATCAAATTGTATTCAGATGATGCCTTGTAGCTGACATTGTTTGGCACAGGATCTTTCTTACTATTTTTCTCATGTTTTTTACCCGTTCTTTCATGGCGGCACCTCATGGCAGTTCTTTTGCTTCCAAATAATACAAGCTGGCGGTATTTAGTGCTGCATAACCCTGGGGTTAAATTTATCGCCCGCAGATGGTTCGTGCATATGAAATTACGCGGCTGATTGGCAGAGTCTCGGACGATGAGTTTATTTTATTTTATTAGGAGGTATAGGCAGCTGGCGTTTGCGGATAGATATCATAGATGAGGAATAGTGCATGTACTTGGTAATATGAAAGACGCTGTTTTATACTCAAGGCCCATCTTCATGGCCTCTACTGTTTCTTGATGCGATGCGAATATCATTTTCTCGTTTGTCTATTCCGCCTCAAATGACTCCTTCCAAATCCCAAGCCGTATGTTTCCCAAAACCACCAAGCCCCCTTTCCCAGCACGCTGATGAATCTTGTTTGTAATCCCGAAAATTAGGCCGCGTTGCTGCGCTTTGCCTTCAATGCCTATTGCGACATGAATGATGTTAGTATCTGATACTACTATCCCACAGCGCCCGAAGCTGACTTGTCGCCACAGAAGAAACCAAAATAGCACGGAGAGGAGGGAAGAGGAGGGAGCGGAAAGGGGAAAAGGGGAAAAGGGGGCAAGTGGTTTTTTCTTCTTTTTCACTTGGGACGTACCGCTCGTGTCTTATTTCTATCAGCCCTCTTTTTGGCCTCTTCAACTTTTCGGTACTGCTCATTTTCGTCGTCAATCTCCTTGACCCGATTCTCGACGTCTCGGACCATTCGGTCCCTGGTCTGCTGAGACACGTTGTCCCAATCCCTGCCCGATGCCCCCATGCCTATGGCCCGCATACGCCACCAGTGAAGCTCGGCGAAGGACTCGTTGAGCATGCACCGGGTGTTCTCCAGCGCCTCGATACGCTTCCGGCGGGACTTCTTGGCGGCGAGGTTGTTGCGCTCCCGTTCAATCTTCTGCACCTTTGTCGCGATACGGTTGTTCTCTGCCTCAATGGCCAGGCGCTGGTCCTTGGATATGCCGGCAGGGAAGGCCAGCCAGGTCTCGGGGTGCGGCTTGGGGGGAAGGTCGGCAACGTTGGAAGGGGGCAGGGCTGGCGCGTCCCTCTCATAATGGTGCATGGCAGTAATGATCTCCGTCTCTCGACGCTGAAACTCGGCTTGAGAAATGTTGCCGGGTATATTGAGCCCAGCAGCTGCCATGGTAGTGCCGCCAATGCGGACGTCGATGAGCATCGAGCTACGGTGGACAGGAGGGAGCGTCGGAGGTGTCTGCACTGCAAAGGGCACAGTGGGAGACTGCCCACCAGCGCTAGAGTATGCGATGTAGCTTGGAGTGGCCGCGGGAGGAGTGGTAAACGGCTGCGGGAGGGCCATGGGGAAGCCGGCGACGTTGACGCGGTGAGGGAACTGCTGCTGCGGCGACTCATAGGTGTAGCGTGTCCGCTTCTGGAGCGGCTCGGAGGACTGCATGCTGCGTTCTGACCCGGCGGAGGCGGGAACGGAGGCGGGAGAAGAGTGATCTGTGGTTTCAGGGCTCGGGGTGCGCTCGACGTAGTTCGCCCGCTTTCGTTCCCGCTGAGGTCGCATCTTGGCCTGAGTTATGTACTGTCAGCTCCGGCCGAGGCCGTCACGTTCAACCGGGAGGAGGGGACTCCAATGATTGACTGACTGGACAGGGTCGTGTGTCCCGGGCCCGGATAGGAGAAATCAAAGATGGGAGAGATGGGAGTTTGCGTGCCAAGTGACACGGGGTTTGTGCGGGAGCGGATGTCGTTTGATGCGGTCACCCGACGCAAAGAAGGGGGGGGGAAGTCAGTGATGCCAAGGGAGGATGTGACAAGAGATGAAGAGATGGAGAGCAGAGGGCGAGGGTAATTATAGACAATGCGTCACCGGCCGCCGTTTGTTGAGTCGCAGCCTGGGACGTGGCCAGGAGAGGATAACTGGCCGGGGCCAGCAGCGCCTGAGGTATTGTTTGCTATTGAATAGTACGTAGCCAATGGGGCCGAGTCGAGCAAAATGATGTGAATCGAGGAAAAGGTGAGAAGATGGCGATGATGGCTGTGAATCGAGGCGGTATTGTCAATTGCTTAAACAATAGATGTATTGATGGGGGGCCTTCAAACACAGCTCTAGTTTACGTACGTATATATAGTAGGAATTCACTTCCTTATAGGCTGTGGGGCCAACCAACTCCCTGGTTGCGGCCCATTTCCATGATTCACTGTCATTCACACGACCTGAATTGCAATGAAACTGCCATGGTGGAGTATTCAGACGGGAGCCTGCAGTCGAGAGAGGCTGTGTCTTTCTATTCATACATGTTTGAGGGTGGATATGGCATGGCGTCTGCGGCTTGTCATACCGTGGCGCTGACCCTTTTCTCTCTTTTTTTCTGTTTTCTGTTTTCTGTTTTTTTTTTTACCCCCAACTGTAAACTGTGAACGTTCGAATTCTGATTGAGACGTCTTTATTTTGGAACAATGACTCTGTGTTCCCCAGAGCAATTTCTGCAGTCACAGTATGCACTTCCCAGCAAAGCAGTGTGAGTAACACGCTGGGTCCATCTAACATGTGAGCACTCAGCTCCCCTCCTCCCTCCCGCGGGGGGAAAACCTTCTCTCGCTTGCAAATTCAATTCAACTTCACCCGCAGCCGCAGCCACAGCCGCTTTTTGGCACGCCACGCTTCGGCTGCTCCCGCATTTCCCCTGTACGTCTATGTTCCTGTGCGGCAAAACGGGAACAAAGAGACTATAAAAAACAAAACAAAAAACCACGATTGGTCTGTTTTCAATTCGTGTAACAAGCCCGGTACGTCACTATGTAGAGGGGAAAGCTATGAGGCGCGCCGGGGGGGGGGGGGCAAAAGCCATCTTACTCTGGTATTGGTTGGTTCCTGCATCCCGACGCTTAGGAGGCGCCAGTGCAAAATACGACCATACTCCCACCAAATGATTGAGAAAGAAAAAAAGAAAGAAAAAATGTACCAAAAACAAAATACACCATAAACTCTAATCCGGCGACATGTGGAACGCCTTTCCCTTCAAGGTTCTCGGTGGCAGTGAATAACAACTTATTCAGATACAATTAGTCAGAACCGTGCTGCCATCATTTGCTGGTTGGAATTCATAGGTGGATGTGAATCAGACACCCTGCTCGAACATCGTAAACACCAGCTGCTTGTCAATGTCCATCCCGCGGCGAAAAAAATGCGAACAGTTGCTCCTTGTCAAGTAATAGTCACCAAATCCTGTCCGAATGTCCATTTGTGCATTGAAAACGTGGCATTCCTCATTCCTCGTGTCGTCATATGTACTTAAAACTAACTACTACAAACAAGAAGCATGAATTTCAAAACCCCAAGGATATTGCCTAGCAGGATATATCAGGGTACAGAGACACTCCGAAACACACCCGAAAAGGAAAAAGGAAAAAAAAAAACCCGAAAGAGGAAGAAAGAAGCATATAAAAGACCCCGGAAAAGGTATGAACTAGCTATCCCCCACTGAAAAAAAAAGATATGAAGAAGAAGAAGAAGAAGAAGAAGAAGAAAACGACCAGCCGCTCAAAGACACTGAGCTACAAACCTTTGCCATGTTGCGAAGAGAACCAACCACCGCGCCGTGCTTCCTACCATGTTTCCGACCCTTCCATTCTCCTGCAGCCTTGCCAGGAAAATAAATACTATTACCGTAATACCTAACCTACTCAAGATAGTTCACTTTTCCCAGTCCCAATTCCAAGTCGAAGACTCCATGTGCGCCATTTTCTTCCCCAAAATATCAACTACAGGGCGAGACCAGTTCCATCACCGGTCCACCGATACAACGATAAGAGCTCTCGACGGCGTTGTTGCTGCTCCCCAATATCTTCGGGAACGCGACCCCGCACCTGTGCCAACGCACTGCGCATCACTTTGCTGAATTTTCTCTGCATTGCCGTCCAGTTAGCATCGAACCCTTTTGCCAATTCACGTGGGTCTGCCCTCACTTACCTGATATTCAGTGTTCAACGTCACGACACATGCCTCGTGCGCTCGCACAATCGTCTCGCAGGCCTTGGCAACACTCGGGGATGCCTCGGATTGCAACTTGTCCGCAATTAGGAGCAGGAGAAACGACCCCTGAAGCAGATATATCCCAAAGAAGAAGGGCATGAATTCCAGACCAGGGTCGTATTCTAGTATATGATTGATTGCTTCCGCAGCCGCCACTGCGTGGCTTGTTGCAGTGATAAAGCCTTCTGACGAGATCCAGAGATCTTCATCATCCAGGAGATTAATCGGATCCCATTTGCCCGTCAACAGTATGTGCAAGACATGCATGACGTGGGTTCCATACGCAACCACTATGCGAGTCTGGATATCATTCTCAGTCAGCCGACTGGACCCATTCGTGTGCACCGAATGAGCAGATGGCGTGTGCGTGTCATTGACCGCCCCGTGTGGATCCCCTTTTTCAAGGACCTCGGACTTGTCTTCCGCCACCCTGGATGTATTTTTTTGCTCGAATATCTTCAAGCTCTGCTCATACATCCCCAAATGCCGGGTAATTTCAGCCGTTTGCATCTCCCATTCCTGTGCTAGACGAAAGCCTAACCCAAATCGGGGGTGATTCCTGGCATGGTGTAAATCAACAATTTCGCCTAGAATAGTCATGAGTGGCAGAAAGTATCCGAAGATGCTGTGACCCCGGCACTCGAACTCGGGCCCTCGAACCTGATATTCGTCCGCCTGAAAGCCCTCTGGGACCGAGTTGATTAGGTTAGGGTCCGTGTTGGGACTAGGAAAGTTTCCAAAGTCTCCATTCTGCCAGTCATTGTCGTCCATGGGTTGCAAAAGTCCTTCGCATTCGACATCAAGAAGAAAGAGAGGACGATTGTAACAAAGTGCTAGGTGCCTGTCTACAATGTAGATAAGCCACCAAATCCTGCGTCTCTCTTCTCGCTCCTCTTCTGTAACAAACCCTGGGCTGTTTCTATGGATGTCGTGTTCGTCGGTTCCAGGGCTATCCATGGCATTTCCCTCATGCATGATTGGGGCTGGGTTGGGCGGGAGTTCTCGTCCTAGCTTCAATTCTCGTGCAAGTGACCAGGCAGCGTTCCACCACCGAACGCTGGCACCCTTGTACTCGCTCGCCGACACCACAACTGCTAGGTGGATATATGTAATCACATCATCCAAACTTCCTGCTGCACCAAAGGGTCCGGATTCTGCAGCAAGGGCATCCAGACTGACAGAGCCAGGCATAGCCACCCCAAGGCCTCCCAAGGCAACTCCATCGGCAACAGGGCTCGGGGCGTCACCGGACGCAGTGTGAATTAGAGGTTTGAGAAGGCAAACCGTCAACTCAAGAAGCTTTTGGCAAATTTTAGCGCGGGCCGAAGGTGTATTGGCCAGGAAGGGCGCGTCGCTCGTCTGCGCCGCTACCCAAAGCATACTGGCAAGAAGGGCCGGTTGACAGTGTCTTGGTTTTGTAGGGTGAAGAAAGGATCTTTTCCGAAGGACAAACCCTAGAACGTATGGGGACATGGGATGCATCTGAGCGGATGACGATGACTGAAAGTACAGATCCACAAGATCACAAGCCAAGGAGACTGGAATAATGTTTCCGAGATGAGGTACGAGAGGTTCAAGCACTGGATATCGAAGCTTGGCATTACTGAAACCAGTTTGGGCGACATGAGATTGAAACTGGCCAGGAGGCGATGTCATGGATATGCCCCATCCAGGTGAGGCTCCGCCGCCCATATGGTACCCCAAAGGTGTGCTGGCTAATCTGAAGCCTGGGTTGGTTGAGAAATTGGGTGGGCTTTGAGCCTGAATAGCATACAAGTCGGGATAACCGGAAATGCTCCCTCGCCCATTCGTGTAGGCTTGGTGAGCCAAACCCTGGCCATCCAAACCCTGAGAGTCGTAGGTGTGTGATACGGTACCAAAACCATTGAGATCAATGCCCGCGGGGCCGTTGAGCTGCTCCCCGTCGAGGTGATGAGGGCCTGTTAGATGAGGCTGATCATTGAGATCGCCAAGTCTGTCTAGGGTCTCTAATCCCTCCTGTTGTTGCATGGCATCATCGCCTCGTTCGGTAGTAGATTTGTCGCTGAGACTTTGTGCTCGACCGTTCATAGACTGCAATGGTGGTGAACAAGCAGCCAAATCATCGGTCCCGTTTTCGTTTGCTTGGCCGCCATCAATCCCTAAGCCATCGGCATGTTGACCACCCTGCCCTCCTGCTGTGGACGCAGCTGCAGCCTGGGACGCGGCTTGTTGGGCCAGCTCTTTTCTTGAAGCTTTGCCTCGTTTCTTTCTTTCGCGAATATATTCACATCCAAGACCAAATTCTATTCATGTCAGTGTAAGAACTTGAGGAGCTGGATTTAAGCCTACCAATACAGTGCGCACAGGGGTGCTGGCCGTCGCACTTTGTTCGCAGCTGATTACATTGATCGCATGCTCGGCTGATTCTCCTCCTGATGGGACCAGAGGTTCCTGATGCACGAGAGCCAGATCCATATGGATGCTGGCGAGGTTTCATTTGTGGTCCAGCCCTCACCAGATGGTTGCTTGGAACCCCAGACTGCTGCTGGAGGTGTTGGATAGGGTATTGGGAGCTATGGCCCAATGCTTCGAGCCCGCTGGACTGCATTTGGGATTGCGTACCATGCCCGTTTGGTGAAAGGGCAGATGATGATATATTCTGATAAGGAGAGAAGCGTTGGAGAGGGTTAGACAACATTTTATCTGCCTCCCGTTTGGCAATATCTGCGTGGAGTGTTAGAGTTATTTTTCTTTATTGAAGAGAGCGCCACGAACAGTCGGTGAGCTTCCGACACGATCAAGCGATGGTGGCTGTTTTAAAGACTGATGTACTTACAGCAGGGATGAGGCCGGTGCTAAGCACCTCCTTGTAATAAGAGGAACGGCGGTAAAGCAAAAGATGCAACGGCAATTTAGAGTCTTGAGCGCCAGGCTTGAAGCCTCGCTTTTGTGAAGAGGTGCGGCGGTACTCGCAACTATGGCAAGGTCTATGGCGAAGAGGGTCAGATTTAACTCTTTCCAGGCAGAAAGTTACTGTTTGTGGGGAACGAAGGGGGAAGATTGGGGGTGGTCAAGTCTGAGTTGTGTTGCGCGCCAATCGAGCATGGGTCAAAAAGGGCGTCAGATCAACACAAAAGGCCACCACGCGGCGCAGTGTTGATGGAGGGTGGGTCGTGGGTCAGTGTCTGGGCGAGTTTGTGATGCCACAGACGAGACAGAAACGAACGTAGCCGAAATTTGACTCGGAAGCTGGAGCATGCCGGGTCTTTCAGGAAATGTAACGGCGAGCGTATGTAAGAGAGGAGGGCATGGGGGGAGTCGGGGCTGAGACCTCGACGTGGTGCGACATGGGACACATGGCAAGAAAGAGGAAAGAAACTCACCACGTTTTCGATCGAGGATCTTCGCCACGGGAGCAAGGTACAGTTTGAACTACAGCCGAGTTTCGCGACTGATCGGTGTGGTTGTTGTATGTGAATCCCAAGAGGGTTTTGTTCTGGAGAGTAGTACGACGGAGCAACGAGCTGTGACAAGACCCTTCTTGCTCCTGCTGCTGGTCGTTTCGAGGATTGGTACAGAGCCTTGTGTGCAAATCCGGGCCAAGATTTCTCTCCACACTTGTCCAACCAAATATGATGATCAAGAGGAGTGGAGGTGAGTGAGCTGGTCAGGTCAGGTCAGTCAGACCAGCGCAACATGTCGCACTTTTAACTGAAGTATCTTCGTCAGAGTCCACGATGAACTTGTGCCGCAATCCCCTGTAGGAGGCATAGGAAAGATTCAAAATTCAAAATTCAAGATGCTGCAATGCTCAATTGGATCAAGGATTGAGTGAGCGCGCAAAAAAGACGGCACCTTGCATCCCGGCAAGTGCTCGTATATACCAGGTGCTGCGAAGCGGGTAACGGCGGGTTGTGTGAGGGGGAGACTTGATGTACAGTGGTTTTTTTTTCGCTCTGCAGCAGCTCCGGCTAGCTCGTGACCAGGTGCCAGGGGGCCGATGCGATTCCCGTAGGGGAGGATGCTGCGGTTCTGGGCACTGGACCTACCGAATGGGTCGCTTATTCGGTAACTATGGGGTAGTGAGTACTTTAGCTTGGCACCAAGCTTGAGAGCGAGGTCCCGCCGAAGGTGGGTTGAATGGGCAGATGTGGAGGTGGTGGAGGTGGTGGAGGTGGAGTTGGCAACGAGTATGGCCCAACAGGCTCTTGAATTTGTGGAAAATGAGACATCTACCGTCCCGCTTGACCCTTTTATCAACTCGAAGATGGATTCGATCGACCCAAAAACAAGAGCTCTCCTCTAGTTTGGTGACCAAATTGATTTGCGTTCCAATCATTCCCTCGGCTGAGGCTATCCTATGACGGCTTGACAGCGCGACCCGAACCGACCAGGGGTCAGTCCATCACCAAGAGAGAGGGGCCGAGGTGTGGAGAATCAGATGGGCACCCAAATCCCATCCACATGGCACCAAGTCTTGCCAATGTGGACAAGGAGCTTTGGACCCTAGCTATTCCGGGGCATATGGGGAAGGGAGATGAGCGAGATGGGAAGGGGGATGGCACCTCGTCTGCCTCGTCTCAAGTCGACTTGAGGGTGTGACAACGATGGGTTAGAACCCAGCTCTTTCAGACGGAAATCCTTCCATTTCTTCAAGGTCGCCGTTTATTGCCAACGGTTTGTCTTGGCACTTGCATTCCAAGTCCAGGACTTGGATTGGATCGCTGATGCCCGGGGTGGCTGGCCTTGGTCGCAAACTGAATTTCGGGAACGAGCGGCAGTGTATCTCCTGCCCGGAGACTTGGTTCCAACCGAATTTTCTTTCTTATTGTGCTTGTTTTTCACGTTGAGGTGGAATGGCGGCCGACCTCAAAGGATCTAGCATGCGTTGGAAGATGGCTTGGTGTCGCCGGGCTTGGGTGTGATAACTGAGGTCCCAAAATTGCGGCCAGCAACCATGGCCTAGCCACGCTTGATGTGCGCTAGCCACCAAAACCCGAGGGAGTATAATGCTGTCACAATTGTGACGCAGCGCCACATAATGCCAACAGAATGCTTTGGTTTTCTATGTTGACTGCCATCTTGGCCGGAGCCTCGGGACGGCGACCAAACCTTGAGTAACGGTTCGTGCTGATGACGTTGGAGCCGTGACAAGGAAGAGGGTGTTGGCATCCATAATGCGGCAATTGTGGCTGAAGGAAGAGGCAAAGACGTCACCAGCTCTGGAGCCACCTCCGTTTGGTGGTGAGTAGCGTCGATAGGCGCCGCCAGAGACGAATGATGGCTTCGGCGACTGCTCCACCGACGATGTGAGGGGGGACGAACCTACCCTCAACGTCCACCGCCAGAATGATTAGAGATGTGTGGAGAATGCAGTCGAGTCTCAAAATGGGTGGCATACCGAACTCCCCGGACACAGCCAACCGTAACTGCTCAACTATCCCCGGATTTTCTTCCAAGTGGGGTTCCGTTCGTTGCATAAAGCTAACTCGCCATGGTCTACTCTGTGGGAGGGAGGTTGGCAGGTCAGACCTGGCCTGACGTGGGCAATTGAGGTAGCCCATATAGGTAGTTACGCGATACCAATGGTCGACTCCTTGGTCCATCGTTCCCTTATAGGGATGGTATGTACAATACCCTACCCTTGCTGCCCTGATACCCTGGTCTGGCTTGACCTGCCTTGCTGCAAACCCAAGCCCATCTGCACCGTTCTTTCCCACATGCACCTCTTTTTAACGTCTGCCCGGCGGTTACCGTTTGAGACCCATTCCAAATCTTTGAGCGGGTTGCCGCCAACCCAATCCCTTAGCTCGCCCAGGTAGGTAGGTACATAACGTGGCCGCTGACACGGAACGCCATGGTAGGTGTCATTCACCTGCTTTCCTTCTTTCCGAGCGCGGGAGACCTTAGGCGCTGAAGCTTCCCCTCAGTTGGTACCTTAACCCCTAGGCGGGGGAGCTGCAGACGGGGAGGCAAATGGCACCCTGTGCTGGGGCACCTTCCCTTCTTCAAATAGGTACGCATATGGCAGCTTGCCCAAGCTGGTGGGTACTTCCTTCCTGCTCACATGTGCTAGGATGTGCTGTTCATCATCTCATCCCTCATCTCCTACGATGAGCACCCTAAATCCGACCGCAAAAAAAAGAAGAAAAAAAGAAAGAAAATATTGACGCTTTCTTGAGCCGCGCCTCGCCAGATGGCCTGTTTCTTGCGACCATATTAAGCTGGCTGTTGCCCAAAAGTGCTTGTTTGTCGTTGCATTTTTTTGCGCTCCAATGGTGTGACAATCGCAAAGCGCCAGCACCACATTCGCCATCCCCCGTGCCCGTCACAGCCACCGCATCGCATCGAGGCGCTCCATCCGTGGTTCCATGGGTTCCAGGCATTCTGGACCCCAAGGGTCCGCGGGCGCAAGGAGAACCGACGCAACGTCGAGCCGGCACTTGGCCCAGCGCCTACTGCGTAGAACGTGAAGGACTACATACAAGCATCCTCACAGGTCCGGGCAGTCATGCGAGGCGCATCCTCTCTGCCCCATGCAACCTGCGGCTTGCGAACGCGACAGCCCCGATTGTTATAGCACCTGCCATCCCATCTCGATAGTCACTGACTGCCCTAGTGCATTTTGTGGCACATGCTCCCGTCCGCCAACCTGCCCACCGGAACCCTCCTGTGTGGCGCCGAGACAGGAAACGGGGGCCGGGCCGAATCCCCACTCGCCCGCCTCGACGACCCTCCTCTACACGACCCTAGTTCTCAGCGCCCTGTTTGACCCGTCCTTGATCATCGTTAACCATGTTTACCTGCCTGCCTGTCTGCCCTGCAGCGGCCGCACATCCCACTCGACCACTGGTTTGTCCCTGTCTCGCAAAAAATGCCTGAGAGTAACAGCATCGTATGGCAGTCATGTTGCCCACCCATTTCCAACCTCCACTACGTGGCTCCAGCCTCTACGGCTTTCATCAGCCCTGGGCCAGATGCTCGCCAATGTTGGACTATATTCGGTCTCCCCCGCCATATTCATCACGGGGAACTGGTCCGGGGTAGGCGAAACCAATGCAGTATCCTGCTTCCCCGCTCTTGGCGCTGCATCAAAGTCTCATGTCACACAGAACGGATACCCATGCTAACTAAGCATTCATCCAACCTCGACATTGCAAATATCTGACGCGTTAGGACCTTTCAGAACTATGTTGAACCACCGTCGCACGCATGATAAGCACTTCTATCAAATCATTGGACAAGCTCCAAATGACAAATTACCCGATCCTCCACCCGAGCAGTACTTGAACATCTGCCTTAACAAACAAGCAAACAATCCAGAAAAGTACCATCCAGGCTTTAACTGATTGAGAATACATGGTATCACGTTGGTCAGCAATATCTACTGCATCGATGGGCAATCAAACGACTCTGGGGAGGTGGGCGTGGATGTAGCTGCATCTACTATGTAAGTGGAGGGTTAACCTAAATGCTCATCTGGTGCAAAATTCCAGGCTCATTCCAAGCGGTACAATTGCCATTGTAAGAAATAAGTCTTGTGGGACCTTCCAATCCTGTATGGTCAGTCTTTTCCCTACAGATCTTGGTGGTGAGAGCATGCTACTGGCTCAGCCGTCCCTCAAGTTTGTCCGCCTGAATCGTGATATCCGGCCATATCTACAGCACATGCTATCATTCGCCTCATATTTGACGTGCTACTTTAGAGATATTTTGCAAGCCCTTTGTGTTTTAATAACGATATGAACAAATGGCACTATTTTATCAAATTACAATTTTCATCCGTCAGCCGAGAGCAAGTCGCATTTTTGTCAGCTCCTTGTTGATCGGTGAAGCCACATTCGCGATGATGACTTAGCAGGCGCAATCCCCGATTCAATGACAAGAATGCCAAGGCTTAGGTCAAACGGCACTGCCGTCACGATGCCAGGCTCCGCTATATAGCTACGGCAATCATGGGACCCCAGTAATGTTTGAAGAATTATCTGGGCGTTGGACTTCCACCAGACACCATCTCACATAAAATACAATGCAGTAGTGGACTACTCCTCGGCCATCGTCCCACCATGTTCGTCGCAGAAAACTTCCTTGAAATTCACCTCTGAAAAACGCTGGCTAGCTGCGCCATACGGTGATAAAATGCGCAAAAGTTGCGAGCCTATCGGGCGCCTAAGGGCTTTCGGTATATCATCCCCGGACCTCGGGTCAACAGCCCGGCCGAGGAGAAAATACACTTGCTCGGACATATGGAGGTCGATATGTCATTTTCGACTGCGCATGACCACAACTGAGTAAAGTTTACGCGTAATACCCCGGATTCCAATGCATATTGTTACGCATTCGTCCAGGGGTATGCCGCCCTATGAATTTCCAAAGGGGTGCTTGCATCTTGCAGACTACATGGTGGGAAAGGGAGCGTGAAAATTAGCCTGCAAGGGCTACGAGATCCCCCATTACTACATCGGGTTATCTTCTGGAACTTGTAGAATACTACGAGACCTGGGGTAATTTGGGATTTTTTTTCTTTTTTTGTTTTTGCGAACTTGGGGGTTATAGAGAGAAATACCCCGAAGCTGAGTCGTTCTAATGTCCTACGGAGCTTGGGGGTGCATGGAACAAGGGGATGGTAGATCCGGCTGCTCCGGGGTCTCATTCAATACGTTACGTTCACACAAGTCACATTGGCTATCATGGCTGCCCCTGTTGCTGAGTGGTATGTTCAGAGAAGATAGGAGTATCTCATTATCCCATTAAATTCGAATTATAGTATTTTCACAACGTCCCTTTTTTGAAAGAATCCAGAACCGCCAGCGTACCAAGATCCCAAATGTATTATTCGTCCCTGAATGGCCAATGACTAATCGACGGGGTATTCCAAGGTTATCAACCCATTCAAACGCCTACTCTTGGTTAATCCTTAAACTCCTGGCCAGCCCCAGTCATCGGTCATGGTATAATTTACGTATACTTGTCAAGTAAAACTTTTCTCTTCCTCTCGGACCAAAATGCTCAGTCAAGGCCAGGTAGCCAGCCGGGGCCTGTCAACGATGCACCTAGGCCATCGAAAGCTGCCATGGGGTCATTGGAGTCTGTAGGCATACCGGTGTTGCTATCCGTATTATTGCTCGGGGTATCATTGCTCCGGCGGTCTCCAAACACGAAAACGGATGCGTCTTGACCACCATTGGCAATCTGCCAGGATTCGAAACTCTGATGCCACCTTGCACTGTCGTTCAGAAACCATTCCTGGCCATCCATCCTCATTGACCTATTTGATGAAGCCCGGCCTCTGTTCTCAGGCTGCATTCTGCGATTCGATGACATGGGCCCAGAATTAAGCGGTGCAAACGAGCTTTGGAAGGTTGGTATCGGCGCAGCCGAAGACGCCCCGTTCCACCCGGCTATGGACCCAGCCCTGAAGGACATGCTGGCCTCCTCCAGAGACATTCCTGTTCGCTGGGTGCGTGGTACAGAGGCTGGAGGACTGGTTGTCAGAGGGGTGACCATCGCTGACGGTTGCATCGGCCGGCCAAGTTGGGTCTGGGTATATTGCGCGAGGGGGCTGTACTCCTCACATGCCTGAAACCCGCCCATGCCATCCGAATTGGGAGACGAGCCAGTATTAGACTGAGGTGACGGAACGTCTGAAGTGCTGTAGGTTCCATACTTTTCGTCAGCTCGTTGAAGAGTGACGGCCGCGTCGTCTGGGAGTTCGCAGTTCCATTTACGGGCAAGGACACTGAGGATGCTCAAAGTTCGCCTTGCACAAAGCCAATCCTCGGCCATTTCCTCAAGATGTTTGACTCCATGGGTGATGTCACGTCTTGCGGTTTTCTCGGGTAGGTTCAGCAAGTGGATTGTGCAGGCGCTATGTATCATATAGACTGCAATGTTGCAGATCTGGCGTAGATTCCACAACTTCTTATATAACCGTAAAAGCTTAGATATTGCACCGGCATTTGCGGTACAAATGCGACGCGGAGACACATGAGGTGGAAGAGGAGATGTCGCCGGCGTGTATTTCAAGAATGGCCGGAAAAGATGAATGTATTGAAGATGGAAGAACATGCTACTCTTCGTTAGCCAAACTGCAAGTTGGCGTCGTGTTGGCGAGTGGACTTACTGCATAAGAAGGACGTTGGGTAACTGGCCCTCCTTTGGCTCAAATTCCCTAGGGAGTTCTTTCATCCATTCCTCTAGGCGACGATGTAATTCACTAAGTTTCTTGAGCTCGACACTCTTACCGCTGGAACGGCCAATGGTGTTGGGATGATAGAAGAAGGCCAGCAGGTCGCTGCTAACCTCACATAATTTTGAAAGCTGCAGTGCCACGGCACGGGTTCTTGACGGCTGCATAGAATTCTGGTCAAACCCTGTGTCGGTATATGGTGACCAAGGCTGGGCGTCCTCGTCGGGGAATACTTCGATCCTTGACACGTTGAAAGAGCTTTTAGATATCTGGGGTAACCTTCCGAGATAGTTGGACCAGCATTTATCAAACAGATAGCACCCCCAAAAAGTAATCCGTCTTGCGTCAATTTCGTAGTCGCTCATGCGTTCTTGGTCGAGCTGTCCAACGTCGAGATTCAAACCAATATCCTCAGCCATGCGAAAACTCATTCCACTATACACCCAGCCTTTGGCTTCCCTGGCGCAGCCAGCTTCTCGAACTGACATCAGAGCAAGGGCCTGGACAGTTACCAGTCGAGGCTTCTCGTACTCATCATTTTCGACAATAAGGCGCTTCGCCTCGGCAAAGAAATGGTCGCCTTTGGTCCGACTATCCCCCGGAGTTCCGTAGGCGCCGGGGGCGTTTGTGAAGTGACACCCGAGAGCAAGCATGGCATTAACAAGAAGGGAAGAACAGTATGTGGTTCCCCGTCCTAGACCGGCCTTGCCCTTCATAAAGTCTCGAAAGAACATTGTCTTGGAGAGGGCCGTGAAGTATGGGTAATGCCAATTAAAATACATATTCATAAGATGAGTGATGAGTTGTTTGTCCTTGGTAACTTGGGTCCATGTTGTGATAGGGTCCTCCCCCATGGCAAATTGTTCAGGATGCGGTTCACTGTCGCCTTCACGGTGAGGATCTCCAAGATAGATGAGGTGAGAGGTTCCTCCGATAAATCGAACAGAACCGTTCTCAAGCCTGAGCTCACCCATCTTCCGAGCTAGGTCCCTTTCACCCTCAACGGGTTGGTCGGAGGAGTCTTGGGCATCGAGTTGATCCAGGTCCAGACCGTCCTGTGATGCCTTCTCTTGCTGTTGCTGTTGCTTCAAGAACTGCTCTGCTACGACGTCGAGGCTATTGCACGTCCGTATTTGCCTGACAATATCTGGAACGTCTTCTTCCTCAGCGTTGAGAATGGCCTCGATGAGGATTTGCAGGGTCGCACTGCGAGCCTTGACGCTATCAACCTTTTCCCTATAGACGCCCTTGCGCCTGTGGTCCGAATTTGGATCATAAACACACTCGGTTCCATAAACACTGGCGCAAGCAGCACAACTAGGGATGGCGCCATCGCATTTGGATTTCCGTTTCCTGCACGCGATACAGGCGGTGCTGACGCATCGTCGCTTGTGACCCGCGGGGTCGGCCCCTCTGCGAGACTTCTTCCTGGACCCGCCCGAAGCAGAGGGGCCAGGCGGCGCGGAGGCGGCTGAATGGGCCTCCTCCATAGCACCAGGGGGAAGGCCGAGGTAAGGCTCCTAGATAGAGTGCAGTGGGGGAGGCGCGTCTAAGGGGTGGAACAATTCAAATCTTGGAAAGACTTTGGGAACCGACAGGCTCAACCGAGGAGCGCTCCGGGTAGGCAGAAATGGCGGCTAGGGGGTGCGATATCCGGGACTTAAGCAGGAAAATGGCCAATCGATGTGCGTTCTGCTGTGGTTAGATGGCGTGAGACCCTGAATGATATCGATGCGGGCTTTTGGATCGGCAACCGTTAGTATGTCCAGCCTCGAAATGCTTGGTAATCAAGCATCTTCGGTTTGCTGTAGCGGGGCCGTGGTAGCCTTGGTCGCACAGTTAGTCAGGCTAGGCAGGATGTTTTGGCGCCTCGAGAAACTGTTCTGGGCGCCTTCAAGGGTAGATTATGAGTGTGAGGCGAGGAAGGAAAAAAAGAACACTACGGGGAAAGGCGAGGTGAGTAACACACGACTTGGCTTTGGCTTTGGCTTGGCACTTGACTCGGCTTCCTTGATGGAGTGGGTAATTGGGGCCGCTCACACAAGGAGGGGGGTCTTAGCTCGGTCGCCACACTTGTCGGGGAACAACATGTAAATGTACCTTTCAACGACGTCTCACACGGTGATGGCCATTAGGCTTTTGGGGCTTCCCCGGATTCTCCATCGGTAGCAACGGCACAGGAGACGCTCCGCCACGACGGATCGATCAATGCACAGCCGGGCCAGTCAAGGATGCGGCTCATCATCTAGCGCGGGGGTTGATGCCGCGACAGAGATATCCCATTTGATAAGCTTGCATCATAGCGTCAGATTGGCCCCCTTATCAACACCCAAGCCCCAAGCTCTCCACCCATGCCGGCGTGATTAAATTCTCGACACTGGGATTGCCAGCTCAACCGGTGTCCAGGGTCTCGGCATCGTGTGGAGGATTCAGCCATGCTCCACCGGTCTTCGCATTTCATTTCTCTACGCCGTGTCCAGAGCCCACCAACTCTCTGTTGACAATGCACAATAGGACGAATACCCCAAGGTGAAACCAACACCCCACCCCCGCCACGCGAGGACGCGACCTGTTCCTGTCACTCAGATACACCAGTACTAGTCAGGCGGTTGATTCCTTGGTAGCGCCCCTCGGGTTACACATTTTCTATCTCCTCGACGCTTATCAGCAAACTTTCATAAAAGCCAAATACTCCACACACACGCGCGCACACATCATCTGTATATTTGGGTTGCTTTCGTCATTACCATTCGGCGTAGCATTTCATTAGCAACACTGCATGGCCGATTCATCCTTGTGTCCGCCCCGTCTCTTCCCATTTAGGACGAATTCTTAGTACGTCTTGTTGACATTGTTGGCCATTATCGTATCTAATTCATTGTCGCCCGCATAGAAATGGCGCACGCCTGAGGTCATCCATGCTAGATAAAACCAAGCCAATCGACTTGCCACAATAATACACTTGCTTAACTATCGCTGGCACTCGCCACATGAACACGGGTTGGAAAAAGTAAGCACAACATTCACAAATGTCAGCGATCAAAGGAGATTGACAACAGTACACTTGAAGTTCATAACGCGTGTCTCGTATTCAACATCGCCAACTTGCCACACACGAAAACGCCAGCACTCTTCAGTCAACATCACAATGCTAACCGCGCATGCTTTTTAACAGTGGTGATACATACAAGGTACATCCGGTCGTCTACCGTACACTCTAAAGATGGTATATTACACAGGCAGAACAACCCTACCCAATAACCAGAACCCCTCCTTTTTCATGTCCCAATCATCAACTCTTGTTCATAATTGCGCCATTCGAAGTCCATTAGCCACGTCCAAGGTACCAGTTGTGGGCCAGTTGGCTCGTCAAGTAGTTGAAGGGCGTGGGAACCTCGGCCATACCCTTGCGTGCAACAGGGTGTCGAAGGTAAACGGCAGCACAGACGTTGGGGTTGACTTCAAGGTAGCGGGGAATGAAAGCAAATGCGGACATGTAGGGGCGTGGCCGCCACGGGGTGAGGTAAGGTTTCGACTCGTCGACTGGGTTCTCCTCGTCAGCCTTCAGCGCAAGGGCAAGACGGCGGATTTCCTCGTTGGTGAATTCATGTGTAGAAATGATGTGTTCGGCCCAGCCACGGTCCTTGTTGCTAGTGAGACCTTCCAGTCCCTTTTCAAGCACACGCTTCTGGAATTCTTTCCTCTTCGCAAGACGCTCTTCCTCCTCCTCAGGAGTTAGCTCCTTGGCTTCAACCTCCTTGCCCTTCACGGCCTCCTTTTTCTTGTCAGCGCCATCCGCCTTCTTGAACTCGCGAATGGATTGCAGTTTGTTGATCTGATCCTGAAGTTTCTCAATGATATCACTTGCGGAAAGCTTCGAATCATCGGGAAGAGACAAGAAACGCTGAGCAGTAGCACGGAACAAGCGCAGCTCTTGCTTCTGTTTGGCCGATAGGTTCTTCACATCACCTCGAAGAATTTCACGAGCACCCCGTCGGAGACGGCGAAGGCGGCGACTCTGGTTGTAGAGCTCATCCTCCTCGCTGAGTTTGACCTCTTCTTCACCACCTTCTGCCTCTGCGGCCTCTTCCCCCGCGGCCTCACTTTCAGTGGCCTTAGAGGTTTGGTATAGTTCCAATTCCTTCTCCTCGCGCTTCTTTCGGCCTTCAATACTTTCATTGAGAGAAGCAATGGCCTTGGGGGGCTTTTGCATTCCAGTTCCATACAGGACCTTTTCCACTTCAACCTGGAACATGTCACCTGGGTTTAATTGGTAAGATGGGTGGACCATCTAATTGAAGTTAGCGGGCATTCGAGAAAAAGCTGCTCCACAGTGTTTGCTTGGGAAACGTGCCTTTTTGCCATTGACTTTGACGGCTCCGTGAATTACAAACTGGCGGGCCTGTCGTACACTACTGGCAAAGAGAGCTCGGAAAACAGCAGTGTCCAGCCTTCGCTCGATAGGTGCATAAGTCATCTGCATGTAGGGCGTCATGTCTTTATGGTGCTCAGACAACATTGCGTTGACGTCTCCGAATCCAGATGTTCGCTGGCCAGGATGGGTCAGGTTTCGTTGGTTCTTGCTGGGCCTGGGTACTCGAGAGTATCCCTCGGCAGTAATATTAGAAGTACTCAGACCTGAGCCACGGCCAGCCGCCTGTTCGGCTCCATCATTCGTGGCAAGGTACTCGGGAGGCATATCGACAGCGGAGAGGAGACGTCGTGAAAACAGCCGCACCCATTTCTTTTCTGGGATGTGCTCGCCGTGGTAACCTCGAGTTTTCGACTTGGCCGCCCATTTCTGCTGGAAGAAAGTTGCTCGGCCATTGACGAGAGGTTCCCGAGCGGCTGCTCGAGCGATGTTATAGAGATTGAATTTGTTCCATGATTGCCTCAATTTCTGGGTTGATCTTCAGTCAGCTGAGAATAATTCCGTGTGGCGCAACCTCAGATATCGCCAGGAAAAGGCTTCTCCAAAAAGAAAGCAGCACGTACCGGTCGGCTAAGACTGTAGAATCTCCAGGGCTTACGCATCTTGACGAATTGAGGCCCGCGATGCTGGGGACTGGCACACCGTGATAAGCTTGAGGAGCCAAATTTTTGGTCCGAAGCCAAGCTGGGCGAACGGATTATCCTAGTGCTCCGACCGTCCAGATTGTTAGTCCAAAATTTGGTATCAGCTCACGGCAGTTGTGGGTTGCTGACCTAATCAGTCCGGATACAAGCAATAAGTGGGACAGCGAATTGAGACGCGACTCAATTAAACAGACGCGTCGCAGAGCAAATGAGACCTCCAGGACAACCGTGGGGATAAAACGAACGAAGTACGACGACATCCACTACGACCTGGGCCGCAGCCCCAATCTCCATGCCCTAACAAGCTTGAAAATGTTGTCAGCATCATCACCTATTGCTTTCCCTAAGAGCTCATCGCCTCCCCCTGCACCGAAACGCTCTAAGCCTCATGACTATGGTCCCCCCAAGTCAAAGGCTCGCGGGCCATTCGTGGTCGAGGATGACGATTCAGATGAAGAAGAGGCCATACCACCCACGGAGCATATCGCAAAGCGACCTATGCTAGATGACCCGCGGGAAGGCCAGTCGGAAGAGCCTCCCTCGGTAGGCGCGACGAAAACAAACACCGATTCTCCAGCCGTATCCAACGCCCCGATACCACAAATCTCCATTCCAATTTGGTCCAGCCAACGGCCGCTCTTCTCAGGTTCTCTGCTGAGCACTCTAGCCCCAAAATCGTATACTGCCAGAGCATGCAATGGAAAAGCTACAACAATTAAGGAACGCGCAGTTTCGGCAACCCCATCCTACGAAGCAATGGTTGCCGCCCGATCAAAAACGAAAGAAGGCAGAGCGAAGCGCAGTTACTACGGCATTGAGATCCATGAACTCATCAGTGCGGCATCCGCCGAGATTGCAAGTAAACAAAATACGCAGCTCGCAGAACCATCCATGCCGATGAAGTCCATTGAGACAGCCCCAGTGGACGGCAAAAGGCCAAAGAGAACACTGCTATGGACAGAAAAGTACAGAGCTCGAAATTTCATGGACCTTTGCGGCGATGATGGCACGAACAGGATGGTGCTGCGGTGGCTCAAGAAATGGGACTCGGTGGTGTTTCCAGGGGCGGCCAAATCCAGGCCTGTCATTACAAGAAGACCGGGTGTAAAACAGCAGGAAGACGAAGAGAAACCGCACAAGAAGATTCTCATGTTGACAGGGCCACCTGGTTTAGGAAAGACGACGCTGGCGCATGTTTGCGCCCGACAAGCTGGATACGATGTTATGGAAATCAACGCCAGCGATGATCGAAGCCGAGACGTGGTAAAGAATCGAATTCGAACCTCCCTAGGCACTGAAAGTGTCAAAAATGTTACCAACCACAAAGAAGGGGATGGTTCTCAAAAAGTGGCCAAGCCAGCATGTGTCATCGTCGATGAGGTCGACGGCGTCGTCTCGGGGTCAGGAGCCTCTGGAGAAGGTGGTTTCGTCAAAGCACTGATCGATCTAGTTTTGCTTGATCAAAAGAATGGTGCGAGCACCGGTTCATACAACCAGAACCGCAAGAAGAAGAAGGGTGATGACTTCCGACTTATGCGTCCACTCATCCTCATCTGTAACGATGTTTACCACCCATCGCTGCGACCTCTCCGACAATCAGGTCTCGCAGAAATCATCCACACCGGTAAACCCACCTTTGAGGCTGTGGTGAACCGCCTGAAGACCATTTTTGAAAAAGAGGGCATTCCCTGCGACAAGGACGCGGCGCGCAAGCTTTGCGAGGCAGCATGGGGAATGAGCAGCGGCATCGATGCTAAGCGAGGAGCACAGAGCACAGTCGAAGGTGACCTTCGAGGTGTCATGGTAGTGGGTGAGTGGGTGGCTGGCCGGTTTCGCGCAACGCCGACTGAAGGCGCCGGGCGGCTTACCAGACAATGGGTTGAACTCCATATCCTCGGAGATCTTGCCAAGGGCGGCGGAGGAGGTCGTGGCCTTGGCCGTGGTGGTGTCAAAGATATCGTGTCACGTCTCTTCCAAGAAGGCGGCGGGTTTCCCAAACAAGTAATGGACCTCTCAGAGTCCAAAACGAAGCATGAGCAACCCAAGGCAGAACTAGGCTTCGGCGAGCAACAGAAAAAGTATGCAATGGAGCGTCTGCAGCACATGATTGAGACGAGCGGTGAAATCAGTCACATCATGACGGAGGTCTTCGCTGAATACCCCAATCGCGACTTTAACGATGACATGTATTTGACCAAACCAAACATAGCATACGACTGGCTACACTTTCACGATACCTGTCAGTCACGCCTCTACTCAAGTCAAGATTGGGAGCTCGCCCCATACCTAAGCCAGCCCGTTCTCGCATGCCATCATCTCTTTGCCTCGCCGAGGCGCTATGTCCCAAACATGGGCTACGACCGTCGTTGGGGCGCCGACGCAGAAGAGGATGCAGAGCCACCTCTGCCCTTTTCTGGTCCTCGCGCCGACTACCAGGCCAACGAGACGGAGCGACAAAACCGGGCCCAGTTACAGGCTTTGCAAAGTCAACTCCCGCCGACTTTGATGAGGTCATTCCGAAGCCCCGAGGGCGTTGCTGCCGAGTTTCTCCCATATCTCGTACGGCTAGTTTCGCCCGATGTCAAGCCTGTCGTCGTGGGCGGCAGCCAGGGCTCTACAGCCTCGGTGCGCAAGGAGAGTGAGCGTGCCATGGTCAAGAGGGCGTCGGAAGTTCTTGCTGAAGTTGGAATATTGCTGCAAAAGGGCAGGATTGAGACAGAGGGGAACGCGAGTCGAAATGCGCAATATGTTTATCGAATGGAACCGTAAGTTGTCCCATATGCTGGCGCATAAAAATCAATCCCGCTAACAGAATTCGCAGTGATCTCGATGCCCTTGCCACGTTTGAAACAGCAGCATCCCTCCTATTATCCTCCCAAGCTCCTACGCGATACGCTGTGCGCCAAGTTCTCGACCAGGAGCTCAAGCTCACCATCACTGCACGGGAGGCTTTGTCCCGCCAGGCCCGTTTCAAAGCTAGCAACCCCCTTGGCCAAGACCTCAACGCTTTCAATGAGAAAGAGAGCGCTACCAAGGCCAAGGCTTTGGCCCTACAGCTGGCGGCCAAGGAGGAAGACGCTGTCAAGCGCGACTTTTTTGGTCGTATTATCGTGGCAAAGCCCGTGGCAGAAGTGGATATAGATGACCAAGAAAGCGGCAGCCGAGGTCAGCAAAAGGAGCACAAGGTGTGGGTAACATATCACGAAGGTCTGAATAATGCGGTGAGAAAGCCAATGTCGCTGCAGGAATTTATGGGGGGTATGTAAGAGAAGGTTTGTCTGGGATGGGACCATGATATTTTTGTCTTTTTTATGGCATAGCATTGCAAATCGGACGGCTTGGGCTGGGCTGGGAAACGGAATGATGATATCTAGAAATAAGGGGCATGCGAATTGCCCACAACTATAAAGTAGAAAATCTAGTCCTAATTTGTTTATACATCATGTCAATACATGACAACCACATGTAACTCAATCGCCCATCTCGTACGGGTTTATCCAAACGCCAACCCACTCCTTTACAGCTTTGACTTGGGTCTCTGGGCCGGCACGGCAAGCGGGTCGTACACGGTTGTCGACAGGATATCAACGTGGTAGGCTGAGTGGTTGTGCAGGCTGCGGGTATCGAGCAGGCCCGGGTGCAGATCCTTGATCCGGGTGACGCCAATCAGGCGCATGTTCATCTCCAGCTCATCCTTGAGCAGCTGCATGGAGCGCTCGACACCGGGCTGGCCGTAGGCGCTCATGGCGTAGAGGAACGGCCGGCCGATGCCAACACCCTTGGCACCCAGGCACAGGGCCTTGAGGATGTCTGTGCCGCGGCGGACGCCGCCGTCAACGAAGACTTCAATCTTGTCCTGGAGGCCCAGCTCGCGCAGCACGGGCATGGTATCGGCAAGCACTTCGACGGCCGAGGGGGCGAACTCGAGCTGGCGGCCGCCGTGGTTGGAAAGCACAACGCCCTGGCAGCCGTACTCGACGGCCTTGAGGACGTCATCGACGCGCTGCACGCCCTTGATGATGATGGGCATCTTGGTGATGCTCTGGAACCAGGGGATGTCGTCCCAGCACAGGGCCGGGTCGATGAAGCTGGAGATGGCGCGTGCGGCGCCCTGGCTGTTGTCCGTCTCGTCGCCCTCCTGGACAGCGGAGCCGGGGTCGGTGAACTTGGAGCGCATGTCCTTCTCGCGGCGGCCCAGCTGGGGGGCGTCGACGGTGATGAACAGGCCCTTGCAGCCGCGCGCCTCGGCGTGCTGGACGATCCTGCGCGAGATCTCACGGTCCTTATTGACGTAGAGCTGGAGCCACTGGACCTGGTCGCCGGCCTTGGCGTCGACAATCTCGTCGAACGAGCATGAGGCGAGCGTGGGGATCATCTGGATGATGTTGTGCTTGCCCGCGGCGCGGGTAAGGACCACCTCTCCCTCGTGGTGGCCGAGCTTGCCCAGGGCCGTGGCGGTGACGTAGATAGGGATATCCGTCTTGGTGCCGAGCATGGTGGTGGAAATGTCGACATTTTCAACGTTGACGAGAATCTTGGGGCGGAACCATATGCGGTGAAAAGCGGCGTGGTTTTCTCGGAGCGTCTGCAGTCGCGTGTCAGCGGTCGTTCGGCGAACACTCAAAGGGACTCGCCATGTCTCATGATGAGAAGTGGTTATAAGAGTGGAAGGAAGGGGGCCACTCATACAATTTCATCATCGGCAGCACTTGAGTAGTAGCCCCAAGCAGTCTTCTTCATGACACGTCGAGCCACGGCCTCAAAGTCGAGCAGGTTGTAGCATTGCGACAGCAAAGGCTTCTGGGCGACGCGCTCGAGGCGGTCAACCTCATCCGGGTCCTCTTCCTTGACTTCCTGCTCGACGGTGCCCATGTCGACAGGGCCGAGGTGCTTAGAGACATCGAGATACTTGTCCAGTGTATCTGGGGGATGAATGGGTTCGTATTCTTCGGTGGCGTCCTTGCCCTGTATTAGAGTGTGAGTCGAAAACGCTGTGTGCGCAAGATGAGAGAATAGCTGCTGAGCAATGACGTACGGCATATTTGAGGATAATCTTTTGGCCTCCAGGGTGCTCTGTATCGGGAGTCGCATTTCGTTAGTTCCATCGCGACCCATGGTACGTCTAGCTAGACAGGCGCAGTCTCGCGCAACGGACCTGGCAGAAATTCAGTTACATCATATGCTTTTCCCTAATCATGAGAGGTCAGTCTGGGCCCAAGGGGCTGCGGTTGAGTCTGGAGTCCCATACGTGAACGATGACCCAGCACGACTTGGCGTTGTTGTGCTCGGCGACCTCTGCTCCTTTCAACACCATTGTGGCGGGCCGGTTTTCGGAACGTTTGTGTGCGGTAGTAGGTGGCTGGCTCTACTTTGTTGTGGCTAGGAGAGAAACGTCGCTGGCGTTACCCCGAAACCCTGACCAGGTACAAAAGTCTAGATAGCGAGCAAAGGGGACGGGAGGAGCTCGGGTGGATCAATGGTGTAAATGGAGATAATGGTTAACAGGTGGGACAGGTTTAAAGATAAAGGGAAGAAGGATAGACGTCAATGTTCGCTCGGTAGAAATCACCGAAGCCAGGTGTCAATCGACCGAATCGGATGACTTGGACATTGTCGGGATGGGGACGGCGCCCGTGTTGGAGATTGGAGATGCCTCGGCGGTACACCAAAGCGCAGCCCCCGGGCCGTCTCTCACCCGCCATGATGCCTCGTCCGGGCCCACACCGCGTTGCTCAACAACCTGTAGCAGCACGCGCATTAGAAGACTGGTATCCACAGTCGTTGTTCTCTCCAGAGCCTGGCACCCACTAAGGCGGGTCTCCCCAGGGCCACTCGGTCTGTCGGGGAAAAGGAGTGCGGGGTACAATCTGCCACAACGGTGAGCCACTGGGCCTCCAACATCTTCGGTCTAACATAACCGCGAATGTTGGCTTTTTTCTTCTTTTTCATTCACAAGCCACTATCAGAGCTCGGTCCATTCATTCATTCAATCAAATCAATTCTTTCTGCCTCTCCCTTTCTCGCATCTCTCTCCGCTTCCCCAGGCCAAGTCCTTTCTGCTGGACCCGCTCCTCAATAGATGCCAGCACTCACGTGAGCGTCCAATTCCCGTCCAGCATTCATCCAATATAGGTACATACACAAACCATGGCTGCATTCACCCACCCCTCCTATTTTCGCCGAGTCTGGTAATAGCGCGCTGTATGAGTGATTAGGAGGATCCTAAGCCATCTAGGCACGATCAACATCCGCCAGTCCGGATAATCACGGACCCGGATATCCACGGGCTGAATCTCAAATTCCCTTCTTCTTTTTTTAAAGACCCATCCAACATCCCGCTCGGGAAA
The DNA here is from genome assembly GCA_020623695.1 of Calonectria henricotiae. NCBI lineage: Eukaryota > Fungi > Ascomycota > Sordariomycetes > Hypocreales > Nectriaceae > Calonectria > Calonectria henricotiae. The sequence continues at coordinate 416,724 of JAHVYB010000007.1, read as the reverse complement.
TGGGGCTTATACCTCCGTCCATGCCTGTGCTTCTCAACTTCATTCACGATTATTTCCACGCATTTAGTCCAGCCCACGGATCGTGAGGCTGTTGCTGAGTGCCTTGGGGGTGTACGTTCGCGGCGTCATACTCCTTGTTACCATAGTGAATTGTTTGTTGCGGGCCCAATGGTGGAGGCCCGGGAGGTGGTGGCGGTGGCACGAAACCAGGCGGTACATAGCCCGGCTGTGTTTGCCCCTGTCCGCCTCCGAATGAGCCAAACGAGTGGTGCTTGTGTCCAAACGTTGTCTGGTTGGGAGGCGGAGATGCTGGGCCTCGCATTGCGCCCATGCCAAATGAAGTCTGGTTGGGGGGAGGAGACGTCGGACCTGGCGTTGGACCATACTGGCTAGGATTGTAGGTTGGCTGCGCATATGAGTTAACGGACTGTGGGCTAAAAGTCTGCGTCGTTTGTTGGCCAGGGAAGCCCTGGTATGCTTGTTGTTGATTGGCAGGAGGGGAGGTAGGGATTTGATATTGTCTCTGGAAGTTGGAATACTGAGGCGCCTGGCCGGGTTGGAATATAGGCGCTGGCGCAGGTCGGTTTGTCGACGGTTGCGGCTGTGGTGACGACTTGGCCGGTTCCATCGACATCCTATCCATGAGCTCCCGTAGCCGCTCCCTCTCTATCTCTGCCTGCGAGTTCTTGTTTGATGCTCGCTCTTGTTCGATTTGGCCGAGGAGCTGTGCTCCCTCTGCTCTGCGGTTATTGACAAATGCTTCCACATTCTTTTCCAGGCTCTCTACCGTCTCGCGCATTTCCGCGTACCAATTTTTGGCACTCTGCAGTCCAGCTTCCAGATCCAAAAACTCCTGGTAGGCGCGCTTATACCGATTCACAACCGACGATCGATATCTCTGGATGGCTTCGTACTTGCTCTGCTCGGATTGAACCCTCTTGTCCTGCAATAACTTGTTGAATGTTATCGTCAACTCCTTCATCAAGCTCGATTGCTTGTGGTTTGCCTGCAAGAGGCGGTTCTGGTGTGGTCGGAACTTTTCCAGCTCCTGCTCAAACAATTGAGTCTCGTAGTTGGATATAGACTTTTTGTTGAGGATCAGGATTTGTGAAATATCATCGTTGTGGGCCTAGTATGGTTAGAAATCGTTATTTTCGACAACCCGTAGCCGCAACTAACCTTTTCTTTCAGGTCTTTGAGCACCTGATTCCTCTCTCGTTTGATGAGGTTAAGCCTCTTCAAGATATCTTCAACCTTATTGATTTGTTCCACCACGCTAGGGCCCTCTTCAAAGTCGGCGTCAAGAAGGTTAGGTTCACCGCCCGCTGGGCTCGATGCATTGCTGCCCTTAGCCTTGGCCTTAGCGACTGCCGTCTGGAAAAGCTGATCGACTTCGCCCGTTTGGACAGCCCGTCTCATCTCATCGAATTCCCATTCGTTTTGACGGAGCTTACTAGCCAGCTGGTTGTCACTTCTAGAAGCCTCATCTAGCGCTTCTCGATAGTTTCTAATATCGCTCCGTAACGTGGTCGTCAATCTTGAGCTTGGTTGCTGCGACCATTCATTTTCATATTTGGACCTCATTTTCTCGCAAACACCCTCCTCCATGTCCAAGGACTTGGTGCTCTTATCCAAATTCGAAATGATTGACTCCTTCTCGGTTCGCAGGAAGTCAAAAATGGCGACAGGGTTTTCATGGTCCGCAACGTCCTCGCACCACTGTCGGAAATCCTCATCGGGGAGAATGTCTTGGTCAAACCCACCCTTCAACACTTGCAGTGCACCGGGAAGTCTCAGGTAGTCCAAGCTTGCCGCCATCTCGCCGTTGGCAGTGTCGACCCTTTCCGTCTCGGCTCTCACTAATTTTGCCTTTTCTTCGTCGTATAGACTAGCCGACTCTGTGACTGCTAGGGGAACAATCTTTGCAAAAAGATCCGGGCCAGTGATGCGCTGGATGTCTTGTCCGGCATAGAGCTCACTGACTGGGATGGGCTTTGCGGCGGGCAGCTTACCGACGGGCTCAAGACTGGCCTCGGCAGGAACAGTTTGGTGGTAAATGTAGTCATTGTCTTTCAGAAGCTCCTGTAGCTTGGCCTGAACGGTTGAGTAATGTCGCTTGGCGAGTTCCTGGAGGAGCCCACCGCATTCGGCGTTGAGATTGGAGCTTGGGGGCACTGATGTGGGGAAGTTTCGAGCTACCCGATCAGCCTCCTTCGCTTGGACCTCTGCAGCCTGCAGCCGACCAACTGCAATGCCATGTTGGTTGGCGTCATCGTCTGCGAGAGCTTGGTAATATTGAGCCATGGAGTTTAAGAGGTTAGTTTTAATCTGGCCCCCACGTTAGCTCAACACCAAGCACAGTGTTATATATAGCAACAAAAAAATATGTCACCATATAGAACTGGGTAGGAATGATTACCTGAACAAACATCAACCAGACTTTTTCAAAAATGGCCTTATTGACATTTTCTTGTACACCCTCAAGTGCCTGGCTGTAGAGGTATCCTGCCTGCGAAGCAAGCTTCGCGAGCAACCCGATTTTCTTCTTGTCAGCAACCTGTTTCTCAAGAAATACCTCTTGAGCTTGTGCGAGCATGATGTTGATGAGAGCTTTGACAGTCTCTCTGCTCAGATCAGACGATGGAGCATGGAGGAAATTTTCATTGATGTAAGTGAACATGCCGGCCGAAGCCTGAAATGAATGGTATGCAGTCTTAAGAGCCGACTCTTCGGCCCGATCTTGGGAGGCGGCGTGGCAGGACAGAATCGCGGAAATGTTGAATATGATGGAGGCCTTCTCAAAGGCAAGAGAGTATTGCGCCGTGGACTTGTGAGTGAAGGCATCGAACCTGAACAACGGCAAAGGTTAGCATCAGGTGTCCATTGTGGTGACATGCAAGAGAGGTGGGGGGGCCAATAACAGACCATGTGAAAGATATTTTGATATGCTGTTCATCGACGGGAAAGCGCAAATCGAGAAGTTCGAGCTGGCCGTAATATCGATACAGCATATCCCTTCCAGCGGTGCTATCCTTTCCAGCACCCCTCATGTCCTGCCTTAGACGATTGAGGGTGGCACATTCCTCCGCATATCGTTCGGGGTCATCGCCATAGGTGTCACGGATGTATGCTTTTAGTGGCGCGACCCAGTCAATCTCGTTAGTGGCCTTGAGAGGCACCGAAATCATGGGTGACTGCGACATGGTGGGCGATGGCTGTGTGCGACGGTGTCTACGGGAAGCGAAGCTGGTTCAAGGGCGGATTGGAAGCCCGAAGGATCGTGGACCACCAGCCAAGAGCATGCGTTGACGCCGGAGACTGGGAACGGACAGGCGCAGCAACGGGTCGGGCTGGAACTCAAGGCCGAGATTGAGGACGCCGGTTGGCGGGATGAGAGGACGAAGCGGTCGCCTGCGATGCGGCCTGGTATGGTCGACGTGCGTTCAAGTGTAGCGAGGGCGGGTCGGCGGGAGGTCTTTTGGGGCTACGACGGCGGCGGGGGATAGGGCGGGAGCACTGCAGATGACGGGGGATGTCGATCGCCGATGCACCTGAGGTCGCGGGCGGTCGGCACCACGGGGAGGCGACCAAACTGTCGGTAGCAAGAGGGAGGCGGGAGGGCCAAGATTGGAGGCCGTGGGATGAAGTGGGAGGTTTGAAATCAAGGCGAAGTCAGTAACCAGCAAGCTCGACTGTCAACGTCCACGGGGAGCGGGGTCCGAGTGTAACCAGGTTGGCGGGCAGCGGTGACGAAATAGGGCACCTCAGGGCCCAAACCAAGGGTGGGATAGCGGGAAAAGAGGCAGCAGGTGTTTTGGGTGGTGGTCCAGTATGAGTCGGGGAGGTGGGGGGCGCCTGTTGCAGCGGGATCGTGCGCTGTTGTGATGTCGAGACCGAGGGTGTAAAGAGCGAACGACGGCAAGGCGAAACACCAGATGCGAAACAGGATAGGTATAAGACACCCGGTAGGATGTAAGAAAATCAGCAGCTGGCCTGGCTTCTGACACAGCCTCGCAGCGAGGACACAGTGTGAGATGGAGGTAGAGAGGAGCTGCAATGGCTATAGGCCGTTAGCCGCTGGAACGAAGTCGCTACTTTGCCTTTTCTAGGTAGGGTACCTAAGCTCGGGCTGCCCAGCGGGTAAGAGGAAAAAAGGAGCCCACCAAGACAGGTGCCTGACTATTCTTGTCACACCTAGCACATGGAGTGCACATGGAGTTAATAAAGGACGGGAGGGTGTTCGGCAGGGTGGGAGCAACTTGGAGGGTTGATGTAAGGCACCTTTCAGGTACCTCCCTGCTGCATACCTACCTTGCATATTAGGTAGGCACTCGTCCCCCAGCCATGCCTCCCACTAACTAGACCTATACTTAGCAGCTCTATCTAGGTACCTATCTATACTGGGCCATTGCTTTTTTGCTGCTACTGGCAATGGTTGATAACCAGCCTACCGACGGGCACAGGTACCTACCTAACCTAAGCTCTATTACGTCGTGCCGTGCCGCGTCGTGTCGTCGGTAATCATTTTATTCCTTTAGTGCCTGGACCTGTCAAACGCATACCCATCATCCCACGTATCACCCCCGCCAGTCTGAAAGAACACGACGAGCACCCCAGCAAGCAAATGGGCCCTGTGCTTGCCCATCCACGCTAGCAGCCGCCTGCCAGAGACGCTGCGCTGTCACAAGGCACCAGCCAGTAACGTCGCTGAGGCGCCCAGTGGCGACTCGTCTCCCTGGTCTCTACGTCTGGGCCTTGGTTTGCTTCACGCCTCGTCCAGCTTAGCCGCCCGCTCTGGACCGGGAATCGGGTTGGGACTCGCCCCGGCTCTGGCTCTTTTCACACCAATACCTTGGAATGCCCCATCTCTAATCGGGCTTTGGCGATGGAATTATGCGAATCAGGCTTGAGGCTTTTATACAATTTTCCCCTCTGCAGTCCCGCGCTGCAGGAAAAGAGAGCTACGTGGACATGAGCTGAGCTGGACTGGCGGTGTCAAGCAGACGTCAAGACGACGCAGCCCGAAGAGTTGGCTTCCCTCGTCCAAGACGCCGCGTCACGACAGCTTCAGGCACCTCCCAGAGATCTCAAGCCCCAACTGTCCTGGACACGAATCAAAGTCCCCGCCCATCAGTCGGCGTCATGGTCACATATCCGTCCGTCCCATGGATTCCCCATCGTCTTCACTGCCTTGCCCGCTCTTTCTGCTTCCCTCTCACCCGCTCACTGTTAGCCACGCCAACTCAGCAGGATGCCCGTCCTTCGACAAGGGACTTCCTTGGCTCAATCCACCGTGTTCCTCTCCCACGGGCCGCTCCTCGAATTATTTTTTCATCCGTTCTCGTCGGTGCCTGGAGGAATTATTCCATGGCACCGCTTTTATTAATTAACTTTGATGGCCATGTGTCTGTTCTCCGTGCGCTGTGGCGCTGTGGCGCTTCCCACCAATGCCAATTCCCTGTCCTCTGGCGTGAGACGATGACGAGCATAATAGCTCAACCCGCCGCTACTGTCACCTGTGACAAAAGAAACAACAAGGCTTCGTCTCTCTGTTGACAGGCGTGCATTGCCTCACAGTTGGTAATCTCTACTTCGCCGCCATACAAGGCGCCATGTCCCTGGCAGCCTCAAGAGTAGCAAGCAACGGCTCTTGATTTGCCCAGCCGCTTTAAGCGCCCAGGCGAATTGCGCTACCCTGAGTGTGTGCGACCAACTGTGGTAGATCGCTTGTTGGCGAGCAACGTCCGTCTGAAACAACTACCGGGCTAGTTTTTATCACACCAGACACTTCTGTGCTGAGGGCAAATTGCGTCGTCTGCATGGGCAATTACTGCTCGGCGCCTATGCGCAGCACATTTCACAGTCTCGCATCTCAGTTCCTCTCGTTCGCAACCACAGAGCGCTACAATGCAAGTGAAGGATGATACATGTACATGTATGATTTGAGGCCAACCACCCGGCATGAACCCAACACAGGCTTCGCATGAGCAATAACACTCTGCAAGCGAACCTACTCCTCGGCCACACATAACAAAAACAGTAGCAATTCCCGCACCGCCCACAGACACGACAAGCAGCCAAGTTATAACTGGCTCATCTTATACTGTCACCACATCAACTCTATCCGGGATCCTGTCCCCTCCTTTCCTCGTTCATATTTTGACACAACAGACCAAATCCCACAAACGATGGCACTCACTAACCTCTAGCTTCACATTCTCATGCGGGTGACATCCCTCTCACATGCTCGTCCTCGCCCCCCATTGGCCCGCTATTCACACTCGGCAAACATGGGGGACTGGCTCAACCACGCGCGGCCCGCTGTTGCAAGGGCCCCTGGCCCGACCGGCGCCGACAACTTGCCCTCTAGCCCTCCCCGCTCGTCTTTCTCTCGCCCACGCACTTACTTAGCAGATCGGGCGTCAGCGGCCACTTCTGCGGCCTATCTGTGCCTTCTTTGGACGGTCAAGATCTTTCTTGCGTTTGGGAGGACGGCACGGGCACGGGCACGGGCATTGGGGCCGCGGGCAGGTGACCACTTACACATATCAAGCCTTATATCAATTAACCAAACAGGACGCTTTGTGACTTAAGTTACGACGATGCAACCCCGATGCCTCAATTGCATTGGGCCTGGCCATGACATCGTGAGACGACTTCCTGCTCGCTTCGCCCTTTGTGGGATGGGCCCCTTAGAGTGACAACACGACACAACATGACACCGATGCGGGAATCGACCGAGGCCTGTCGCATCAGCCCATCCAGCCAGCCACCAAGGCGCACCATCACCCTGCAACCTGGGCAAATTACATGGCTAAAGTGCCTGGTGATATGATTTAAGTGTCCAATAGCTTCATAACAACCTGTCCCAATCTACTGATTTGCTCACTTTCTTCACATTTGGCGTTCGATGATGCTATATGGTGGCAAATTGATTGGCGGAGATCGGTTGCCGTTTTTGTGCCTGTAGGATGATTTGCACCTCGTCCATCCCGCATATTTGCGCTTCCAGTGATGGTATCGAAAATGCCACATTTCGTTGACGAATATTGATTATGTTCCCAGTGCCGCTAATACATTGCTCTCCAAACCAATAGTTTTCTTTTGCAAAAACATATAAACAATGTGTAAATATTCCCCCGACTGCTGTGCGCCGTTTCACATTCAGTGAGGGGTATAAATAGCCTTCAGAACACTACCGTAATAACTCTGCAAATTCGAGCAAAAAGAGTGGGTACTTCTGGACCTGTAAAACTCGATCTGACCTATTGTTTGGTTGGGTTGTAACGTTCCTCCGGTTAAAAACGGGGCAAGATTCGCTTGAATTTGCAGTTATTACGGTACTTGACTTAAATTTCATCTATAGGGTAACTGCTGACACAGGTAGTGGAAAAATGAATGTCAAGCGGGTTTTGGGGCAATATCAACAATTACTGAATGTATTTGATTTGGGACGATCCGGCTCTTTATTCATTTAATATTTTCGTTATTCCCTTCATTGTAACTGTAGGATTTCATATGTGGGTTGTGTTAGTCAATGGATAATGTGAATAAAACTTCGTCCCGCCATTTTACCCATTGCCAATTTTGGTGTCGAGTGGCTACTATATAGTACAGGAACCACATTCACCTTATCATTGCAAATATCGACCTGTAGGAGAAACCCTACCAGGAATTAGGACAAGCCATGGTTAGAAGCGCGTTGTTTGTAGTATTGTCTTCATGCTTGCCTTTCGTAAGCATGTATTGATTTCAGATGATCTCTTTAGAATTCCGCTCTAGGTTAAACATTACTACGCAATCGAATACAGGACGAGCTAGAGGTGGAGCCGTGGCTGAGAAAGCATGTGGCAAATGAAGCCGTAGATGTAATATTCAATCCCTACCCAATAAACTCAGCGATAACTATATCCCCCCCCCCAAAAAAAATATTGTGAAAAGATCAGGTATCCAACTAATTTCAGCACGGGGTTTTATCGTTTCTATCATTATGTAAAAACACTTTCAGTCAATGCGTTGACCTGTATTCCCCTCTCCGCCATCTCGGCATCTTGAAGGAACTGTAACGGGTACCATACTAAGTGACCTTTGATCTGACCGAGCTTTTGGCGAGCGTCCTCTGGAGGCATTAGCTGATCGAAGATGTGCCCGGCCTTGATGCCTCTTGGAGGCAGGAATCGGTCGTAGTCCTCAAATGTTTTGACTGCGGAATGTTTAGCACATGTGTTGTTTTGTGGATGAGGGAAGCCTTACTTCTGTCCATGGGGTCGGCGTGGAAAACGTGGGAGAAAATCTTGGTGTTTGTGTCCGCCTGGGTTACCCATTCCTCCCATAGCTTATCAGAGAGTGGATCTTCTGTGAACTTCCAGCTTGCGTCATTGTCATAAATATTGTTTTCAGGAACCACAGATGGGGGTTGAGCATTGATGTCATCCTTTGCGTCGAGAGATTGCGGCTCCAACAAGCCCATATGTTCACGCCAGAGATATCTGCGCAAGGTAGTAGCATGGTAGCCGGCCTTGAATGGCTGGCCGTCCATGATGCTATCAACCAGGCGCGTGTCTTCCATGACAATGCTAAGTTCACTATCGTGGTCACCTTCTTGGCTTCGGTCATTCAGATTGCTTGAGCCGCAAACGACAATGCGATCGTCGACAATGAGCAGCTTGGCATGGACATAAAGCTCTTCTTGAATCCAATTTTGAATCTCGGACTCAGGATCCTCATCAAACCAAGCTTCGTCTGTCAATGGGCCCGAGCCAACCATAGCGTGATGTGCCACAGAAGCCGATGTTTTGACCGTTTCCTCGGGCATGTTTTCTTCGAAAATCCTTCGAGCCTCCATGGTCCTCTTGATGGACTCGTCCATTTCGGCTTGCTTCATCTCTCCCCGCATGTGTTCATCCGCCTCGCGATCTTGGGGATCGTAAGCGCCATGAATACCTTCAGCCATAATTTCCTCTGCCTCAGCGCGCTGAACTTGCTGGTAGCTGATCCCGGTCTTCTTCTCTGTTTCGGTAATAGCAGGCGTCTTGTTAAGGCGGTCATAAGAACGTAAATTGAAGAAGAATATGTACTTCGTAGGATCCACACCCTGGGCTTGGCATTGTCCAAATATGGAGTGCTCGCCTCTGCAGATGCTCTTGTACTGATAATCCATGATGGCTCTTGTCCCGGCGGCTGCATCTTCTCTCAAATCTCCAGCAAATCCCGGAATGGCGGGAATGATGACAATAACACGAAATTTCCTCTGTTCCTTATCAGCACGGACGACTGCATCGACAATAGCGCGACCGATGGTGTTTTGAATGGGAGCCTGCTCTTTGCCAGTTGCGGTGATGAAGAATTGATTTTCGATGTAGACAAAATGCTGGGCCTTGCTAATGATGTCAATGTACGCGTTCTGGATCGAGTGGTCCGTCAGAATACCACTCGACCAGTCTGCACTTGATCTGATAACCTGTGCCTTTATGGTTCCGCGATTATCAAGATTCTTGGTTGCCAAAGGCGTGAGAGGATGCTTCACGTACTCGCCCACGGGGTGTTTAGGCCGCTGGACGCCGACGAGGTCCTCGTTTTCACCCTCACGGCCCTCAAGCATGATCCAATCGAAACGCTCATCGCGCTTATACTTGTCTCGCTTGATAAAATTCCAGCGCAAGACAAAGTGTTCGGCAATGTCGTAGACGCAGGGACCAATCACAGCCATTGCAACGTCGTGCCAGGGCATTCGACCGTATTCAGCTTTACTTAACTCGTTTTCCTGCCACTGGGACACTTGCTGAAAGTCCATGATTCTATTGTTGTTAAAGTCCTGTCCTGGAAAGATCTCCTCTCGCACACCTTCGGGGTGAACGTCGGAGAGAGGGTGATGGTGTGCATCCCATCTCCCGAAACACAGATCAAGACCGCCGATAAATGCCATTGTATAGTCAATGACGATGAACTTTTCATGGTGGGCCCAAAACACGGTGACATCGGCGAGGTTTTCGAAGGGGTTGTGATCTGGATGCCGAATTACTCGAATATTTCCGTATCCGGGGCTTCCCTCGGGACACAAGCGATTGAGAGCATGCTTTGTGTGTGCCGAGTTGCAGGTGAGAGCCTGTTCGACCTCCTTGTACACGCTGACAAAGATTTTGACTCCCTCTTCGGCCTTTCTCTTGAGAAGTTTGTCCAATCGATATTCCTGTGTGTAATAGGGCGGGCGTCTCAAGAAGAGTTCGGGGGAGAGCCACCAATCGGCAATGTAGATGGACTCCTTGGCCTGCTCGAGGGCGACGGAGACGGCCCAGAAATAGTCGCGCCCGTCCACATACCACTTGATTAGGTTGCCCTCGCGCTCAGGAAAGTACGATTCATAGCGGTTCGATTTGCATTTGTCGGTGCGTTTCTCGTCGCATCTAATCTCATGCTCCTCGTCGTGACGGTGATGCTTGTTAAACTATCGATTCGGTCAGCGATCGGCAGTGCAGCTGTTGTTTGCGAGCCGGGGGATTGCGATGTCGCGTGACGGCCTTCGCATCGCACAAAAGAGGGAAATTTCAGAGACGCGGAACTTACAATGTTTGCGACTTTGCCAAGCTTGTGCCTTGAATGCGGTTAGCAGGCAAGGATGCATTTGCGACACCGGTAATACTGACTTTTGGTGAATCAAGCTCACTTTGGCCTCCTCCAACTTGGTGTCGCTGAGCTTATCCTTGATCTCACTGAGCATGCTACTGAAGCCGAACCTGCCGCCTTCCTTCTTGTCGTTCGTCATGGTGGAAATGAAGGCCGCGCTGGCGCTGAATTGACGAGGAATTGGGTGTCTGCTAGGCCGTGGAGTACCCCACGGTGAGCTTGTGAAAGTAGGCTGGCAGAGAACGGAGGGGAAGAGAAGGACGAGACGAAAATGAGCGTATTAGGTAACAACGTTTCTTGGCTCTAAAAAGAAAGACTGCCAAGAGGCGCACAAGTCTCGGCCGGAAAAGCGGCACAGGTGAGACGCACGAGAATACGGAACAATGTCATCAGTTGGTAGGAGCTGAAAATCTGCGGTCAAGTCTGTGTGCAAGAGGCTTGCATGCAAGGCAAGTTGTTGATTCAACGGGCGGGACACAATTGTTGCAACTTTGGTTTCGTCGTGGCTTGTAAGCTGGGCCTTTTCTCTTTCGGGCGTCCGCAACAAGCATGGATGCCCGGTATTCTCCTAGTCCCCCGCGACTAATGAATGTGAATGCCCGCCACTTAACGCACACGATGTGCCCATTTACGCCCACTTCAAAGACTGTTGAGTCTCGGATTGATGGGCAGGCAGTGGGACCATGGCGCTCGGGCAAAGCCAGAGAGGACTCTAGGAGTCGCCTGTTGGTGTAATTTGAAACATTTAGACGGTATAGAGCTATCTAGCTCGGTTTCCTTCTTTTATTCTTTGTGGTCTAGCCGAATCCCCTCCACATCACTTTCTGCAATTCATTTGAACAAGCTCCTTACTCTGTCCTGTCCTTGGAAGCACCGTGTCGCCATGGAGGGATGGGATTTGGCGCAATGAACATGACGTCACAGGGCGTCCCTGAATCGCTGTCCTTTGGACTATTGCGGCGGGCGTGGCTTGCATAGAGAGGGATGTTCCCCCAAAATACAAGTAATTTGATCTTCTTTCCAAGCCAGTGCTTGATAGTAAAGCTCTTCGCTATCACCTGTTTTTGGAGTTGGTTGTCAGATTGAGCCTCTCTGGGCTGAGCTCGCCATGCCTCCCCCCACCATGTCCAAAGTTCCAGGGGTGAGGAATTCAGGACTTCAGCCAAGAATGAGAGAGGGGCTCCCGACGCCAGCTACCCTTTCAGGAGCTCCGATAACGCGTCATGGCCAGACAATGCCAGTCCGCGCAGCTGGCCAGCTTCATTCGTGGGCGGTGAAGCACTAAGCTCTAGGTTTGTCCCCTCTCCAATCACGGAGTGTGGGTTCTCGACCCTTTATCGGAGCATGGTAGTTCCGGCCCGCCTCGGCACAGTGCAATTTAGTGCAACATGGAGCTGTCAAGCTGGGCTGCTGCCAGCATGTTATCAATCCGTACTGTGTATAGCACCCCTCCTTGACCCGCCCCCTCCCCCTCGTAGCTGTCGCATCTCAGGGGACAGCTTGACCGCTACCAATCTGTCCTTTGCTTTTATTTATTTTCAACCTCGCCTTCTTTGTTTATTCTCTGCATCGCATCCGTATTCCTTCATAGCTCCAATCGCCCATCATGTCCGCTGCTACTATCCCCGCGGGTAGCACTATTGTCGGCACCTTCAAGCGCTCGTTCACTGAGGTCCCGATCGATGCCGCCAACGGCAGTGCTATTTCCACCACTGAGTTCCTGGAAGCTGCCGAGTCCTTGACTACTATGTTCGGTATGTGTCTTCGGGAGGTCCATATATGTCTGGTATAATTCTAATTTCATCATCCAGATGCTCTCGGTTCTGTTGCCTTTTCTCCTGTGAAGTCCGACCTGTTGGGCAACGTCACCGTTCGTCTAAGCGCCCACCCGACTATATCCTCTGCACATTGGTGATCTAACAAAACTCTACACACAATAGAAGCTCCGCACACGATATGGCGAAGCCCCCGCCGAGTCCGGTAACATCCAGGACCTGGTCCGAAACGAGCTCAAGACCAAGAAACACACAGCCACTGAGGGCCTCCTTTGGCTTGTACGGTGAGTATCCGTAGCTTGTTTAATTTGGGTATAGTCTGGCTAATAAGCCCTCCCTATTCAGAGGTCTGGACTTCACTTGCCAGGCTCTTCAGACAAACGCTTCCAAGCCCGCCGAGGAGCTTTCGACTTCGTTCAGAGAAGCTTACGGCAAAACTCTGAAGCCTCACCATAGCTTCCTCGTCAAGCCCGTCTTCAGTGCTGCCATGAGTGCCTGCCCCTACCGCAAAGACTTCTATGTCAAGCTTGGTGACAACCCTGAAAAGGTCAACGAGGAGCTTGCAGGTTACCTTGCGGCTCTCTCGAACATTGTTACTATTCTGAATGCGTTCCTTGAGAGCAAGGAGGCGAAGTGGTAATTATATGTTGCTATTATACGGCAACACTAAGCACCTATATATGACGTGTAACAACCAGTCATTGTCCAGGGCTATAGTGATATGAGCATGACAGATCCCTTTTTGAAAGTCTCATAAAAAAAAATTACCAGTCTGTCGCTGTCGTAGTCAAGAGCTGAACATAATATTATGCTGTTCTTATAACGACTCGTGTATACATTGAAATATTGATTAAATCAGAAACAAGTTTAGCTTACGTGGTCCAAAATAACCAGCGACAAATGGAACATATTTAGTTGAGAAGGCCTCGCAGTCGGTATCACAGCCGGCTTATTGTTGTATGTTTGAACAAAGTCCATTGTTTTAAGATATGGCATGAAATCTATTCGCGCCCTTGATGAAGGCATGTCAGAAGTTCTTAGTATACTCAAGCTCTGTTAATGTTGTAACTGTAAAATAAGAATTGTCGTCCAGTTATTTTAAGCTGCTTAACTTGGTGTGTTATGGTGTGATATGTTTTCTGTCACCCCGCGTGCTCTTCTGGAATTAATACGTACTGCTGGCCCTTGACTGGTTTGTCTTGTGCTTGCTAGAAATTATGAGGATTTTGGAAGTAGATCCAACCAATAAAAGATTCCCCAGCTTCTAGCTTACCCCCATGAAACGTTGACCTAGACCCTAGCTAATGATGTTGTTTCATCGGAAACTGAATGCGACTTTCCATACTTTGATAAAGAAACCCGTGTGTAAGCATTATAGATTGTATAATCGCTTAGTGGGAGGCTAGATCCTCGCCATACATGTTCCACAAGATCCCGTAGTCTCATAGGCCACTAAAGACCCCAATCGGGACTTACATGGCCTAATATATATCTGCTTCTTGGTGTTGCTACCTTGTTGAGCCGTCCCTCTCCTCAAGTGGAGACAAAATCACTTTTATACCTTGATAGCCCAACATATATATATTAGGAACCAGTTTTTTGCAACCCAACTGATATGTGAATTTTTTTTCTCAAGTACATTTTGGCAAAAAGATTGGTCATTTTTATTCACAAAATATCACAGCTGAGAAATCGGATCGCGGTGTACATCTCCAAAGAAATCATGACTGGACTGAAACCGAGTCTAGGGTATCTACGAAACCAATAAAAGGCTCAACGTAAACATGCAGGGGGCGGAGTTGGATCGCCATTTTTTGTAGCGTAATTCTGAAATATTTGAGAACTTGGCGTTATGGCTGAGAAATTCGGCTTTCTTGGCAGCCACGTGTTTAAACCAAGCTCTGCAGCTGAAGGGATAGCAGCTATGACAACACAGCCTAACACAGCCTGACACAGCCTAACACAGCCTTCTGTTTACGGCGGCAAGTTCCCACATGCATTCTCTCATTGAAAGAATAGATCCCGGGCACCTAGTGACTAGTTCCCGCAGTTTGGGGGGTACGAAAGGGCTGAATCGGTGGTAGTTTGAGCGCTCCGCCACGCACTTATTCGTGATTGAGTTCTTACGAGCCCCAGTCGCCTTGTGGATCAAGGCGCTGCCGTGCTTGGCGCAGACTTGGCATATAAACCACAAGACCCAACGTATAGGGCGAAGCACTGTGCCAAGGGCATATACACAGTCATTATATAGAGAGTTGGCTTTGGAATGACTCCTCAATCACCAGGACTATCAACTCGTAGGCGAAGCTTATGCTCGGATACCGTCTGTTTCCTCGGATGGAGTCCGCTCTCAGCTGGTCAAGGAAGGGAGGGCGTGGGGAAGTGTGGTGGGTCATTGAGATGTGTCATGAAAAAAAAATATAAACCAAAAATAGCTACGTAGACTCCCGTATTTACATGTCACATTCAACCTAAGCAGCAAGGTGAGGCAGCTACGCCCCATGATTACCGTTGGTGATCGAATTGTCGACAATTCGGGAATTGAAGAAAGCTCACATCCTTCTCAAGTCATATGAAGGACTCCAAGGAAAGCTAGAGAAGCCCGGAAGTTCTTCCATTCGCCAACAGAGCGAACTAGCCCTTGGCTTGGAGTGTGTGGGATGAGGAGGATGCAGAGCGAGCTCTAGAGGACTCTGGGCCCCGGACGATACTACCTCTGGATGCAAAATGATTGCAGAAAAAGACGTACATGGGATCACAAGCTAAATCCTCCATGCACACCAGCGGACATTCTTTTTACCTCGTAGGTGACACGACAGCTGACCAACCACATTGAAAATCGGAAGCCAACGCATCCCTCGTTTAGATGGCTTACGGACGCCACCAAGTGAGCGGTAATACGTCTATTGTTCAATGCACCCAGCGATGTCGGTGAGCTTTTGATTTGATCAGGTTTCTCGCCTGCGCCGGCGAGGCTTGGAGGGATTTTGTGACCTCCGAAATCTCATTGTAGTGTATGGAGAGGGCATTTCAGTGGGAGATTCCTCACATGTTGTGTGCCTTTGAATGGTCAGTGTTAAGCGATATGGATATTCGTAGTATGACTCTGAAACCCCACCCCCCCCCTGGTTGGCCCTGCGAGTGGTTTCGGAGAAAAACGAGATCGAACCAGCAACCAACTGTTCAGTTTCCACCAACTTAGAGGTTAACTCTGATGCGGCGCCGAGGCGGAATTCATCGGACAGCGAATTCGTACGAACCGCCGAGATGCTTCTGCTTTGTTGTGACATGGATCGCGCGCACGCCCACTGTCATAATCGGACTCGGACCCCTTGAAATACCGGGACACCGTTGTTGCGTGCATTTGAATCAAATTTACACCCACTCCGAAGCTTCCGAAGTAGTGGTGGGGAGAGGGTGTGCGAACTGAGCCGCTCGAACAGTAATAACTGGACTACCGCACGCGGAGCCTAGCGCACCAGCTGACCCGTAAGGCGCATATGAGACGACCGAACTGTTCCCATCTCATGATGGGATTGAAAATGAAGTATATACCCCGGCGCGGTGGCTGCCACACCGGGGTGCAGACATGGGCGCCAAGGACGGCCTGTTAGGCGAGCTAAATACAAGTCCTATCCCGTGAAGTAGAGATTTTCACGGCCTAGGAGGCTGTTGATGGATGCAGAGAAGCCTAAAACGGATGGCGCCAGGTCTCTTTGTTGGAGTCTTACTGAGGCTACATGAAAGTAATGGCTGGAGGGGTGTGATCGGCTAATGCCTTGGCGCGATTTTGTTGATTGGGAACGGGACAGCTACCGGGTTCTACATACATATATATACATAGTTCGATGTTAGCTATGTAGATATGGCTATATTTCTAGGCAAACGTTTCTCAAGATTAACGATTGTAGGCCATGTTGGGCTCTAGGCCCAAACCCCCCCCTTCGCGAAGAAAAAGGGACCTGCGTGTCTGAATATACCGTCCCAAACGCCACGCTTCTATAGTAAAACATTGTATCTGCTCGTGACAGACTCCTGGCCCTGACCTGTGGCCTCTAAAAAAAGAAGAAGAAAAAAAACAATGTCTCGCTATCTTGAGTATCAAAAACAAATACAAACCATATAATCTATCTTCCGGACCAAGACTTGAAAGACAGATACTTGGGTCGTTTGAGGGTAGGCCGTTTCATCTTCATGGATCTCATAGACTCTTGGTCTGTCTCGCAATCACGGCCGAACCAGCTGGATATGGTCTGCACGGCTTCTTGGTATTCGACGAAGACACTCGGCTTGGGTGTCAAGGGTGGTGGATTGTCCCATGCATGTCTCTCGCCCTCCACAATCCGCAAAGTGAAAGATTTGTCGGCATCCCGGAGTCTCTTGGCAAACTGTCTGCCCTCACAGAGTAGCATATCGTATTCACAGAGCACGAGATGGATCGGCGGTAACTTTTTCAGCATCTCATCTGGCATGAGACCTGGAGACAGACGGGGGTCTGTCCGTTCAAGGCGGGGAATGGGTGGGTAGATGTACGAAGCATCGATGAGATCAGTCAGGCCTTTTGGTAGCGTGAGATCCGGGCGACTGCACGTTAGTCGCTTCGCGGGGCGAGTAATCGTCCAGTCGAGGAGAGGGTAGAAAAGGCACAAACCCGCGATGCGTGGCGGCGTGAAGGGTAGATAATAGCCCCATCGGTCTGGGTCGTTGAGAATGATCCATGTGGCTAGGGCATTGGAAGCACCCGCCGAGAAACCCGAGAGAATGATGCGATCAGGGTCGATGCCGAACTCAGCAGCACGATGCTTAATCTGGAGAACGGCATCGACACAGTCTTCGGTGGGGGTCGGGAAGGGGTAAGATGGGGCAAGACGGTAGTTAACGGTGAAGACAACAGCGTCGATGTTAGACAGGATGGAGCCAGCCCATCTGGCATTGTCAGTGCCCTGGCCAAGAATCCACCCACCGCCGTGAAAGTTAATGATGGCAGTGCGAGCGCCGATAGAGATGTGAGGCGGGTTCCAAATCTCTACCTTGATCTTGGCATGGCCTTGAGCACCGGGTGCCAAGGTGGCATCGAGCCAAATCTCACGGGATGGCTCCGGGGCAGGAGGGTCGGTGCGGTTGGCGATACTGAAGCCCAAGATGGCAGCAGACCGGATAGCCTGGGCGCGGGCCAGGAGGTACCACCGGGAGCTGGCCTCGAGGGGGTTGGTGTATCCCTCAGGCTCTGGGGTAGTGTTGAAGGTGGTGGGGGTGGACTCCATGGCGGCCGAGGAGGGTGACTCCAGCGAACCAACAGAACGCGGATAGAAGAGGAGTACCCAGCACAGAGGATTGGGATTGGCAGTGGGATGGACGGGGGGAAAGGTGAGAGAGGAGGTGAGGGACAGATGGGACAGGAGCCGCGAGCACACAGTCAGAGGAACTCTGGGGGGAGTTTCAAACACGTGGTTTAGCCTCTACGGGACGGCGGTAGTGTGACGGTGCAATCAGAGGGCACAGGCGACCAGGACTGGGGTAGATGAGATCAAGTCAGGCGCGGGATGGAGGAGAGGGGATTGGATGGACGATGGGGGGATGGTAGATGTGTTGTCCGGTCTGGAGGGGTCTAAATGGGAAGAGATGGTTTCAGGAGGGAAGCGAGAGATGGTGACGGGCAAGGCTGGCGGCCAAGCGCTGCAGGGAGCTGGGAAGGGGAAAATTTCGACGGCCGTGAGGGTGACGAGGAGTTTGATTCTGATGGCTGATGGCTGACTGTGTGGTAACCGTGTTCTGAAGCGCCAACCCTCTCGCATTAAGAGGTGTCGCCCTTGCCAGATTATAGGTGGGTTGAGCGAAGGGTCCTACTATTTGGATATGGATCTGGGTTTGGGGAGAAAAAAACCGGCGGGGGTCGGCGAGAGTGGGTTGGGGCCCGTTCCTGACAACGGGTTCACGGCCCTAAGAGCTTGTTTTCCTGTTTACCGCACGGATACGATATCGATGATGATATGATAACTATATCGAACCTGGAGGAAGCAGCCTGACAAAGCGGGACGGATGACAGATAGACAAGTTCTCAGGCTGCTGTGTCAGGCATGAACATGCTGACTGATGACGTCCGGCGGGACCTTGTGGCACTAGCCAATAGCATGTAAAGTGGCGCCGTCGCTGCTCTTTCCCAGTTGATATCCCAAATCAAGGACACTATGACAAAAGAGGATGGAATGAGTAAGTGGGGTCCGCACACACCCTGCCACCACCCGACACATCCGATCAAACTTCGATGGTTGACGTCACATTGCCAAGCAACGAGTAGCAGCAAGTCGCATCAATGTTGGTGACCCCCTGGGCACGAATTTGTTTGTTTCATAGCGGACCCGGCACTATATGTCAATTGCCTCCCAGCAAACCTCCCTGTTGCTTTCCCCGCTTACAGGGGCTTCGTCTCAGGTGATGTGACTTGGGAGGCTGTTTTTCGCATGACAGGAATTGCATTATCTACTAAGCCCATAGTTCGGAGTCGATGTCGCCGAGTTTCTATGCATGCAGTGCGTCGTTCGGCCCCATCTAAACCCCGGCGCTCCGGCGAGGTGAACGCTAAGGATACATTTCGTGCACAAGCACATGTCTTGGAATGGGGGCACTTTTGGCTGGTATGTTGCGCTTCCAAAGATGTACCACATCTATTTTGGCGCCGAGACGGGAGACGGCACCTCCTCCTGGCCCTCAGTGGCACCAAACCAGTGTCGCAGTGCAGCTCACTCAGTCGAGGTGTAATGGACACCTCGGTGCCCTCAATGCCGCTTGTCCCACGGCCCTGGTTCTGCAGGTCCCACTTGATCTCCAGCCCAGAGTCAGGAAACCCAATCGAAATTTCTGGTCCATCCCAGTCACACATGCAAGTGGTTGTCGACCTACCTTGTAGACGGAATATAGTACTAGAGCGGTAGACTAGCCTTGCTTTGTCGTCCTCTACATGGATACCTTTCTAGCCCTACGCAGCGGCTCTGGAAGGGGGGGCGTGTGTCAAAAAGTCCGTCACACCAGCGGTAATGACGTACTAATCGTCAGAATCACGGCCTGTCCACCCTCTGCCACTGGAAATTGTCAGCAACCCGGCGTCCCGCGGACGGTCCTGACCTTAGCCTCCAGGCGCTGGCTTGGACTATGGGGATAACTCGGCACACTGGTTGGCGGTGGAGCGGACCCCCCATCAACTCAACTTTGTCGCCAAACGTATCGCGAAATGCCGAATCATGGCTCCATCCTGCCAGCCCACGCGCTCCCGGCGTCTATGTCCGGGACCGAGGGGGATGCCGTAAGGCAAGCATACCCTCGAAATGAATTTTTTTTTCCCCAGGTCGTGAATCCCTCGTTGGCCGTAGAACCCGAGCTTGTTATATAAGACTGTCCCACCTAACGCCACCATACCCAGCACCTTCTGATCTTGTTATACCATCATTGATCACCTACATTCACTGTTGTCCTGACGCAGACAGAGACGCTCCGAACCTAACAGACTCTTCCCGTGCAGCTCTTGGTACCTAATCTACCTGCCTATTTAACGCATATTTAGCCGGTCGCACCCAGATACGGCTTGGTGTCACTGCCGTCCCTGTTAACGACGCTGATACTCAGCTCTCCCTCGGTCGTAATCGTCACCACTCGCACAAAGTGTGGTTCGTTCCATCCCCGAGACCCACACCATCCAAAGATATGACGGCTTCAACGGGGATCTTGACCCCTGTAGCGTCAGCTTTTGGTCACCGAAGAATTAAAAGCTCCGGCTCATCCTTTCCATCTTCGCCTGTTTCGTTATCCCCTCCTACATCTACAAACATGACTGCTTTTTCGAGCACCACTTCCGTTGGCGCCCAAGGGGTCGAGGCACGCAAAGACGTTGATGTCAACGCCTCCCCCACATCCCCCGCCAGCAGCATCGTTTACAACTCCGAGTCCCTCAAGCCCATGCGCTCACAATCGGTACGCTCCCCTCCCAGATTGCGCGACAGCGCCATCGAGATCCGGTCGGAAAGGTCGAGCATGGATGGCCTCAACAGAGGGGACGTTCCCAGAAGCGCAATGGCTATGGCCATGGCCATGGCTTCGGCCACTGGCACTGGAACAAACAGCAGCCGTTCTTCATTCGACAGCGGCCGTACCACCAACAGCGCTGATTGGCCTACGCACCCCAACGAACTCAATGTCATCTCTGAGCTCGACTCTCTTCCTCTTGGAACCGAGGTCACCTTTCGCGCTCGCATTGAGACCCAGCGACCTCTCTCGAAACACCTGGATTTCATTCTCCTTCGCGACCAGACTCACTCCGTCCAAGGCGTGTTGGCCCGCGACGCCGCTAATGCCGACTTCGTTCGCTGGGTTCGCAAGCTGAGCCCCGAATCTCTTATTCAGGTATCCGGCAAACTCAAGGAGCCCCCGGAGCCGATTCGATCTGCCACTCACTCTGGCGTTGAGGTTGACATTGAGACTATCCACCTGGTCAACCCCGCCCAGAACCTAGCATTCACCAACTACAAGCCTCCCGAGACACTCCGCAACCGAATGTCCTCGCGAATCCTCGATCTGCGTCACCCCTCCAACCAGGCGCTTTTCCGAATCCGCTCGCTTGTATCACGGATTTTCCGTGAGACCCTCGAAGACCGCGGCTTTGTCGAAATCAATACTCCCAAACTCCAGCCTGCCGCTACCGAGAGTGGTGCAGCTGTGTTTGGTGTAAACTACTTTAATCGCCGCGCCTTCCTTGCCCAGAGCCCTCAGCTTGCTAAGCAGATGTCCATTTCGGCTGACTTTGGCCGCGTCTTCGAGATTGGACCCGTCTTCCGTGCCGAGAACTCCAACACCCACCGTCACTTGACCGAGTATACAGGCCTCGACATCGAGATGGCTATTGAGTACGACTACCACGAGGTCATCGAAGTCCTGGACGAGTTCCTCAAATCGGTTTTCAAGGCTGTTTACAGCATGCCCGAGGTCGAGGTCCTTCGCAAGCGATGGCCCAGCACCGAATTCAAGTGGCTCGAACAGACCCCCATCATTCCCTTCAAGGAGGGAATCCAGATGCTACGCGACGATGGCCGCGATGTTGAGGAGGAGGATCTCTCGACGCCCGATGAGATGCGCCTCGGCCAGCTCGTTCGCGAGAAGTACGGTACCGACTACTATGTCCTGGACAAGTTCCCTGCCAACGCCCGCCCATTCTACACTGCCAAAGACCCCGAGGACCCCAAGTGGACCCGGTCTTTTGACATCTTCATTCGTGGCCAGGAGATTTGCTCTGGTGGCCAGCGTATACACAATGTTGACGAGCTCCGAGCCAACATGGCTGCTGCTGGTATGAGCGAGGACGGCATGGAGGATTACTTGACTGCCTTCGAGCTTGGTGCCCCGCCCCATGCTGGTGCAGGTCTTGGCCTCGAGCGTATTGTGGCATGGATGCTTGAGCTTGGTGATGTTCGATATGCGTCGCTCTTCCATCGCGACCCCAAATCCCTTCCGGAGAAGGCCCCTGGCCTGCCCCACCCCGACGCCGATACCAAGAAGCCCCACCCTGCCGATGCCCCGCCGCAATTGGAGAAGCTAATCGCCAACTACGGTGATGCGTCCAACACATCGTGGCTGGATGAGCGATTCCAGATCTGGAGACACACCACTGGCGCAGCCATTGGTTGGGTCCCTCAGGAGAAGTTTGCCATGATTACTGGTGATCCCCTGTGCGACCGGAGCCAGTACGGCGAGGTCATTCGTGACTTTATCAAGTACATTGTTTCGGAACGACGTCTGACTCCTGTATGGATGCTTGTCTCTTTTGAGGTCCAGAAGATCCTCGCCCACGAATTCCGCTGGCGGACACTCTCGTGCACTGAGGAGCAGCGAGTCGACACTGATCGGCGCCAACTCAGTCAAGCCAACCAAGCCAACGGACTGGCCGCTAAGGCTCGTCGTGTTGAGCGCGAAGGCATCAAGATTCACGAAGTCAAGGCTGACGACGAATTCATTAGCCGCGCCAACCCGGCTATTGATGCTTGGAAGTCCTCCCGTAAGGGCAAGCAGATTCATCTTACTGAGGTCCGCCCCTGGGTTGACCGTGAGCATCGTCGCTACTTTGCTGCTGAGAAGAATGGCAAGCTCCTCTCACTTGTGGTTTTACACCGCCTTGCTCCCCGACACGGCTGGCAAGTTAAGTGGGCACTTGACTTCCCCGGCGCCACCAACGGCGCCATTGAGGTGCTGATTGGCCACGCTCTCTCGAGCGTCTCTGGCAAGGTGACCTTTGGAGCCGGTGTATCGGAGAAGCTGACCCCTGGTGAGCACCTTAACGGCATCCGAGCTCGCTTCCTTGCTGCTACCTACCGTTCCATCGTGGACAGTCTCGGTCTTCGACGAAAGGCTAGCTTCCGATCCAAGTTCGGCGCTCTTGGCGAAGAGGTCTACATCTGCTACCCCAAGAACGGTGTTGGCCTGCGCGACATGCAGCAGATTATCAAGTTCTTCCAGGACTAAACTGGCTGAGTCTGATGTTGAAAGAGTTGCTAGAATGATGATGATAATGATGATGGTTGGGGGCTGTTTTGTTTAGATACCACATGTGTAAGGCCCTGCGAAAGTGGAGATGGATGGAGGCGATGATAAGCGGCTTCGGTTTGGATTTTTATTCGTTCTTGGGTATTATACGAGCTTCAGTACAGCAGGCGTTTGCGTCCCGAGTATAAAGATTTCTGTCTTATGCCACCCCTTTGATACCTTTTAGACGGATGGATGGCAGCAAATGGCATGAATTTTTTTTTGGAGGGGGGGGGGGGTTGGGGTTAATATACCTAGGTTAAATTCATACTCGTTTGTTCAACAAAACTTGACGCGAAGTGCTCTGTGAAATCCGTGACTTGTTTCGGGCATTGCCAATGCAACCCGGGAATTGGAGCTCGTTCCAGATTGCAAAGATCAGTTACCGCTAAGGCAAAAGATCAAGCTATAAATGCAGTTGCCGCATTCATTGGGTCCATTATATCTGACTATAGCACGTTGCTGCCCTTAGCAGCCGTGTTACAGTTAATTAACCCCCAAAAAAATAAAAAAAATCCAGGTTAACTAAAAAGATGAGACTGGTTCCTTCAGTAATAGCCCTACGCTTGTATTTAT
The DNA here is from genome assembly GCA_020623695.1 of Calonectria henricotiae. Lineage (NCBI taxonomy): Eukaryota > Fungi > Ascomycota > Sordariomycetes > Hypocreales > Nectriaceae > Calonectria > Calonectria henricotiae. The sequence goes on along the minus strand of JAHVYB010000007.1, from coordinate 393,187 downwards.
GTTTGGTTAAAATACAAGCAGGAGGCTCGACCAGGCAATTCCGGGAGCGGATACAATTAGTGTTTAAACAACTATGGTTGTTGGTCTCTTTTCGCCCTGACCAACAGAACAATCAACTTTAATATCACAACCTTGACCTACACTTGTATAACTAGAGAGATATGTGGCACGAATTAGTTGACTCTGACTGAACCTATATATCTATTTTCTTTACACGTCTGACCGTATATTTATATATATATATATATATTCCAAAGAAGAAAAAGTTGTGTCTCTTAGATGAATTGAAGTCCAAAGTAATGTACTTTGTTTATGCTTACTTGATTGTTTTGGTTCTTCGCTCCCAAATCATTGGGGAACTGCTCCTTAAGGTGTCACCAGACACTTGTTTGACTCACTGACACTGCTTTCAGAAAACACGGGGGATGAGAGAAGACATCTATTATCGCCTATGGACCTTTTGCTCGCTATCCAAAACTAATCGTTACTTCGTCATTATTCGAAAACACGGCTCGTTACCTTGCAGCCCCATTAATCGAACACATCCGTTGCAAACCGCTCATTCCTGTTCTTGTTGAACCACTCAGTCGCCGCCTCCGGAGTAATGTCCTTGTCGGCGAATTCCTTGCTCCACTCCTGGGCCAGCTTGATGCAGACCTCGTCGATTGCCTTGCCGACCTCGCGGCTTCCGCATATGTACGCCTTTGCACCGCGGTTCCAGAGAGGGAACACGTCGGCGCGGTCATGGTAGAGCCGGTCCTGCACATACTTACACCCCTCCGACTTGTCGGTGGCGCGCGAGTAGGCGCGGCGAACTTCCACGGCGCCCATCTTCTCCCAGCGGTCAAACTCGGCCCTGTACAGGTCGTCGACCTCTGGGTCCCGGCAGCCATAGAATATCATGGCGGGGGCCAAGTCGCGGCCGGCGGCGAGCATGGCGGCGCGTTCCTGGGCAAAGCCACGGAAGGGCGCGAGGCCGCTGCCAGCCGCGATGCAGATGACCGGGGTGTTTTCAGCATCGCTGGGCAGATGGAATGCGGCGGTAGATGGCCGGACAGCCACGTGAAGTTTTTCACCAGCGCTAAGTTCGGATAGGAAGCTGGTCGCGACGCCGACATGACGGCCCTGGCCAGACAGAGAGGGGGCATCGAGGAGAGAGTAGGTGAGGGTCGCCTTTGTGGGATTGGCCAGAGGAGAGGATGAGATGGAGCTGTATAATGTTAGCCATAATCTTGCCAATTACGTATTAAATTGGTGTAGCTTACTATTGCCGGACTCTCATGGGAGGCAACATGGCGAGGTACGAGCCAATTGGGAGAGCAACAGAAGGGAATTTTTCAAGAAGCTCCAGAACAGAGACTCTCTTAGCAACGATATATTCTTGGTAGTTGTCCCCAGCCAGCTCCTCGAGGTCACGAATTGTGTATTTCTCCTCGGTTGCCTCAGCCAGTGCCATGATGTTCTGTTCCTCAAGTTAGATAGATGTTCCTTGTTGGTTAAAACAGGGATCTGGCCACTTACTCTCTTGGTGGCCGGCTGTGACAGTTCAACATAGGCGCCCAAGACATCCCAGGCAGATACAGGGCATTTTGTGGGCAAAATGGTGGGCCTGTCGGATTGAATGCTAAGAGTGGCGTCCCAGACCAAACCGAAGCGACGAAAGACGCGAGCCACGGTGGCTTTGGGGTTGAGGGGCAGGATGGCAAGATAATCGCCAGCCTTGTAAGTCATGCTCGAGGGGAGCTGGATCTCAATGTGCTTCTTCACAGGCCCAGAGGTGGTCAGGGTCTTGGTAGAGACAACGTAGGCCTCCTCAACATCCTGGCGGAGGGTGGTCTTGCGAGGGGTCGACACCTCCACGGTTATGCCAGCTTGGATACCCGATGTCTCGAGGTTATCCGCGGCGCCGTACTTTTCCTTCAATGCGGGCCACAGGGTCTCATCCTCCCAGGCCTCGAAATCACTGAACATGTCGCTGCTGGCGGCGTCGGCGCTGCCCATGGAAACCAGACGGGTACTGCCCAGCTTCTCCATCGTCGAGTCAACGAGCTTGGGGACGCGGTGGAATGTCTGGACCCAGTCGTGGTGGCCGCAGGCAAAGACTGCGTAATTGACATTTTCCATCTCGTTGCCCTTGAGACTCTCCATCCAGTTTACGAAGTGAGCTGCATTAGTTGGCGGCTGTCCTTCGTATGATGCGGTGATGATAACAACAGGGCGATCTTGAGGCAGGTTCTGCTTCGCTTCGTCGAGAGGGCTAACAGTAGTGGCTAAGAAACCATGGCTTGAAGCGTCGCTTGCTAGTCTCTGGGCAAGTGCTTCGCAGGTTCCACTGTTTGAACCGTAGTAAACAGCCAGAGGCTTTCCGGTAGGTCCGTCTGAGGCTGTTTGTGGTGAATTGTTTTTGGTTGACTTCTTGTCTGACGAGGTAGGCTGTCCAGCCAGGTACTGCTCTAACACGGTTGCCGACATTCCATGTCGCAGACTTGCCCGCATGTCAAAGTTGTCGGGCTTGAGAGTGAGGGTCTCCTTGATCTGCAGCTGGTAGTTAGGGTCGTCCATGGTGAAGTTGAAGTTTTGGAACAGCATAGCCATGGCGAGGATGGCCTCTTGCCAGGCAAAAGGCCTTCCAATGCAAGCTCGCTTGCCGTTTCCAAATGGCTTCCAGCAGTTAGGAAACTCCTCATTGAGGCGAGCAAAATTTTCCTCGGTCATTCTCTCGGGCTTGAACTCGTGGGCGTCATCACCATAGACGACGGGGTCAAGGTGAGCCTTGCTAATGAGAGCACTGACAACCTCTCCCTTTTTGACAAGGTATTTTCCTCCAAGGACTGTGTCTTCGTAGGCTTCGACGCCAAAGGCGGCAATGGTAGAGCGAAGACGCAAGGCCTCGCGGAGCACCTGTATTCACATGTCAGTTTCTCGTTCAATATTCTGATGCCAGGGGCCACGCACAGCGCTGATGTATGGGAACTTGCCGAGGTGCTCAACGGTGATGGCACCTCGAACCAATACTCGGTCAACCTCTTCCTGGACCTTCTGGTACTCTGCCGGATGCTTAAGCAGGAGATAGAAAGCAAACGACAACAGGCCAGATGTGGTCTCGTGGCCAGCAATGAGGAACGTGATGAGCTGGTTTGTAATATTTTCGTCTGACAGTTTGTCTTTGGTTTGAAGATCAACACCCTCAAGCATAGCTGCTAGCAAGTCCTTGCGCTCACTGGGGTTCTTTTTTCTTGATTCGACCACCTCATCGGCCGTCTTCTTCATAAGCTCGATGTCAGCAAAGTACTTCTCAGTGGCAGCCCGATAAAGGAAACTGGGCGTGATGGCGGGGCGTCGCTGTCGGTTGCCAGCTTCAGTTAAGAAATCGCCCATGGCCTGGACGAAGGGATGCATCTCATCTCGGTAGAATGAATTGAAGCGAAAGTCCATTGCGCACAGGGCAAGGGTGTCGAGTGCAAGACGGGTGAAGTCTTCGGCAACATGGATTGGAGAGTGAGGTCCGTGACGAGCAAACTTCATGCAGAGCTGGGTAGCAATATCGTGCATGTCGGCAAACATTCCACGGATTGGTAGAGGTCCAAAGGCAGGGACGAGGATTCGGTGAGCTTTGCCCCAGTTGGGTTCATTATCGTGGGCCTGGTTAGTGAGGTTAGTCAATTGAGCTGGGAGGGGTGGGAAAGTAAAGTTTACCGTAAACAGTCCATCGTAGACACCCTCTCTGATGACCCCAAGGACGGTTTTGAGCGTCTTGTGAAACCGTTTCTCATCGCAGACCTCGTTAACAAGGGCGTTGGATGAGACGAGGATCAGCGACTTAGTACCGAAGCGGACTCTGTAAATTTCGCCATATGTGTCGGCCAACCGATTAAGATCGTTCATAGGACTGGTCGTAAACTCTCCAATGTGGCCGAGGAGAGGGAGCCCTCGGGGTTCTGGGATAGGGAGGAGTTCAGCCATAGCAGTTGAGGCTTGTTAATGAGGGGTCTGTGTGGAATTGATGAGAGGAAGAAGAGCGGCCAAGCTCGCCGAGAATGCTGGTGCCTTTTGGAACAAACGTGCAGATGCAGTCGATTCCCTTGAACACGTGATGAACACACTTCAGAACAGCGAGGTTTTAGCACTGATGTAAGTTTGTGCGAAGGTGTGTTGCGGTTGGTAGAGGCGAGGCCGTGTGGTAGTGCTGCAGGAAACGCTCGTGAAAGTAGAGCAGAGGATGACGAAGTGAAAGTTGGAAGCTTTGAAAGGTGACACGAAGCAATGCGAAGTGAACAGGCTGCTTGTTATGATTTATATTGTCCTAATGGCATGATCTTCAGCCGGTCGGTCTCTCTTATATTAATTTTACTTGGGCCTCCTTGTGGAAAATGTGCTTGGCTACGTGCAACCCCATGTCGGTATCCCCGTTGACGTACCCGAGTCCCGCACCGGGATTCATCATAGTTGGCAACGGGCTCCGGGCCCAGCAGATATGCCGGCGGAAAGTTGGGCCGTAGGTGAAATGACCGTTTCACTATTTATCCAGGCTATCATTTGCGATATTGAAACTGGGCAAATACCATCTGGCCAAACGCGCAGGAGAGCAGCCAATGGGGCAGCCCATATTTCCATCTGCAATGCTGCAAGCCCATGCTGCCAGCCCATGCTGCCCTGCCACAAGCGCTATTATGAGAGCTTCGGCCCTGGGAATCCGCGGCGATCGGATCTCACTCGCGCCGACCCTGGAGCGAAAGCGAGGGCGGGAGGGCGAAGGATTGTGGCGTTTTGGGGGGCTAACCCATACCAACCAACACACACAACGGATTAACTTGTGGCTCCCATCCCTCTCACGGCCATCAAGTGACAAACTCACTGCAGAGGAATTTCCCTACACATCCTCCCCACGCCAAACAAACCCTCCAATCTGCCACCAGCTTCTCCAAGACAACGCCGGGCAAGTAAACAAAGAATGATGCCCCGATTGTCCGATTGGAACGGAATTGGCGATGATATCTTTTTGCCCGTTCCGATGATACGAGGGCGTGCGCCACGTTGCATGCGACGTCATCCCACTCTCTGCCGAGGTGATCAGCGCTGTGGCGCTCCACACAAAAATGGCACCTCCACCACATGTGCGAGGCTTGAAAATATCGCTAAAGAAGCCATGCCCCGACTTTGGCATTCTGACAGAATACTTTTTTATCCCTTCGACTGCTCTAAGGCAACAACTGCCTACTACCGACCAGAGAATCGTACCAACCAGGGAATGTGGTCGACTGGAGAATAGTAACCTCTACCTTTGGGATTATCGTTTTGTCTCAAGGCCATATTTATTTACCAAGCTCACACAACCACCACCATCTCCCACATAGCATATAATGAGGTCCAGTCGACGCCTTCAGTAGCTAGGTTCGAGTTGATTTGCACCGATTTGTCTCCAAATCCTAGGAAAGCACCCCCCAAAAATCATCGACCAGCCATCCTACACAATGTCACAATGTGTTGCTCATATCGTAAGCCGCCGTCAGCTCAGAAACACATCACCGTCTTTGGCTTCAGGCCCCGCCATTTAAAACACCCATTTGATCACTCCAGAACAATGAATTCAAATAAGACTCCGTTTAAGCGTAATTGGACGAATCTGATTGGAGGTGCGAGTGCACAATACGAAGTGGGCGAATGGGTTGGTGGACTGACAACAAGTTCCAACCCTGCCTCTCCAAAATGAGGATATTGAGATACTCAATATCGGAAACGTGTGCGGATACCTTTTTTATCCAAAGTCTGCCAGTGCCGCTGGAGGCAAAACGCGCCGCAGTTAAAAAGTGTCGCAAACAAAATCCACTGCATTCTACAACCACCATAGGCAAAAGCTCTATGTATTTGAAGAATCCAATTATACCCAGGACATGAGTAATTCTATATGTTTTACTACAAGGTAAATTGTGAAAGGCTATGGCGAGCTACAAAAAGCAGCAGGAACTAGGGCTATCCAGAGCCGGACTATTGGGGCCATCAACAGATATCGACCCCGGGTCTCCGCGACCTTGCCAAAGCTGCCGACGTCCAGGCTTGCAAAACCTCCTTGAATGTATAGAGGAGACATCAACATACCGCCCGGGGTATTTTCCTAAGATTGCGTGCATTTAGTGAGCGTATGGGCCGCTGTTGAGAGGCGAACCACGAACTTGCTTTTCATATCGTGATAGTCTACCACCATCACACAAATAGGACCTGACCAAGCGTAGGAAACCACTTGCTCCAGCAGTAAACGCTCAATTTTGATTCATTGATTGTTATTTACTTGGACAAATTTGACACTTGCCTTCGAGTGGTTAGGATATGTAAGGAAGGTTCCATTGACAGTGTCATTGAACAACCCCCTCGTTTTCAATACCAATTCTCATGGATGAGTGTTCTTCTAATATACTCACTGTATTAATCATGTGCAGTTTCTTTTGTGCTTTCTTACTGGCCGTGGTAATTGTTTCCTATATTCAGAATCTTTCCGAAGAATGGTGCCCAAGTTCATCATCCAACCTCCAGTCAGCCGCACATATATATTAACCCTAACTGACATTGAAGTGATTTTTGCATATTGGTGTTTTATGTTTTTGCTGATTCAATCACAAGTTCAATTAATAAAAGTCAAAGTAGGACTTAAGAGATAATCCGAGACTTTTCTAGTTTATACATGTTGATCCAAACAACGTGATCACATTGGTGTTTCCATGTAACACTGGAGATACATATTCTCGCATTCTAATATTGGTTCTCTATCACTCAATTCAGAGTTTATCAAATCCTAGATGCATTCATAGTCATGGGGAAATTGGCGTTATGGACTACACAAGCCTTGGTCATTTGTAGAGCTGCCACCCTGGACATGAATAATGAAGTGACTCTGGTGGGTATAGTACAGCCAACGGAAATTTTGCTGGAGTAGAAAAACTATAGAGAAAATGCGCCTAGCTCCATGCTGTGAGAAATGATTATGTTTGTCAATGACCACGTCTCAGTAATGCCTATCTACTTAAACTGGGGCGTTACCAGCACAGGCCAACCCATCCCCCAAGGTTCGCAAAAGGTAGCCCTCCAACAAGATTAGTTTAAGCAGTCTTTACTTGACTCTTAAGCCACCATTCAGTGAAAACGAGGTTGGTCATCCAGGAAAGGAATCCCCACACACTCAACGCCGAACGCATGGGAAACCCACAAGCAATCAACAATGGAAGTTGCCATCGCAACATCACGGCAGCATATGTCAGGGAGTAGTTTCTCGCCATCCAAACTCGATGTCCTTCGATATCTCCCTGCCACATGGCCTGCATGGCCAGGCAGCAGGAGAGAAGCTACAAGGCGGCTAGAGCCGCGAATCCCACACGACCAATTGGGTTGGCATAGCTGTGCCACGTGACCCAGAAGCCGCCGACAGCACTCCCAACATTGGATATTGCGTAAATACGGCCAACTGCTTGATGGGTTTTTGGATTTCTAGCCCGAAACCCTTTGTGAAACTGGAACGGCCCGGTTGCCAATGCCGTCAAACCGCCAACGATGTGGAACCATCCGAGAGGTGAGCTCAGCATTCGAACTTTGACTTCTTCGTTTGCGACACGAGCCGGGAGCAAGGCGAGAATACTGCTTGAAGCCACCATAGACCTTCCGTCGGTATCTTCCCTCGCGACGTCGAGCGAGAGGCAGAAGTATCCGCTGTTGGAATCGGGAAACTTTTATGGGGGGACAGCTGGTTTGATTATTCTTTCATCAATAGCCGATTGAAAAATTGTGCGGTTGAGATGTCTGGTGGATTCCATAGTTTATTTTGGCCGAAGGTTTCAATTGGGATCTGAATACTTGGAAGCATAGAACTTCGGGCCCCGGCATTGCCAGAGATTCCCTAGTTGCACATGAAGTTGAGGCCACAGCCACACTTGCAACTTTACTATCCACAACTCTGGGCTGTACTTTACTGTGCAGTTGTAACACTCTAAGCTCAGCGGGTTTTCTACAAGCAGGTTCACCTTACAAAACATGGTCACTTGTTCGACCATGCCTATATATGGGCTATAACTCCCTATATAATTAATAAAAAATTGACACAATTTGATATATCATTCTACTTCGATGTGTTAGTTTTGGAAAATGCAACTTGAGGAGGCGGTAAATAAATTGGCAAGTCTGTGGTCCAAAATGGTCGATTCACTCATTCTGTTGGTGATGGTTACAACAGAATGGCACACCATCAGATACTCGGAGAAGTCCAGTCGATTTCTACAGTTCAATTCGTCAAATACACTGAGACCTCCCGGCATGGTGAATCAAGTGGGCGACAAGACTATGCTGTCAGTGCAGTCCCGCACAATACCAGCCTTGCATCGGGCCCCGAGCCTTATTGGCAATCCCGTGTGCCCCATCTCGGCCCAGTCGAGCCATGGAGACGGACATCGCACATGATTGGCCAGAAGTTGGCATATCCAATGGCAGCACCTCCCTCCTGTTCGTCGCGACTCCCTTTGAGCTTAGTGGATCAGACCTTGCGCGGCCTGCCGGGCGGACCGGTGGAAACGCCCCAATGGCCATCGAATCCAGATAGGAAAAGAAGAAGAAAAAAGGCCAGGCATTTCAACGACAAGGGGCGGGAGGCAAGCATGGACCTGTCGAGGGACCCGCCCTGCATCTCCGTTGCCCAGCCGCGAGCCGATCTCATTACTCAATAAACCACAAATCATGTTTCGGGCTGGCCTGCCAGCTTTTGGAAGGACCCTGAAGATCTCCCCCAGCCCAGAAAAAGAAAAGGAAACAGTGGACTGGTTGCGTGTTGCACGTTGCCCTCCCACCAAACGGCCGACGCGAACTTCTATTCCGGCCGCTGGCCTAGCCTGGCCCAGACCTGCATTGCTGCAGCCTAGGTTGCCGTCTAGCCCGGCAACAACGAAGCATACGGCTGTCCCCGTGCGCGCCGTGGCCAGGGCGGTTTTGCCGGAAGTCCACGTGGCGAACCAACCCACGGCAATGCACCAGTCCGAATGTTTCCTATGGTTGGGATTTTTACTTGGTTGTCTCTTTTCTCCTCGCTTCGTATATGGAATATTCTTTGTCATGACTGTGTATGTGCCCAAGCGTTAGGCCAAACAAGGAACAAGGAAAAATAACGCAATTGTGGCTGCAACGGAGACGCCGGTGTTGTAACTTGTAACATGACCCCTTTCAAGGGAGTTGTATGAATTCCATCTATCTGTCTAGGAAGGATATGTGGCAGTGGGATATTCCACTATGAAATCTATCCAAATAAAGTGGACGTGATATAATGATTGTGAAACTGAAGGCAACCCATTTTTTTAATCCCCAAACCGACGCTGTGGCCATATGCATGTCAACCCTGTCAAAAATTCTCGCTCCAAATTCATCCTTGGTAAATCCGAAAGAAACCCTCTCTCAAAAGTAAAAATAAAAAAGTCGTGAATATATGTTCTCCATGTCCCCAATCCCGAACCAATATTCTTTCTTTTACACGATGATTGACCATTATGTTCGTCCATTATAATCCATTATGTTATTATTATAGGATCATTGAGACCTAATTGTGTTTATTCGCCCTCCATTAATTCACAGCAACAGTCGGTCGTCGCAGGTCATCATATCCAGGGAGGACGCTGTTCTCCTGGAATTGAGCCGATGGAATCTGCAGCATACGAGGCTGGAGATGAAGGTCAGCAGCCTCGGCTTCAGCTGCTGCAATAGCGCTTTCAAACGAAGGTAGCTCATCGCCCTGGGCAGGGTCATAAATGTTTTCAACAGTAACCTGGAGTGGGAGCACGAGGTTGACGTTGGTGTTCATAGGTCCCACAGAGAGGGTCAGGTGGATAAAATATGATCGACCACTGATACACGAGTTGAAGGTAGGAAGAAAGAATTTCTTGTTTCCCGTGGGCAACGTGAATGGAACTTTAAGGGTCGCGACCTGGCGGTCGGCGGACATGGCAGATGGTCTGCTGTGGTTTCCTGACGAGACATCCGAGTCAGAAGCATACTCTTCAGGCATGCCACTACTAGAGTAGCCAGAGTCACGGCGCTGTGCCAGCGTTGCAAGCTCCCAGGATGGAGTATCGACGGGGGCAATAGGAATTGTAGTGGTCGTTGAGTAAGTGAGGCAGGGGCTGCTCTGGTGTTTAATGCGAGCCCCCATGTTGGGAAGGTGATTCATAGGGGCGTTGCTGAAGAAAGTAGTCGATTGGAGTTTCGCGGAGACCGAATTGATCTTTGGGGGGGCATGATTAGCAGAGGCAGCGTCAAAATCCAGGTTGATCCTCAGCAAGGACTCGCTTGCACGAAGGCCATCGGCAGAAAGCATAACTGCACTAGGCTGCGTAGCTGTGGCAGTAAGCTTTCCCTGCTTGGCAGAGAAGATGTTCTTGCGGATAGTCTTGGACTTGGAAAGCTGGTATCTCTCATCCTTGGGGGAGGTTTCCAGAGGGGAATCCTCAGGGAGAGAGGGAAGGATCTTGAGCAGGTGGAACGCTTCAAGGGGCATGGAGCGGCCCCCCTCGGGGGTATCATGGAAGATTCCCGCTCGGACAGAGTACTCAATATTAGCCATCTCAGGAGATTGGTCATTGTACTCCCAGCAGCCCATGGTGGGAGGGAGTCTCAGGTGAGCGTCCCTTACAGCGGGATGCTCAACATGGTGGGTGCAAGCGCCGAGGGTAAGCTGGTGGGGGACCACAAAGTTGAAAGGAATAGTATAGGTGCGCCCTGCCTGGAAAACACGAGGATTGGGGAAGTCCGCTGCACGAACGGGCATGCGAAGCTTCATGAAGGGGCGGGAGGCGTAGGTGGCGTACTGGTTGACAAAGTCAACACGAGTATAAGCCGTGCCGGTAAAGAGAACCTCCAAGTCACTAAATGGAACATCGTGCGTTGTGTTCACAATGACGTGACCCGAGATGGGCGAACCAGAGGTGTACGCCTTGGAGCTCCAATGGTTGTCAATTTTGATGTCAAGGCCTGGCTTACCGACGCGAGGTCGGTGAGCACGAGGTCCGGAGTCAGTGGACAAAGAAGACATAACGTCTTGAGAAATCTTGCGGATATGGGAGGCAGCTGTTGAGGACGGCCTCGCAATCGTGATATATAAGGACGAATACGGGAGTACCGTACCTAGTCTAAGTTGAGTTGCTGAGAGCTTTGGCCTTGATGGCCGGGGGCGTGAGGGGTGTGGATAGTGAGAAGGCAAAAAAACCACAAAAAAAAAGTGGTGTAGCTTCGGGGCTAAAGTGGGTTATTTTTTCTGGAGTGTGCGACGTTGGTTGATGCTTTGGCTGAAATCGGAGTAGCTGGCTGGGTCTGGTTGTTCATGGTTTGGGGTCGAGACTTGAAACCAGGCCAAACATGGCAGTTCACGACGAGCGACGCGGGTACTCTTTATGACCGTGGAGCAAAAAGATTCTTGAGGATTGCTTACTTGGAGACGACGAGCAGAAGGCCTTCATAAGTACGTGGATGACCAAGCAGGGCGGATTAGAAATAAGGGCTGGCTCTATGATGGTATAAACGACATCGGAAGGGCGCAACGCTGAAGTGTGAATGCGCCAACCTGTTTATGTCACCCAATGCGACAATCGACACCAGAACAAGGCTGGAGTGGTTGTCGACAAGACCATTTTGGGACGGCGTGCGGGTGTGTGAGTACTACTTGGCCGCGGGTTGGATGTCGTGCGAGGCAGCAACAATAGCAGCAGCGCCAATGCGAACACCGTTAACAGAGCCAGAATCAACCAGAATGGGCACCGGCATCAGCAGAGGCCAGTGTAAGATCCCCGATGATATTCACGGGACCTGAACTCGTACCCATACATCTGTGCATCAAGACGTAGTGGAGAAGAAGGACGCCAGGGCTTCGATGCGTACTGTGAGTATTGAGCCACCAGACCAGGGTTAGACACATCGTGCATTAGCACCGAAAGTGGTTCTCCTCACCCGGTGCCGAAGGGGGCACTTGAGGGCTCGCCTGGTGGGGTTCCCGCGACGCTAGCACTGCTGCTTGGTCGCCTTGGGAGAACGCGCTTCCATCCGCTTGGGTTCCGTGAGTATGGTTGGACCAGTGCGTCGAACTATATTCGACAAGCGTCGATGAAGTAGCCCTATAGACACGACACTATTTCATGGAATATTGGGCATCCGTGACAGTACGCTAAAACAAGCAGGCCCTTTCCCGCCCATTAATCAGGAGGTAAAGATTGAGCCTCAGCACAAAGGAGGTCACACCGCGCGGCCAAAGCCGCACCAGACCACCATGACGACGGAACGAAAACAAACAGAAGCACCACATGTCCATCCAAAACTGGCCAGAATAGCTACATAATATGCAAGGTTGAAACCGTAAAGCACCCCCCATATTAATGAGAATACCCTACGACCATAGTGCTGAGTTGGCCCAGTCAGATGAGAGCCGGGCCGTTTTGCATCTCAGGCTGAGCCGGTGTAAGTGCGTATTTTTTTATTGAACCCTCGACACACACGGGAGTCTGGCGAGAGGGGTGTGTATACCCCCTGTTGCATAATGGACAGTTAATTTAGCATCGAGATTCTGACCGTCAAACCCGGGACCACGCGGCCAAGGGCTACCAGCAACCATTCGAGACGAGAAGTCTCTCGACAAGTTAGTCGCGCTGGAGCCAAAACTGGAGAATCATGACTCCAAGATGCTCCACGTCCTTCGGTATCGAGGGCCTTCGCCCGCAGTTACACGCGACGGGATGCGTTTTAGAATCTCCGGGGTGAGCGGGAGGGAGGGGTCAGTGAAGATGGCATGAATCATCAAGGGACTCATGATATTGCTTAGCGGCAATGGGGAAAGCAAATGGGCGGACGTGGAAGTGGGCGTGCACTAACAAGCGGACAAGGAGCTCTTGTCAAAAAGCTGACTAAGTTCCTGGCCACCGTATTTCTTCTCCGCCCCTGCCACCAAAGGCCTGGACAAGTTGCCGGTATGCCTTACACGGGAACTCAGGTGGGCAATCGGCATCGTGAAAGGAAGCATCGGGACGGACGGTCTGTGGCAGCCTCCCGACATGCGCCGGCGGTCAAACAAGAAGGCGCATGCACCAACCAACCAAAAAAAAATCCCATCTAGAGCCACCTGGTCTGTCGCGTCCTCCCACCATGATTTTGCTCCATTCCATACTTGGAATCACATCCTTACTCGGTTCAATTTCTATTACTTGAAGACCACGTGTCGAACCATGCTGACCCTCCCACCATTCCAACACGCCAGCGCCGTTGCCAGCACTGAGCGCATTCTTTGCCGCTCGCGTTTCCCATTTCCATCCAGTCAACGGCACACGCGCACTCGCAACGGACCACCCCCAACCATCATGTGTGCTGTGCCGTGCAGCGTGTTGGTACTTGCGACTGAAGGTGTTCTCGATCTTGACTCGGCCGGCCATCAAGTCCCATCCCCACATGCATGACCCATCCGTCTCCAACAATCTCCAACATTGATCCTGGGCCGCAGGTGTAACGCCGTCTTCCACAGCCGCCCTAGAAGCTCCCGTAGAAGCAACCAGATGTACCCCCCACCCCTGCAAACGAGGCGAGCATTGCTTGTGTTGCTTACAATATTCCCTCCGTGGGTCGTTTCGGCATTCGTGGCTGAAATGCCTATCCACACACAAGGTGAGTATTGTAACATCTCCATTGATACACCCGCAATTCCATTTTAGGCTCGTCCCTTTGTGTATGTTGCTGCATAGGTCCATCACCATTCCCCTCTTATGCCCCTCCCACCATCAGCTTGTCCCTGGACCAGTGGCCACATCTTTGATGCTACTCGTCATTGAATTTGAGATGACCACTCCCAGCTTCGACGCGGGAATGACGCCCAAAGATGCAAAAATGCGTGCTTGGTTGAGAGTAGTGGCTGTCGAATGGCTTCGTCAGACACCAGCATAGGGACCAGGTTCGCAACACACCAATGATTCATATTACACGTGCATTTTCGCTCCCACCCCCCAAGTACCCTCGGGCAAGGGGCGGATGGAAGGGAGAAGTAGAAGAGGAAATGGAAATGGAAGGTTTTCAAGTTTGGTGGTTTCTTAGGGTGGGGCAACGCCTTCTCCATTATGGCCAAACGGAAATGAGGTGCCATTTTGGAGATAGTCAGAACACCAGTCAACGGCGTTATTCAGAAGCGAGGGCATCTAGATCTGGCCATGCGGGAGTTTGGGGAACTCTTACAGATGGAGTGGACCATCGTGTGATCTGGGACAATCCGCTCTGGTGCATTTTGCCAACGGGCCCCATAGGAGCTTGAGTGCTTGCCCGCTGCCCACTCCCCAGATACCCATGCAGTTCCCCTCAGCGACGGTTAGAGCAATGAGCTCCTAAGCTTATTGCTTGGCCCAAGTCCTGACGCGGATGCAGTGTTGGTTGGTCGACAAGACATGGGGTACCATCCATGTTTTGTACTTGAAGAACGTCAATGTCAAACAACAGCCACAATACCAAGACGATCTGCAACACCAAGACATCAAGCTCACGATGCTTCACAGTTTGGTCAACCTACTGACCACCATCACCGAGTGTTTTAACACTTGACCTGGCCAACCCATTTGACCATTTCCGCTTGTTTTCGTCTTGCACGGAATCAAATTTCGATTTCCCGCCTTTTGTGCTCCACACCATTTCCCCCCTTCCTTCCTCTCTTCCTCCCCCCCCTCCTCTAACCGCTCAGCTCAGCGCCCTTTTTTGGGGGGCTCTTGTTTTATCCTGCCATATTCCCTTTAAACCCCCCATGTCCAACACGCCTCTCCCATCCGATATCGCCTCAGCTTACGATCCATCCCTCCCCTTCGGGTCCGACCGCCTCCGCAAGCTCACCCGACCTGAAAGACTTTGTTAGAGCTTGCAGCGCCCCACTCAGTGAACAGGTGCCAGCTTGCCAGGCCCCCAGGTAATTATAGTGACTTTGCTAACTTTGGTCTCAATTAGCGGCCAGGTCCACATGCACGCAAGGCCACTGGCCCTGATCTGCCTGTAGGTGAGGTGAGGTAGCTTCACTGCAGGCACTAACCGTCACCTCATCCGTCCCGAACACCACATGCTCTCGTTGTCACCCACACACCTGTGCACGCCCTTTGAGAATATTCTTGGAACGCACGATACCGGCGTCCGGCAGGCAGTGATGCCGGCTAAGAAGGCTACAGATCCCTTGTTTCTAGTCATCTCTTCCCTCACATACCCCCGCCCCAGCTTCACTTCACCTCGCCGTTTACTTAAACCGACTACACTCGCGTTTTGTTTTCCCCTCCTCACCCCACCCTCCCCCTTTTCCCCTGTTGAAGCAGATTCCTCCTTAAAACCTAGGGTTGGTCGGAAAGGCGCGAGTACGTGTTGGCGCCAGTAATCAGGAGTGGCCATCCAACTTACACAATTCCATGATTCATCCCCCCATGATCCCATTATCCCTGACGCTCTCCCGCGATCCACTCACACTTTGTCCTACCCGTTTTGCACAAGTCCCTAGCAGGTTCCATTTTAGGGGTCCAATTCCTGTCATGTGGGATTCTCATTGGATATTGTCCGAGTCGGCTTGGGGATATGCGCCACAGCTGCTCCGTACCCAAGAATAAATAAATAAAAACATGGGCTGTGGGCATCTCAGTTTTGACACAATGGGCTACAATTCCACCCAGCCCCCCCAGATAAAATCAGAAAATCCAATCTCGATTCCATAGCAAGAACCACAGGCCTGAAAGTCAGTGTGACTTTTTGCCCAAGTGATCAGTAGCGGCATCAAATGAATGACGGTCCGACTAGGCAGAGACTAAATTCCAGTCCATACCCTCTTGGAAAAAAAAAATTTATGGCAGCGTTTCTTTTCAACCAATCCGTACGAGGCACCTTCGTTCAATTGCCGTCCGACCGGTAGTTGCACTACTTTGATCCATGTATCCGGTGATATTTTCGCAACTACAACCGGTGCCGATGGATCCTTAGTGGTATCTGATTATGGCACGCCATGGCAGGCTAACAACTGGTGTTTCTCAAAGATCCGGATGATCAGCACCGCAAGGATGATCACTTCCCGCCACATCTACAGTACAACCACATTCCCAGAACCAATGCCCCACACGCCATCAAGGTTTAATGGGAAGTTACCCCTTCCATCACAAGCCGCATCAAATCCCCTCCCTCACATAAGGTTATAACAGCCTGAACTCGGTTTTATGTATGTATCACGAGTTTCCCCTCCTTTGGGTTCCACGAAGCTGGATGTTTGCGTCATTGTGTCTGGATATTGAATCATGCCTATGTACTCAACGCGGCTCGGGTGAGTCAAGCTGCCGATACCCCCCAGGCAGATGTCCACGAAGAGCATAAAATTGCCAATGATCTCGACCATGTGACGTCCACACGGCGACGGAGCCGAAAAATAGGTATCAGTGGCCCGACAAGATCCAAACTCACAGCATGTCGTGCCAGTTCAAACCTAGCAGAGCCCGCCGGTGGTGTAGCAGCTAGTCTTATTCAATTCTTAGAAATGGATAAAGTAGTATGTAAGGTTCCATGAATCATGCCACCATGACCTTACATTATTCGTCATACGCTTTCCTCCACTTCTTCCTGCATCTTACCTGACTGTGTCAACATATAACGCACGGAATTCAGAATCATTGGTCTCGAAAGAGAAGCATTCTTCTTCGCCGAAATCTTCAAAAAATACTATTGCATATCGTGGGAACAACCTAGACGCTGAGGTGGGAGCCAAACTGATAGTGCCAGAAGCATGGCAATATCAAATTTCTACATTCTCCCTCGACAAGGGTATTCCAGCAGGGAAGAATAAACAGAGTGACATGTTGGTTCCGTCGAGAGGTTAAAAAAAAAAACCAGGGAGATCTTCTACTCATTATTTTCACCTTGTTTACCCAAGATAAGAGAATCCACCAAGAACTCACCCCTCCCCAAAAAAAAAGAGGTGAAGCGACGCTATAGGAAATACATTTTCTGCCTGGGTGTAGCCGTCTTCTAATTGATTGATTTCGGATCTCTTCCGTAAAATATGTGACCAAATCGTGGGGAGGACAGGCATTGAGAAACTCTCCATATGTGCGTAGGGAAATTGCATTGTTTTCTAACGACTCACGTGGGCTCGAATCATATTGCAAATCTTGTTTTTTGACAATCATCGCGCGTCTCTGACTTGATTTTGCAGCCTTGCTCGGATCTCTGATGGTTCAGGAGCTCGGAGGCGGTCTTGTGCGCGGAAAGGCATCGATTGCAGCGGTGTCGGGAAGGGACGTGCCTGCGATACAGATGCTCTCTGCGATCAAAGTTAGTTGAGGAAACGAGGAAGGCGTAATTTTATGGGGAGCAGAGAAGCGGGCTTGAGGGAGTGGATGGTTTGGAACCCTGGGCCGATACATGTTCTCTTGTGCTTGAAATCGGCGGGGTTATGCTTGAAGAATGGGCATGCGAATATTTTCTGGGGGGGGGTTTCGGGCCGCTGCTTCCTGACTCCTCTCGAGGGGGAGCGGTCTAGGAGATCCCAAAATTCCTAGACCACGTGCTCTTTTGCATGCCTGGAGAATTCTTAGCAACCCTTACTTCCGAGTTTGGTGACGGTTGTTACCCAGGCATTGTTGGAGGATCACCCTGTGCACAATCGCCCGCCTCGTTGAGCCCTTGGTAGAAGCTACCCGGAGTATTATGAGTATCTGTTTTGGTTTTCGCGTACTGGTTTGTGTTTTGAGATTAGCGTGGCAAAAAATAATAATAACACTCTGGTAGTCAAAGTAGTGAGATCTGGCTTTCCTCTCTATGTTGCTAGTGAAACATCGAGGGTACTATTAGCCAAGCACCGCATTTTGAAACTGCTACTTTTCGTTGTTCATGCAGTGGCGTATGTTCCTCAAGTTTTATTGTCCAGGTGCGGGACTTGAGGCACCCAACCGCTACAGACTGTCAATTTCTTCTCTGTCAATCAGGCTCGCTTGTCAACACTTGACTGGCCAGTGTTTGACGCAAATATTAGCAAAACAGCCGCTCGAGTGTTGGAATACTTTGGAAAACCAACAGAGTCCAGGGAGATCAAAGCCTAAAATCCGCGGAATTAGCCAGTTATGCCAGACGGATGGTGGTCCCTGGAGCATTGGTATCCTATGGAGAACTGGTCCGGAATATAAGTCGCAGAATTTTAATACGCCCTGGGTCGTCTTTTTTTGTACTGTTTTTCCTTGCTGATATCTTTCCTTGGGGTTATTCTGTCCAGTGTATAATACTCAACGAGACTTCTCCTTGGGTTGTCCAAGTTCGATAAATAGTGACCGCCACGGCTGTGGGCTCCATGGGATTTTTTTTTAGAGAATTTGATCTTTCGAGCGGTTCGTTTGGGATCTATTTTCATGGCATCTCCATTCGCACCCCAGGAATATATGGATCCAGGTAACCAATGTCCACAGAGGAGTCCCCTTTTTTAGTTGCGGTGTCCTTGGCACAAGGGTTTAATCAGGGCAACCTGCTCTAATAATAAAAGAGTTTTATAGCAACGTTTTAAAATTCCGACGAAATAGTCGGGAAGATTTGTAAGCATTCCTGGATTCACATCACCTCATGAGACTTGCAACACTATATGTCAAGCACGTTATGGTTATCTTTTGGGTGGGCGGCCATTCGGACTCTTGGTTCAAGTTTAACTCCTGCATGGGAACTCCGGTGTGGGGACTCCTACGTGGAGGATACAATAGAAGAAGAAAAGTAGTGCGAAAAGAAGAAGAAGAAGAAGAAGAAGAAGAAGAAGAAGAAGAGATAAACAGAACGTTGGTAACTGAAAATGGACTCACGCGTTGATAGTATTGGTCATCAACAGAGAACTCGGGCTCGGAATCTACTCAACAGCCAAAAGCATCTAGCCATAGAGTATGATCTATATCAATCAAATTAAACTCACCGTCGTTTGGTTCGGCAACACCTAACCACGGCATTGTCGGAGCTGGCATCTGGGCATCCCTGTTCATTTTGAATATTGGTGGTGGGGACAGACGGATAGCTGCACCACCTGCCGGGGGAGCTATTCTAGGTGCGTTTCGGGGCCGGGATGGCAATCCGGCGGGCCCACCCCCGGCCGGTCACTTTGAAGCCTGACGTTGGTCGGGCCCTTTGACATCGCCTTTGACATCGCCTCATTGCCTCAAAGTGTGCGAACCCGCGAGGCAGGACTAACAAACACCATACCGATCGATGCCCAATAGCCAAGGGGGTTCAAAAGGAGCCAGTAATCTCGCGCCAACGCCACACAAGGCCTGCAATTGCAACAGTAGGATGCCACGCAACAACCGTGGTTCGACCTACCGAGGAAATCATCATACCCGTCACCCAACAGGCTAACAAAAAGAGAGCAAGTCAACAACCAAAAAAAAAAAAACATACAACAGCGGGGATTCGCTGGTCGTCACCGACCCAACTACTAATCCGCCCCTCACCAGTTTGACTGAAGGAGAGCAGACGGGATCCTGTATTCTCTAGTGGGTATGGTCGTATGTGCTGTGGAAGTGTGCAATCGAGATTTATACATGGCGGATCTCATCCCGTGCCGTGCTAGCGGTACACGTCGAAAAGCTATCTTGCACACGTCGAAGCAATCATCAGAGACTTAAAGATTCTGATATTAAATGAATATATATCAAGGATTTGCTCCTCGATGTTTGCTCCTCGATGTTTGCTCCCCGATGTTGCCCAGGATGATTCTACGCACATACATTCAGAGTACCACTCTGGTCCTAATCTTCTAACTGTTCATCGTCTATCGTCCAAACGGATCGAGGCCGCCCAGGCGCCTGGTGCAACCAAAAATGACTCTGGACAACATTAAAAAAAGACCTTGTCGAGAACAGCGCTGTTGTTCTGAATCGCTGCTCCCTCCTTTTACTACACACCAGTCTAATCGTGCCACGAGATGTACAGCATAATGCCGGCACCAACAGCAACGGCGGTAAACTGCACAAGGGTCTTCTTCAACTCCTCGGCCTTGTTCTTGCCTGTCTCCAAGAGCTCGGGAATAACTGCAACGGTTCCGACGTACAGGAAGGTTCCAGCGGTGAATGGAAGCAACATATCGCCCAAGGTCTACACCATCGCATCATCAGTAAACGCGGGACAATCGCAATGATGGCAGTAGAATAGAACAGGCCAGGAGAGTGAAAGGAAGTTACTTACCAAGCTGGTGCCCCAGAGACCTTGGTTGCGGGGCATGGGAGCATCGCTAGCTGGGGAGCCAAATTCCTGAATGGCGATACCAATCAGGGTGCCCAGCAAAGCACCAAGTGCAGTCACGAATTGCGAGCCCATGGCAGCGCGTTTGGAGAATCCCGATTGGATCAACAGCGCAAAGTCGCCAACCTCGTGGGGAATCTCGTGGAAGAAGACGGCAACAGTAGTGGTCGCGCCAATGGTAGGAGAGGCGTAGAAACTGGCGGACATGGCCAGACCATCGGTGATGTTGTGAGTAAAATCTGCACTGCATGCGCATGTTAGTGAATGGCCCCAAGACAAGCTCATGTGCCTCAATGGCCAAGGCGTATGTTCTTACATGAGGTTCAGGTAGCCACCAAGCTTAACACTAGGGTTGATTTCCTTGTCATGTTCGTGCTTCTCGGCGGTATCCTTGCTTTCCGAGTTGCCCTTCTTGCGCAACTTAACCTCTCCGCTAGTCGCCTCGACGCCAGTCGCGACCGCCTTACTCTCATCGTGAGAATGGGAGTGGCCGTGTGAGTGGTCATGGCCTTCGCCACCTGTCGCAATGCGCAGTCCCTTATCCATGGCTACAAAAGTCATGAATCCTACCAGAATGCCCAATCCCAAAAGCAAGTTGCGGTTTGGCTCAACAAGCACAAACTTGGCGGCATCCTCATAGTCCTCACCAACGAAAATCTCAGGGAGCAGGTGGAATAGAGTGTCACCGAGCAGGCCGCCGACGGCAAAAGCGACCATGACAGACAGAGAGTTCGGATCGATGTTGGTCGGGCAAAGGGCGAGCAAGAAGTTGGGAGGACCGGAGATGTAGAGGGTCGCAAGGAGGGCGTTCACGGCGGGAGATCCAGGGAAAAGGACAGAGAAGAGGCGTTCTGTGACGGAGGAGGGTGCGGCATCATGACGAGCATGCTTGACGGCGCTGAGGTTTTGGACAATGGAGCAAGTCTGAGGTTATCGCGATCAACTCGGTTAGCAATGGGTCCACGGTAAAAACAACAGTAACATGACAAGCCCCGGGTGAGGGGGCACCAGAGATGGTAAAACACTCACCTGGAGCTGCTTGTCCAGCTCATCCAAGCTCAGGCTATCAAGGTCAACATTGGAGACCTTGGCGTCGCCTTGCGGGGCGCCGCTTCGAGTGTGGGCGTGGGCATAGGTAACGGCGACGAGCCAGGAGAGGCACACGGCCGAGAGATAGAGGTTCTTCCGAGAGATGGCCATGATTGCAGTCTTGGGGCGGCGCGGTACAAGGTTGAAAAGGAACGAATCACCCGTCTATCGACAAGATCCTCCAAGCGTGGCCGGGAGCAGGACACCGAAGAACAGGACACGACGTTGCAAAAGGACAATAGGTGTGTTGGGCTTATCCCGACGCCGGACCTGAACTACTGCGGCGGGCGGAAGTGGCGGGCGCTGAGGTCAGGGGCCCCCTAGAACGAAATTGGCCCTTGGTTGGCTGGCAGCACCTACGGCGCAATCAATCGGAGAGCTTACAGGGCTGATAGCACTCGCTGTCGGAACTCGGTATGCCATATGGTGGTAGTGTTTATGGGGGCTAGCGAGCACCTAGGGCACCAAACGCGCCTGGTACCTAGCAACCAAAATCCGAGCGACAGGGGGGGGGAAGCTGGGGAGCTGAAGGGAGCTGAGCGGTAGCTGCATGCCGATCACCGACAGCGGCGGGACGCAAAAAATGCGCACTAGCATTCATAGATTCAACAACCCGGTAGGTACCACCACCACGTCAATTATGAAGAGCAGTGGCACACGGTCCGTAATCTGAAAATATCTTAGTTACGAACCCTCCAAATGCTGGGGTTGAAGCAAAGCGATCGCTTGGTGGTTCTCTCCTGGTGGTTCTCTCCTGGAACTCTACCACACCCAGAGCTAGTAGTACGTGCATACCTAGCGGAATTAGTGGTGCTTCAGGGGTAGTAGCATGAAGGGGTCACGAGACGTTGCGATTGCAGAAAACGACATGTCCCTGCATGTCCTCCAGCCAACGTCCCTCATACCAACGGTACATGCAAGATTTGACTTGCCTTTAGCAGGAGAATCAGACTTGGCTTGCACATGATACAGTCTAGGCGTTTATTATTCATCCACAATTACAGCGCTAACATACAGGAAAAGAAAAAATAAGGAGACAGGAAAAAAAAATTAGGCCCAGACTCGGACTAACAGACTGCATACAGTGGAAATCTGTCCCTTCACATCAATTGCCCCAGTATTAGGGCAAAATATAGCATATACATACGTACATTGACCGTTGAACTTCTCTCGTTATACCGTCCTCCCCCAGTAGCAAGCTTCTTTGTCCCTGGAGCTATTACCCCGCGATTATACAAATAACTGTAGATGAAAGAAACGTCGTTGTGGACGGTAAAGAGATTAAGCCGTCTCAAAAGTGAATTACAGAGCGAAAGCCGCAATAGCAAAGCCACCAACCACGGCACCAAACAAGTTAAGCATGGCTGCGCTGCCGGAGGCACTGGAAGAAGGGTCGACACTGGATCCAGAACCAGAACCAGAGCTAGAGCCGGAACTAGAGCCAGAGGTAGACAGGGTGGAGTTTCTGTAACCACTGCCGTAGCCTTTGCTTGTGCTGTTGCTGCCACTGGTACCATTTGAGGCTGGGTAAGGGGCGCCAGTGGCGGCTCCAGATCCAGATCCAGATCCAGATCCATTACCATAGCTGCCGGAGCTCTGAGACCCAGCACTGGAGCCAGAACCATAGCTTCCACCCCCAGAACTGCTAGATCCGCTGTTTCCGCTAGATCCATAGCCATAAGGAGTCGCCTGAGGGGTAGCGTAGGGTGTTCCAACCGGTGTTCCAACTGGTGTTCCAACTGGTGTTCCAACTGGTGTTCCAACTGGTGTTCCAACTGATGTTCCAACTGATGTTCCAACAGGTGTTCCAACCGGTGTTCCAGCGGGTGTTCCAGCGGGTGTTCCGTAGGGAGTCGCTTGGGATCCGACAAACGCATTGTCGGCTGCAGAGTCGTCGGAGCTGCAAGAAAGATCAAAAAGAGGCGTGCTGCTCAGAGTAGACCCGACGATACCAAAGCTAGGGTTGGGGCTGGTTGGGGCGGCATCCTGCAAAATGTACCACCAGACGTTTGTGTTGCCAAACAAAGGGCATCCAACATCCTTCCAATAAGTGCGGGAATTCTCAACCGACGGGGTTGCCTTGCCAGAAGCCTTGCCGCTAACAGGCCAGCCGGTCTCGGTAATCCAAATCTCACGGTCACCAGCCTTGGCCTTGACAATATCCGTGGCATCCTTGAAGAGACTGGCACTATTCTCGACGGCATTGTTCTTCTTCGCCTCAAAGTAGGGGTAGGCGTCCATACCTAGCCAGTCGCAGGCCTCAATGACGACATCGTTGGAGGACTCCTCCCAGGCGTCCCAGGTGTCAACATGACCGATGGGGATGCCCTCGAGACAAGTGCCCTTGACAGCTGCACGGGTCTCGGTAATGTAAGTAACAATGGTTTCAGGGCCGACACCAGGGTCTGAGCCGGCAGCGACTCCGGTCGAAGAGATGCGGTACAAGTCTTCGCTACCAACAGAGATGCCAACAACTAGGTCGTCAATCTGGCCACAGTACGATGCGGCAGTGTTCTTGAGGGCGGCGATCTCGTTGCCAAAGGACTCGCGACCTGCCGAGGCCCAGAGACCCAGAAGCAGGCTGGTTTTTGTCTTGATGGCAGCGGGAATGGCCGAGATGGGCTGGCTGCCAGCTTCGCCTTGGACCATGGTGTAAAGACGGGCGCTTGTGAAGGCCCCACCGGTTCCCACGAGGGAAGCAGCCGTCTTGAACTCGCTCTCGAAGTCATTTTGTACCTTGACGGTGCCATCATTGTACTTGGCACCGTAGTTGAAGCCTTGCAGCGCGGCGTTGGCGGTAGAAAGGGCCGCAGCCAAAGCGAAGAGGCTGTTGGAGGAAGGCATGATGGCTTCTATGAGATATAAGAGGCCTTGGCTGTATAATGTATAAGTGTCGGGAAACCGGGAGGCAAAGAGATTTCGTTATTAATGTTCTGTTTCAAGTATAAGGCGAGCAAGCAGAAAACGAAGGCGTTTTTACAGACAAACGAGTGACTGTTTAAGGTGGAAGCGAACGTAAAGAATAGGACTGAGAAAAAAGGATGAGAGGTGAGGAAATGGACTGATACGTCTGGGAGATGGAGTATTAATATCAAATCAAATGATGCAGACACGCCCTCGACGCGAATGAAGATTGGAACCAGATGCAAGAATAAACAACCACCATCCCAGACAGCGACGACTCGATGGTCCACCAACTGACTAGTGTCCAGTGTTATTCTCGGTAACCTAACCAGTGGTTTTCCCTGCAAAGAGGCTCACAATAGCCACATCATTCTTGAAAGTCCATGGGTCCAAGGTTGAAGTCGTGTCGATCATCCCAGAGGAAAACGGCCAAAAATAGTAACGTTGGGTCTTTGCGCTTCGGCCTCGAAAACGGCCAACGTTGGGATCCTAGCTGGGCAGTTTAATTTGATTGGTTTACCCGTCTTTTTGGGTCCTTGAACCAATGCTTCTCCGGCGGTACGTTGGGACCCAGAAAATGGTCCACAATGTGTCGCAAGTATATACAGATATGCGCATCTTCCGATCACAAAGATGGAATCAAGTGCCCAAACCCCGAGGCGGTTGAAAACAAGGCAAAAAACGTCGCAACATCAGTACAGCCCGGTGCACAACTTGGCACATCCACCCCGGTCACTTGGAAGTGGATGGGCGCCTCAAAAGACGACGACGACAGCGTGCACAATAGCAAAACCCACCGAATCAAGAGCATAGTCTAGTATAACACTGTGCGTCGGGATGCCCCATCTTCGGGCATGAGCAAGCACATTAGGTAAAGCAAGATCCGCCCCAGCCAGTGGCACCAGGCTTCGTCAGCCTTTAAGCCATGAACCTCCACATTCTCCTTTTACCCCATGGCTTACATGATATCCATGTCGTCTCCATCTCTAGTTCGTCCACTTCCATCTACCGCCACCAGTAGACGAATTGGCAGATGGAGGGATCAGAGGAGGTGGACCCGACAATGCTCACTTATCTGCTACACGATACCTCAATCATCCCTTCCGCAACGCTCAATCTCAACTAGCATGAATTCGCCACGAATCTGAGAGAAAAAAGAGCAATCACAATAAAATAACCCATATTATATTATCATTCTGGGATGCACAATCCATGGCTCACGACTCGGGTTTTCCCCGCTACCCCATGACAGAGAAGATTGTAAGATTGCAATATTCCGAAGTCAGTAGGTTCGGGATGGGCTCACCTTATAGCTGGGTGGGGTTTTTTGGGGCTTTTTTTACAAAAAAATATGTCACAAGGTAAATACCGCTATACCACCAGCAAAAGTGTAAGGTACCCTACAACAAGGTACTAGTGATATTGGTAGATATACGCTATGCGACAAAATAATAATTCAATGTCTCTCTGTAACATACTTATTTGCATATGCATCTACGTCTACGTCTATGACTCAATCATAAAATGCAACGTACCAGAGTCCATGCCCTCTACCGCCATTGCCGTTGATCAGCAACCGTTGTGGGAAGTGAAAGGCTGATGGCAAGGATATATTCGTAATGTTGTTCCATAAAGGAGAATGTGTAGACCCAGAGTTGGTTCGCCCTGCAAAGGGGGGGCAGTGACGCCAACTCCATATTTCCATATCTAAACCAACCGTGGAGGTCCGTCCAACGATTCTGTATTAAGGCACAGACAGATCCCCGTTTTCCATCAGGATTGGCCCGCTTTTACGCATAAATACTTGATAGACAGGGCAAGCGCCATCGACATCTCGGACGTTGCAGGGGGATACAAATGGCTGCATAAACCCACCGAATATCAGTCAACTTTGGTGGGCATTGAATTACGCAGAAAATCCGACCTAACTTGTTGGTCACGTTGGGCCAAAACCACAACAGATCAAACAAGGGGCGAGAGGGAATGCCAAAACTTCGATTCACAACTTCCCTCATCTACTATGCCCTGGTTAATTGAAACATAAAAAATAATTGCCACCAAAAAATGAATGTTCGATGCCATCGTGAGATATTCTTGCTTCCGTCAGGGCTTGAGCCTGCGACCTCCGCATCACCAACACTTGCAGATTGAAGTATTAGTACAAAATTCCGACCAACTGAGCTACAGAAGCCGTCCAATGATGGCTCGAGGGAGCCGTTCGTGATTACATAAGCACAATTGGCACTCTTCTACAGCTCACCTACCCTATGCGTTTTCGAATCTGAACTTGGTTGTATCATAATATCAACCTGTACTCAGAGCAATACTTTTAAAAGCATCGCAGCCTCTTACGTCGATGCCATATATGGTTATTTGTTAGTTAGTCGGGTTTTCTAAGCGACTTTAACACCTTCAGGCTTGTGACAATAACATGTATTATGTTAGGAAGCCCATATCATAAATTTACGTATGCGTCATGTAATCCAAAATCATAACAGGTCATGCCCCATTGCTCCGATCTCCGCCTTGGTCTATTGCTACTAAACGCCCAAACGCTAATCGCTGCTCACTCATTCATAAACCCCCGGATTCCTCTCAAACCTGAAGACTTTTTATCCTTTTTGCCCAATGTTTCTTGCGACCTGTCCCTGGAATCTCTTCGCAGTCGGTTCTGTGCGCTCCCCGAGAAGAGATCCGAATGACTTCGTGCCAGAAGTCTCCCAGCTGATTCGCTTCGTCCGAATGATCGGTGGTCAGGACTCATTGAGAGTGAACCGTCACCGGACCAATCTGTCCCAGCGGGTGAGCCTGGTCGTTGCGCCCACCCGCTTGTCAGGGGAGTTCCTGGCTTGTGTTTGGGTTCCAGAGGAGGTGTCACGTTGTATGCTGCAGCTTCCACAACCTCAGGGTTCGAAATGACTCGATGTGGACGTGTTCTCATCGTCAAAGGACTTCCCGACAAAGACATGTATTCACCGTCACCCTCGGCCGAGTGCGAAGTATCGATGCGCAATTGCCCAGGAGTCGCACCTGTCTTCATATCTAAAAGGGACGACTGCAAGGCTGTGTATTTGCGTGTGAGAAGGTTGCATTGCCTCTGCAACTCTGCCTGCTTCTCTCGGCTTGCTGCCAGTGCCCCCTCAATAGCCTCTTTTGCGTGTGGTAGAGATCGGCCACGCTCACCTCCGTGTGCCTCCGAAAGCCTGGCCTGTAAGGCTGCGATCTGAGATTGAAAAATCTTCTTTGTGCGTTCAATCTCGCTCTCCTGAGAGGCAAGCTCTATGGAAAGCTTCTGGGTTCTTTCTTCTGCCTCTGCTGCGGTGTTCATGGCTCTTTGTCGTTCAAGTTCTTTTGCTTGATAATCTCGTTCGACCGTCGTCAACCTGCCTACCTCGCTCTTGAGCCGGTCAATTTCGGCCCCGTGGAGCTCAATGGACTGCATATTTTGTTTCCAATTCAGCTCCTTGACTTCGGCCTCTCCAAGCATGATCCTGAGCTTCCCACACTCGGCCCTGGTGTTGTCCAGCTCCTTCTGGGCAGCCTCGAATTCTGCTTTGAGTTTCTTTGATTCGTCACGTAATTTCTTGAGTTTGTTGGCCAGATCAGCTTCCCACTTCTTTGCTATACCCCTACTCTTCTCGGAGTCTCTCCGAACCTGCATCTCCGCTTTTTTAGCCTCTTCATATCGACTCTTCAGGTTACGATTCATGATAACAAGATTCTGCGTCTCTGCTTCCGTGGCTGCTTCCTCCAGATGTCTTCGTCGGAGATCACCAATGTGTGCCATGTGTTGTTGTTTCAGGAATCTTTCGAAATTGAGATCATTCTGAAGAATCAGAATTCGCCGCTGCAGGTGTGCTACCTGGGGGCTAATCTCGGTCAAAGACAGAGGTGAGCCTATTTGCTGATTTATCATTGAGAACCCGGCAAGTCTCTCTGTTACAGATTCTTGGTGGCTGAGTGCCAGCGAAGGCACGCTGTCATTAGCTAACGTTTGGTTCAAACCTGACTTGATTGCCTTGTTGGACTGTATCATATCCTGGAGTTGCGTATGAGATGCCGACTGAGTCAAGTAAGGCGGTAATATCGGACTATCAGAACTAGACTCTTTGTTCTTCATGTCTACTGAGTCCCGAGTGGAAGGGTGGCTGGACCCTGAGCCTTGGCGTGTCAAGCCCGATGGCCGTCGGCTGCTCACCACCGATTCCATACTGGCAGATTGCGCTATTTTATAAGGATCTTGTGGCTCCATAATCGAAGACCCGCTGAGAAGCGATGGATCCTGGCCGTCCCTGATGGAAACATCACTCATCGGGAGATCCGCAGCCGGGATTGATGGCAAGGTTTGGCCGACCACCTGGTTCAACTCTGTCATTAAGCAGAGGCCCATACACTCTGCGACCACTTCAGGTGCTTCACTTTTGATCCACCTGCTGAAATCTGTCTTTTCTGAGTCGACAGTGAGGGTATAAAAGTTGGGATGTAGAAGATGGTGCCGCCTGAACCTTTCGGATTGATCTCGAATTTCAGTTGGTTGTACCTCCATGTCATTGGCATTGGCTACATTTGCATGTCGAAGATATCGTTGTGGTTTGCGAATGTAATCCATAAAATTAATCGGGTACAGCCCGTAGAGAATTGTATAATAGTTCAAGAGGTGGTCGACGGGGTGATCGTCTACCTTGGTCTCGTAACAGTACTCTTCCCAAGGTGCATCTTGATCGGAATCGTCTAGCTGAGGCTCAACAATCCCGGCTCGCTCTCGGGCCCAGAATAACAACCTGGAGTAAATGTTGAAGAGGGTAGGGAGATGCGGCACTAATGAGCTGGGCATGTGCGGTAAGAGCATGATTAGAGCTGTCACAGCGACCGAGACAATGGTCGTGGAGCCATCGCGTTGTAGACATCTCAAAATATTGGAGAAGAGTGGAGTCTGGAGGATGAGGTGGATGTGCGGAGGTTGGCTTTGCAGATAGTCGGTAATGAATTTCAATACAGCCTTGCGATACTGTTTTTTGACGAAATATCGATCCAGGGCATAGAACATATCCTTCGTCATTGTCAACCATCAAATACTCGGATAGGGTACATCTTCACGCGCTACTGACCTTGGGATGCCTTGTACCCAGCTGAATAAGAGCATCACGCGTGGTCTTTTCATTATAATCTGCCGTGGTGACTCCCTCGCTGGTGGCTGGATATAGCTTATCAAACCATTCGGCGAGAAGACGACTGACGAGCGGGTTGGAGAAGATGTCTTCGTCAGAGGATTCCGCTTCTTCCTCACCCAAAGAGAGTATATCCCTGACAACTCCTAATGACTCCGCGACAACACTTTTTTCTGGCGAGACCACAGCAGTAATGGCTATCATGGAATCCCACCAAGAAAAAATACGCTCTGGAGTGCGAAGAATGGGTAGCAAACGTCGGATGATGGCCATCCAAGGGGCACCGTGGGCGGGCAAGTTCCTGACATGCTTGTCATAGATGTAAAACATCTCATCTTGCAGGCGGTCGGCAGCGGCATCGTCATACTTCTGGTGGCGTCGCAGGTAGCCATCGATAATCAGGCAAAGGTCTTCCGGGAGCGGGGCGGTCGGGTCGGCAACGAAGGCGACGATCGCCTTGGACAAGTCCTTTAGCGACCTACAAGAGTGGAGGGGATTGTCAGCAGAGGTAGCAGGCAATGTGAGCGATGTGAGGAGTCATGATAGGACCGGCGATCATGAGGGCATAGGCGCAGGGCCAGGGGTAGTTTGCGATGAGGGCATCTACGAAGATTTTCAGGAGGTAAATGACGTACGCCGATGAAGCCATGACTGGCGCGACGGCCTCATCCGGGCTGGTGGGAGGGACGATGGCCAGACGAAGCGGACGAGGCCCGTTTAGAGTGGATATGTATAGAGCTGCCGGGAGGCCGAGTGAAGCTATTCGAGCGGCGATGTGCGCAAGCAGCTGATCGCAGATAGATTGCGAGAAATGCGCGGCTGCGGGTTGTGGCGGGACACTTGAGGCGGTGTAAGTGGGCAAATTTGGTTGGAATAGTGCGGCCGAGAGACCTGGTGGGGGGATAAGCTCCCCGTGGACCAAGGGCCGCAACACCTGATGGCTAGTGGATTTCCCAGCGCAGACTCGAAGTTTGTAGAGCATAGCAGCCACTAGAGAAGGGGATTCTAGGAGCTGGCCCCAATGGCGTTACAGTGGCTTTACAGTGGCTTGTTGCGGATGTTACAGGGGCAGGCACCGACCTCTTACGGATGCAAACGGCAGGCGGTGGGGATAAAAAAGCTCAGCGATCGGCCACACACTGGGCCGGGGGATCCGGGTCCCGAGTACCTAGCGGCGCAGTGGGTCGAGACGCCCGAGAAGTGGTACCCGGGACTTTTTAGGGCATAGACCCACCGAAGATGAGCCGTGCGCTAGTAACCCCGCATCCCAGGCGCATGACCCCACGAGACCTGTGGATACGTACCGCGAGACATGCGAGACAGGCAAGACGTACGGCTTGTGTGGGTCCTCACCCGACGAGACTCACGCCAGAGCTGCAATGAGGTGCCCTTCTGACTTGGATCGAGCCACTCGCTTTCATACCACTGCAACAGTGAGACTGGGGAAGTGTACTCGCTTGAACCCGTCCCGGCATAGTGAAGGAGGGTCGCAAGCTTGTCGAATTGGCTGGTATGATGATCTTGCAGGTAACGTCCCTGAGCTCAGAGGTAGAGATGGGTAGGGGGGAGGTACCTTACCCTTCCCACCTCGAAACCCGAGCATCCCTTAACTATTTATTTTACTTCGACCTCCTCCATGTCCTCTTTTCCTTTTCTTCTTTCTTTCTCATCATCCAACATATCTCCATCAAACCAATTCACCACAATCACCAACATTTCTCCTTTGTGTGTCTGTCCCCTTTACGACTTACCCACACAACATCACTTCTGCTGAACTTTTTACCTTCCAATTACACATTCACAACCCACCCCACCACAATACCGGCAAGATGAGTGCAAGCAAGACCTCCGCCGTGGCCGACCAGGAGCCCCTGGATGTCCTCGTTGCGGTTCACGAGAAGTTCGATCTCCTCGATTTTGCTGGTGCCGTTCAAGTTTTTAACACCGCCTGCCATAACTTCAAAGACCCCCAGAGTAAGTTGGTGTCTTTTCACATTGCGATTACCACCACCACCTCCTCCAACCCCTCATTTGATGTCAATCACACCCCCTCCCAAGACAACCCCCCACTGACCACACTTTTCTCTACTCTAGATTCCAAGGCCTTCGAGATCACCGTTGTTGGCCCCGACCCAAAGGTCATCTCTGATCAGGGCGTCATCGTCGGTTCCCAGATTTCTTACAAGGAGGCCCATGATCGCCTCGAGGACTTCGACCTCCTCGTCGTCGTCGGCGGTAACTCCAAAGAGATCATTGCCAAGGAACTCGAACCCCTCAGCCTCATCACCGACTTTTCTGAGCTCCAGAAGCGGGACCCTGCCCGCGAGCGAACCATTCTCTCCGTGTGTACCGGTGCCCTCCTCCTTGGAAAGCAGGGCATCCTCTCTGGCCTATCGGCCACTACCCACCCCGACTACCTGACTCAATTTGAGAACATCTGCAGCGATGCAGCTACACAACTCCTCCAGGAACGTACCGACGTCATTGAAGATGCTCGCTACGTCGTCAACAACCTTCGCTTCGATCTCGGAGACGAAGACGAGAACCCCTATATCCGTCGCAAGTCCGACTCTGGTCGCCGCCCTTCATTGAATGCTAGGTACGTAACATCTTTCCACCCCAGTCCCGTTACCCCGCTTCGTACTACATTGGGTTTAACACAGTTCAACTGACTTACATGTGTTGCAGAAAGGGAAGTATGTCTTTTAAGGGCTCCAATTCTCGCCGCGAGTCCATTGTCCGCCGCGCTGCCATGCGGCTGGGTGGTCTCCGCGTGGTGACCGCTGGGGGTGTCAGCTCTGGCGTTGATGCAGCCTTGTATCTCGTCAGCGCCATGGTTGACGATGCTTGTGCGTTGGAGGTGGCCAGGACTCTTCAATGGACCTGGAACAAGGGCGTTGTCGTCGACGGTCTCGACGTCTAAGATCCCTGGCAGTAAGTGCCGATTAATGTAGTGTGACGATATCCTGACCTCTTGATGAGGCATGAAGACCAATATTTTGTATGTAATACGAGTAAAGTACCCGGCGAAACCCAGAAAAAATTCTACTAGTAGCTCTCAATTCAATTAAATTTGTTTCAATTGTCCAATCCAACCATTCATTGCGTTGTGAGCTTGTTTATTTTGGAATGTTGCCGTCGCCATCACACTAACTGACATGTTTACCTTTGGCGCTAGACCCCCGCTCGAAATGTGGAGGTGGAGGTCCTAAGATGGAGCGAGAGCGATGACGTGG
The DNA here is from genome assembly GCA_020623695.1 of Calonectria henricotiae. Lineage (NCBI taxonomy): Eukaryota > Fungi > Ascomycota > Sordariomycetes > Hypocreales > Nectriaceae > Calonectria > Calonectria henricotiae. The sequence goes on along the minus strand of JAHVYB010000007.1, from coordinate 360,534 downwards.
TGGAATGGACCCACACAAGCTCGGAGAGCTCCAGGGTTATGCAAAGGTCGTGTGATGCCGGGAGCCAGGGGCATTATCAGGCTATCGCCAGACATCGCCGTTCCGAGTCAATCCGGGTCAGTCCACTGACGTTCTCGGCGGGGTTTCAAGAGCCCACAATCACGAAGGATGAGGCTTGTTTCCATCTTGGTGTAGATGGGAGGCCAGGCGCCCCCTGAGCAGTGTTCGGCAGATGCAACGTGCGATCGGATGGTTTGCACCATGCACACCGTGGCTTCACCGACAATGAGTCAGTATCATTGATTGCTTGGGTCGGGAATAGTCAGGCCACCCAGATACTCAATTGATACGGCAATTATGGTTACAGCTGAGCGAGCTACTCTGGTAGGACTAGTCAAGCAATGACTGTTGTGGTAGAGGTATTTTGGAGTGGAGAAATCGGAAGGGCCGACTGTATTCGTACATACAGCACGTACGGGCCTCTGGCTCCAAAATGATATCTGATCTCTCGCCTCTTCTAGCCGCTCAATGCAACATTTTCAAACCGTTGGAGTTTGGCATTCACTGCCGTTCTGGATGGACTGACCCGAGGGGTGGTGATTGGGGAGAGTCGAGAGCGGGCACCAATGTAGATGATGACATTTTCACAAAATTTGGGAAATGAAAGAAGAAAATACTGATCTAAAACTTGGCTGCCGTCCCGAGTGGAAACCGGGCTGATTCAATGATTCAGGCCATGGATGTACTAGACACGTACTCACAACAAGCGCCCCAAACTTCGCAGCCAACTGGCCACGTGAAACTTAAAAATCAGTAACAGTTAGAATCATCGAGGGGCTCGGCCAAAATGAACTCACATCCCTAAGGCTACAAGCTTGGTTTTTCGGAACCAACTCAATCCATTCAAATGACAACGAGCCGAATCTCTATCTATCCATCCATTGAACTTCAAAGCAAGACAAGCTTGGGCTCGTTGACGATCGGAGGTTAGTGGGGCTCTGACCTGAGCTAAGATCGCCCAAAACTGGGGCTCCCTTGCTGACATAATACACTGTCATAGCAGCTTGTGATTGGCTGTTTTTATGATTTAGTTTGTTTGAACGTTTGCGACAAGGCTGTGGAACATCTCATTTAGGTGTCTCCGTGTTTGCAATCTTTTTTTTTTTTTTGCTTCCTCACACCCGAATCCTTCAACGTCTACTGCCCAACGTTGCCCATCTATCCACATCAACTCTCATCGAGCTCACATCTTACCGGGGCTGCAGTCGCCTCGGCCAGGCGATTCCATCCTAACCATGACCGACTGGGCCAAGCTGCGGGTCGTAGACCTTAAGGATGAGCTTAGGCGTCGTGGTCTCCCGTACAACGGCCTGAAGAACGAGCTGATCGCGCGGCTTAACGAGGCCGATAGCGAAGCTGTCGAAGCCGAAGATGACACTAAAGATTCGGTCGCGGATGACGAACCAGTTGCGAACGATTCGACACCCATAGAACCAGAGGCTGAGGAGCCCACAATCGCAGACACCGAGCTTGCAGAAGACGCCGTATCTCAGCAGGAGGACGAAGTTGCCCCTCCAGTACCAAATAAAGCCGAGGATACCAGAGATGAAGAAGAACTAAATCCAGAGGCGACAGAGAATGGCGTTCGCGCCGATGCACGCTCATCTTCCACGGTCGAAGCCGACCCAAAGCTGGCTGATTCCGTGGATGAACCGATGCATGGCGTCGAAAAGGAAACGACTGAGTCCAGTCACGTTTATTTGAATGATACTCCCGATGTCGCCAGTTTGTCTACTCCCGAGATTCGAGAAACCCAGAAACGAAAGCGTCGGTCCCTTACACCACCGCCTACCGAGGATGCAGTGGCGCGAAAACGGGCCCGCCCTGACAAAGATACAATAAATGGGATCGCACCTAAAGTAATTCTTCCAGAAGACCGAGAAAACCCCGACGTCGAAATGACTTCAGGCAAAATGCAAGTTGACAACCAACCCGAAGGGAAACCCTCGGTTTCAAATGCCGACGAGGATCGCGATGTCAAAGAGGTTCCCCCCCTTGAGCCCCAAGAGAATCAACAAGACCGCATGGATACTGAGAGAGATGTTGTACCACCGGTACACCCAGACACTTCGGCCTTGTATATCAAAAACTTCATGCGTCCTCTGCGACCCATCGACGTCCAGACGCATCTAGTTGACCTGGCGACGCCACCAGGCGCCCGCCTTGACAATAAAATCATTGTCAACTTCTTTCTTGACCAGATCCGCACTCATGCATTTGTTGTTTTCAACTCTACATCGGCCGCATCGCGCGTCCGTGCTTCACTCCACGACCGTGTTTGGCCCAATGAAAGCAATCGCAAACCGCTTTGGGTAGACTTCGTGCCTCCCCAGCAGGTCCAGAACTGGATTGACAAGGAAGAGTCCAGTGGACGTCGATCTGGTGCACGCTGGGAGGTTGTTTATGAGAATGGTGCTGATGGTGAGATTGAAGCTCACCTCGAATCTGGTGCGGCGTCTTTTTCTCGAGCTAGCAAACGCCCACCTCCTAATCCTCTCGTCAACACTGGAGATGCTATCCCCTCTGCCCCTAGAGGTTATCGTGACGGCGGTGGCCCACCCACAGGGCCTCGCGGTTCCCGTCCCGCCCTAGGCCCAGGCCCACGTCCCCCGTCTTTCACTCCAGGAGGTGATTCGCAACGCACGAAGGCCCACCCTGTCATCCACTACCAGACTGTCTCCGATGACCTCGCACAGCGCCGTATCGACAACATGCGTTCACACTACACTTCTGACCGGGACCGCGATTTCGGGCGTGAAATCAACCGCTACTCTTTTGAGAACGGGGACTCTTTTGTTGACCGCGGCAAGGAGGTTTTTGAAGGAATCCGTCCGCCGCACCGTGAGCGCGCCGTGGAGCGGGAACGCCGCGGCTTTGGTGGACGGCGCGGCGGCGGCGGTCGTCGTCGACGTGGCGGTGGCCATGGCTTTCGAACCCGAAGTGACCGCTACCAACCCAACGAAGCCCCTAACTGGGATAAACGCCGTTAGTAGTATCATGAAGACGATGACAAGGGCCGCGGCCCGCCCCGAAACGACGATGACCGGGACCGTCGATACTAGCTTGGCATCCATCCTTTGTAGAGAAGCCATTTAGGAATCGGGAGCTCGGCGAATTGACGACATACAAATGGGCATGAAACCTTTTTGGTCATGCTTAACCACACTTATTAGGAAAAGAAAAGCGGAAAGTAATGCTGGACAAAACGGAGACGGCGTCTACAGTCGAAAAACCACTCACGAATATCAGAAAATAGCAAGCTGGGGGAGTAAACAGGTGTAGGATGCATCGGAGGTTTGAGCCTCTTTGGCCGGAATGAGAGATACAGAACATAATGACAACTGGACCGGGAAATATGTGTGCATGGAGTGGGTTGATATTTAAGTTGGAGTACTCACGAGTACCTCGCCTTGGAAACAGTCCGAGGAAACAGTCCGAGGAAACAATGCAAATCATACACCCCTAGTAGGAACTGCGTGACGTTTGCTACTAATTCATTACCTCCTGGTAAGTGCCAAATTCTGGGTGGGACAAGTGGGAAGTGGCACCAGTATTCTGTTCACATCTCACATGTTCACATGCAAGGTTAACTTAGTAGTGTGAAATGTCAAATCCTGCAATTCCTTGCTTTGTATTCAACTGTAAGATTTCGTGGTAGAGAACAACTCAAGTCACTACTAAAAAAGACCCCAAAACCCTCACATATCGCAACCTTCGATAAAAAGACACTTTGAACTAATCAATCCGCAAAGACGCCATTATTACTCCTCTTTCCACATCGGCTTTTTCAAGCAGAGGCGGCCAAGGGGATGGGCTCGACACCGACACGCTCTCGGCTGAGGATGTCAAGCATCAACTGGGTGGGTCGGTTGTCCTTGTAGACGGTCTGGCTGCTCTTGGCGAGCTGGACGTCCTGCAGATACTTATCGAAGAGGTAAGAGCTGTCCATGGGACCACCCTTGGCCTCGGGGTGGAACTGGGTGGAGAAAATGGGGCGGGTCTTGTGCATCATACCTGTTGATCATCTCATGTCAGTTTACCCATTCCAGTAATTTAATCGGAGGGCCCGAAATCGGAGTAGAAAACTTACCCTCGTTGCTACCATCGTTGAGGTTGACAAAGTACTCCTTGAAGTCGCTGGGGAGAGTGCTGGCGTCAATAGCATAACCGTGATTCTGGCTGGTTATGTGGCACTGGCCAGTGGTCAAGTCGAGGGCGGGGATGTTGTGGGCACGGTTTCCATACTTGAGCTTGATGGTGCGGGCACCAACAGCAAGAGCCAGAAGCTGGTGACCAAGACAGATACCCATGACGGGGATGGAAGAGGTCTCCATCAGGCGGGCAAGGTTGTAGACGGTCTCCTGGCAGTGGGTGGGGTCACCGGGGCCGTTGGAGATGAAGACACCGTCGTAGTGCTGAGCAACCTTGTGAATGGGATAGTTGTAAGGGAAGACGGTGACGGAGGCGCCTCGGCTGACCAGGCTGCGGAGGATGTTTTCCTTGACACCACAGTCGATGAGGGCAATGTGGAATTTGGCATCGGGAGATTCAATAACGAAGGGAGCCTTGGTGCTAACTCGCTTAACCAGGTTGATCTGACCAGGGTCGATGTAACTCTCGTCCTCATCGGCGTCATACTCATCACCAATGGAGATGCGTGCGAGAGAGGAACCCTGCTCTCGGAGGAAGGTAACAATCTCTCGGGTATCGACACCGGAGATGGCGGGGACACCCTCTCGGGCGCACCACTCGCTGAGACTCTCGACGGCGGTCCAGTGGCTGTAGTTGAGTGCGACATCGGAGACGACAACACCAGCACACTGGATGTGAGGGGACTCGAAGTACTTGAGCAGGTTGAACTGGTCTCGCTCGTTGGAGGGAACACCGTAGTTGCCAATCAGTGGCTGAGTGAAGACGAGAATTTGACCTCGGTAGGAGGGATCGGTCATGGACTCAGGGTAGCCAACAAGAGAGGTGGTGAAGACAGCCTCGCCGGAGATGTTGGCGTTGGCACCGAAGGCCTTGCCTTGGAAGATGGGACCATCCTATTGAGAGCATTGTGTTAGCCTGGAAGGGAAGCTCCCCCCAAAAAGGCAGCGCTGACAGGAACTTACTCGGATAGTAAATGTGGCAGGCAACGAGGCAACAGGGGCAGTAGCTCGAGTAGCATTGAAGGGCATCTTTCGGCCCTTGCTACCAAGGGTCTGCTGGGACAAGTATCGGGACTGGAGGAGTCGGCCAGGAGCCGACGCGGACTTGGCCGCGGGGTTGGCAAATTGTTTTGCCAATCGGGAGAACATGATTGTAATGTCGGGGGTGTTTGGTTGGTCGGTTGGTTGATTGGGTATATAAGTTTGTAGATAAGAGGGAAAAGTCACTTGTCCTTCAAGAGACTTTTAAACAGAGAGGGACCTCCAAAGGTGGTCTGTGGAAGGGTTAGTATGGGAATCCGGGGGAGATTTTTGAAGCCGCTCAACATAATGAGGGCGGTGAGTCAAGGGACCACACGAACCAGAGAGATAATCCTGCAAGAAGCAAAATGTCAGTTAACAGAATCAATTGCAACGAATAAGATATAAATGAGTGCAAGGGGCCGTGAAGGGCAATTGAGAAAGGAAAGAGTCCCCATAGTGCGTGACGAGCTACAGCTCTGACGCGAGGGTTGAGAAATGGTGGGGTCTTGGATCTCAGCAGCAGCGAAGACGGACTCTGCGCAAGCCAATCGCCAATCGCCAATGCCAGCAATGCCAACATGGCACAGCAGATGGCAAGTCAGGCACACGGGGCTGAGTCAATGGAGACGGAGGTAGAGCACAAAACACGTAACATAAATGCGTACCTGTGAAGTGAAGACTGACGGGCGCCCGTTCATAAGGGCGGATTGAGAGACAAGCTCAGCTCAAGAGATGTGCAAAGACTTGCGTAGTTGGGGGGCGTTTGCGTGAAGAAAAGGGTGTTTGCAGAGTGACGACTCTTTTGATTTCTGACTGGCGATTGGAATAGGATTTGTTGCTGGGGAGGGAAGAAGGGGGAAGAAGGGAAAAAGGAAACGAGTGGGAGGGACGAGAGAAAAAATAGTGACTCCCGAGGCCCGCTCACCGGCGCCTCTCCCTCTGCGACGTGACAACAGGTCGTTACTCATTGGCGAGGCGCCCCGCTGGTTTGGATTTTTTCTCTTGCAGCACTATTTTTTTCTTCGCCCTCCCTTCAACTACCCGCCCTTCGCCAACCCCTCCGCCGATTCCGCCTGGGGAGAGCTAATAGCTGCGCTGTTCGCTAAATGCTTGCCCGACCCCCCCCCCCCCCCAAAGTGCCCACTTTGCTGCACAGTCAGCGGCCCCTCCCCAAAGCCAGGACTGCTTGGACGCCCATACCAGAGGGGAAACAGTCACGTTGGCACTCCGATATCGTATTTGGGGCATCGTTTCATCTTACCACTCGAGATGAGCCAGCAGCACCGCAGCTCCGAATTGGTCATGGCTTCTTTTTTAGCTTTGGATCCTTTCAGTGATGGCTTTATCTGTAATGTTAACTTCCCGGCAACCGGTAGAAAGCCCCTCCTATGAACACTACAGCCAATGGAATGGCTCGGTGTCCTGACCTGTTGCCGCATCGACACCGCCATCTCTCTTCTCCCAAACAAGACGCAACAAAATAAAACACTGAGAATCGGTGCCCGCGGCGTGATGCTTCATGGAGATGCGAGCGGGACTCTCACTCCCATGTGCGGCATGTCTCAACACTAATTTATTGCAGTAATGCAATAAGGGCGCGCTCGCCCGCTTTGTGTCTGTAGCCTCGCCCTCACCGACCATCATCCCGGCCACGGTCCTGGTCCTTGTCCTGGCCCTGATCCTGTGCCGCCTTACTATTTTCGATGGGGTAAAAATTTGGAAGCCCAAGTTAGTCGCGACTAGAAGGTCGCCCCCCTCCGCCCCTTTCAACTAATCGAATCTACAAAGCTAAGCTGATAAGACCGGCCCGAGATTGCTTTCTTATCTATGTATTCGATGGCGGTGGCTCTCCAACTCGCGGGCTTGTGAGAAGAATGTTCCCATAAAAGACCGATGAGCCAAGAGTGAGCAAGCTCTGCCACTAACTACGTCACACCATGTCACTCCCACGTCTGTGAACCCTGCAAACTTGTTCACTTCCCCCCTCAACCCACCAGTTGCCCACCATCGGCTCTCGGTTTTACCCCGCGGCTTTGCCATGTGTGCATGCAATTGGGCTTTTTTGACTGCCGAGCTCACCAATAATGCCGTATTCCTGGAAAAGGATGGGGGGCGTGAGAGTAAGTAAACTAAACAGGAAGAGAAAAAAAAATCGCGAAGTGCGCGCAACACGCCTTTGCAGGCTTAAAAGAGACGATGCACCAGCTTGCAGTAGCCCAATGGCCGCGCCTGATGCTTAGTAGACGGGACTAATGCGCATTACCTCTTATAAAAGGCGGGCTATGTATACATCATGGCTTGCCCTATGTTTCAGATCACTGTTTTCCACAAGTTTCTTTCTTGTTGTACAGACAGCTAGGGAGTAGATCATTCTGAGGGGCAGATGTCGTTTCTGTCTGTCCCAAGAATTTGCGGAACCATGGTCTGGATGTATCGCCTCACTCGTTTCACATGTGAACTCAATTTCAATTGTTTAAAACACTCAATTCAATTCATTCAGCGTGATGGCCCCCGGATGATTGGGCGGGGACCGATTGAGAACCTCCAACTCATCCTAGGCTACGATAGGTATTTATGTTTTTGCACAGGTACATACGGTATAATTTCCAGGGACCCAGCATGCTCGCTTACAGAGCACCAAGCTCCTTAAGCTTGCTCACCAGACCACCAACGTCCTCGACTTTGCCGCCACCCTGTCGGGTTGGGGGCTCTGCGCAATTCATTGTTAGCCACTGTCCATTCTATGATTCGGAACTAAATCCTCCATATACTCTCATCCATTGACGTCATGGGATGAGAAGGGATCAAGCATGTGCTAAAGAAAATGGTGGGGAGGAGCAGCTCTCAAACTTACCCGTCACCTTGAGCACCTTCAGTCGCTTCTGGTTTTCCACACCGAAATCGGATAGCTTCAGCTTGTCCAGCTTCTTCTTCTTGGCCTTCATGATGTTTGGCAAGCTTGCATAGCGGGGCTCGTTGAGTCGCAAATCGGTCGTGATGATGAGGGGCAGCTTGGCCTTGATCGTCTCAACACCGCCGTCCACCTCCTTGGTCACTGTGACCTCGTCGTTTGCGCCAAACTCGACCTTGCTGGCCTGCGTCGCCTGGGGCCACCCCAGAAGGCCGGCCAGCATCTGGCCCGTTTGATTCGCGTCGTCGTCGATGCTCTGCTTGCCTAGCAGGACCAAATTGCTGTTCTCCTTGGCCACTGCACTGGAGAGGAGCTTGGCCACGGCCAGGGGCTCCAGATCGTCGCCCTCTTTGACCTCGACATGGATGCCTCGGTCGGCACCCATCGCCATTGCTGTTCGGAGCACATCTTGCGCCTTGGCGGGGCCGGCAGAGATGACGCAAATGTCCTCAACGCCGCCGGGCGCGCGCTTTTTTTCGCGGATTCGTACTGACTCCTCGACCGACAGCTCATCAAAGGGGTTCATCGAATGCTTGACGCCGGCCGTCTCGACGCCCGTTTGCGCCTTGTTGACTCGGGGCTTGACCTAGATATCGCCGAGCGGGCATTGCGTTAGCTGACCACTTCTTCTTTTCCCCCTTTGCTCAATCGGTCGCATTGTCAAAAAGGCCCTGGGATGTTCGTACAGCATAGTCGATGACCCGCTTTACGGGGACGAGAATCCGTAGTGCCGACATGGTGATGGTTGCTCAATGGATGACGAGAGATGGCGACGGAGGGGGAGTTAAGAGGGCCGGCCGCGGTGGGCAAAGCTCGGTGCGGTACCGGCTAGGCCCGGTTCGGGCCTCGGCGTGGCTCCCACACGTGACGCACTCGGGATCCTCAGTCCGTGTGCGATTTCGCTCCGAGCTGCCATTTGCGAACGGGCTGTCAGATGCAAAGCCGAGAAAGACCAAGCGAAGACACGGCGATTGGAATTCCGTCGAACTCAACTTTCCCTTCAATAGTATAGCCGGCCAGCACCCTGACGCCCTGCGCTCTCTGCTGCACCGATAATTGGTCTGAGCACGTATTCATGGATACTCCTCAGGCTCTCCATATCCCTTTCTGTATCAGGGTGAAAATCGTCTCGTCAATTATCCGCGCGGTTGTTGCTGAATAGCCGTCTTGAGCCCCGGCATCTTGACGCAGATGCCGAACCTGGCCAACACCACTCAACTTGGCACATGCACCCTAAGCTAGTATGGACGGGAATAAATGCTGGTATTACTAGAGTGGGAAAGGCACAACATTATCTAGATCGTAACACTCCCACTCCCCATCAAACACGCCTATACTCCAATTCTCCAACTCCTACACATCGCACTCATCTATGCATTTGTCCTCCTTCACCAATCATCCCACTCGTCCGTCTTTTTCGGCGTCTGGGCGGGGGTCTTGCTCTTACCCATGCCCATGGCGTTTGTGCCGATCGAGTTGTTGGCGGGTTGTCGTTGATCTGCAAGGCTAGAGAATTCGTCCCAGAAGCCCCGTTTGGTCTCATCAATGGTCGCGTCTCTCCGCTGGTGCTCTGGACCTTCCACAAACCGGTTGAATCCGTCCTGAGCATTCTTGCCAGCCAATTGGGCCTGCTTTGCAAACGAAGCTGCAGTCATTTGAGCTTGCTTGGCAAAGTCTCCTTCGGCGATCTGGATGAGAAATGACATTAGCAAAAACTCGGATGGAGAACGTAATGGAGGGATTCCGGTACCTGTTTAGCTGTAGGCTGGATGTACCCGTCGTTGACTGTCTTGGCCGTCTTGGACACTGTCGAGGTGAACCAACCGAATCCTTTGGACAAGGCAGCCATAGGATCGCTTTGCACTTCGTCTAAGTTTGGTAGGGCGCTCTGGTTCGATTGACTGGGCGCTGGCGTATTTCCAAACCCAGCATATTTGCCTCCCTGGTTGGGTGGGATGTGGTCAGGTCGCGAAGCATTATCCGCGCCCAGTTTGGCAAAGTAGCGATCGTCGACCTTGACCTTACCAGTCTGCGGAGGGCTGGCATTCCTATTTACTGTACCGCTCAGGGGCGTAGCTGTCCGTGAAGCCGGCTTCGCAGATGCGGTGGCCGCAGCGGGCTTCTTCTCACCGGGCACGTATTCCCGACCCTCGACCTTGCAACTGAGCCTTTCCTTCCACTCCTCGCCGACCTCGCCACTGTAGCGCTCCTGGATGGTAGAGTCCTCCCAAGTAATACCCATCATCTTGGTGGTTTCGTGCGATTCGAAGAATTTCCGCCAGTTTTCGTTCCCGCCTAGTCGCATTCGCTCGATTTCGCTCGCTTTGAAGGCATCCATGGAGATGCTACGGACAAACGAGATGTGGACGCCGAGGCCTCGGTGGACGCCAGCGCACTCGAGGCAGATGAAGATACCGAACTTTGGCGATGCCCATTGCGGGGAAGCGGCATCGCAGTCGCAGCATGAATTGTTCTTGGACTCCTTTTGGAGCGCAGCCAGCTATATATATTGGACGGGGGGTCAGCACGTGCGGCCGTATCCAGGAGAAGGGGGGCCTTTTGGCAGCGCAGTTGGCAAAGTTGGACGCACCTTGGACCGAGTCTCGGGGTCGACCTCCCACATGGCCTTGGAAGCCATGGTGACGTGATCAATGTGATCAAGGCTCTAGAAAAGGGCGACAGGTCGTTGATTTTGTGCAGTAGATGCCCAGTTGGCGTTGCGATAATGTGCAGGGAGACGCCCAACCAAGGTTCCCCCATGTCCTGTGGCTCGTGGACCTGGTAAGGGGTCGGCGGGGCAATGGGGGCAACTCCCGCTAGAACGAGAGCCAAGACAGTGGCCCTGATTCCAGCCACAGTTGAGACGAGGGCGTTGCACACACCAGGAGCCTCAGCTCACATTCGGCACGTGACATTTTATTTTATTTTCTTTTCTTTTTCCTTTCGCCTGGCAGTGCCGTTTTGCCTGTCTCCAGAAAAAGCAAACACATTGTGACCATGAATGACATGATCACATGTGGGGACACCGTTTCTTGACCACCATCCTGGATTAGGCCATTGAGGGTATTATTTTCATAACCTTGCACATTGCACATGGGGACACGAAAACGATATTACAACCATGACATAGCGTATCTCGTCCAAATACATCATCACATTATAAAAGCCCGTAAGCGACTACTAGTTGCATCAAAACCGCCCACCATAACGATTTGCGCCAACTTTTCTCTTCCCCAGCCGCCTCCGGCATAAGCTATTGTACAACCCAGCAGAGGGTGATTGGAGAAAAGGGAAGATACAAATACAACGATGAAAAGGGGCTGTGCGAATTTTTTTGGTCCCAATTATGGATATTATGTTGTCAAGAGAAAAATGAGTCAAAAGGCTGTCAATAAACACCAACCCGAGATCTAAAAGAAGTCCCAACAACTGCTGGTAATGTCTCCCGCCCAGGTAAGGTGTAACGCCTCTTATCTTTCTGATTCGTGTAGCGAGAAATCTACCGTAAGAGAATTCGTCGAAATCGCATGCCATATCGTAACTGTGTTCATTGAGACTGGATTAGATCCACATCTCTAAAAACTTGCCGGCCTAATAAATTAGGCGGAAGTGGTGGGAGCAGCAGCCTCAGCAGCAGGGGCCTCGGCGGCCTCGGCGGCGGGAGCGGCCTCAGCGGTCTCCTGCTGACCGTTGGTGGCCTCGCCCTCAGGCTGGTTGGCCTCCTCATCGGTCTTATCAGGGCTGTCAATAGCGACCTTGACCGCAATCTCGCGTCCCTCAATCTCCTTGCCGTTCATCTCGGTGACGGCCTTCTGCTGCTGCTCCTCGGAAGCAAGGGTAACGAAGCCGAAGCCGCGACCCTTGCGAGCCTCACCCCGAGCCTGGAGCTTCTTGATCATAAATCGAGGGATAGGTCGGAGGGCAATCTTGGCGGAGGAAGGCTCATAGGGCTTAAAGAGCTCAATAAGCTGTTACGAGTGGTTAGTGAACTGTTGGGGAAGCATGTATCAGAGTACGCACCTTCTCCTCGGTCAGGTCGTAAGGCAGGTTGGCGACCATGACCTTGGTCTTGGAAGGAATTCCGTCGGCGGGAGGACCACGCTCACGACGCTCACGCTGGGGGCGAGCCTGAGTCTTTGACTTGGTCGTCTCGTCAGCGTTATTCTTGTTTGTAATGTCTGTCAAAGGCTGAACCTCAGTGGTAGCTGGCGCAGCAGCGGGAGCGGCAGCATCGTCGGCAGCCGCGGCGGGAGCCTCAGCATTTTCACCCTCCTTCTTCTCAGTGGCACCGTCCTACGATGTCTTGTCAGTCCCAGTCCAAGGACAAGTTGCCCGGGGATTACTCACAGCACGGCCACCACGGCCGGTTCGTCCACCACGGCCACGGCCACGACCGCGACCACGGCCAGAAGGTCGTCGGCGGGAGCCCTCAGCACCTGAACCCTCACCGTTGGTGCCCTCAGCTTTCTCGCCAGCAGGCTCGGGCTTGCGGGCAAGCTGAACCGAAACCTTACGCTCGAGAATCTCCTTGCCCGAGAGCTCAGCGATAGCGCGCTCGGCCTCAGTGGGAGTGGAAAGGTCGACAAAGGCGTAACCAACAGGGCGATCGGTGCGAGGGTTCTTTGGGATCGAGACAGACTCACTGCATAGAAGCTGCGGTCAGTACATTATTCTTGCTGGGATGTGCTGTTGGGGGTGCAGAAGCGCAACAAGGCGGTCAGCACAATATAGGTGGGCCAGCACAGTCAAGGCGGCACCAACATCATGCAGACTGTCCTGTAGTGCTTGAAGCGGCTTGTGGCTGATGAACCACCCTGTCCATATTTCTGGGGATGCATCGTTGACAGGCAGAGGCTTAACAGCCGATGTAGTCAAGACACGTGTCTCCAGAGTACAAAACAAGGACAGTCGTCCATGGCCATGCCGATACATTGACAGACATGATGGCAAAGGAAAGATATGGCTAAGACGAGCACTTACACAAGATAGCTCTTGAAGAAATCCTTCAACTCCCCCTCAGTTGTCGCATAGGCCAAGTTGCCGATGTAGAGGCGGCGGCCTTCAGCAGCGCTGGCAGAGGCGGCCTCATTGGCGGCCGTCTTGTCATCGGCAGGCTTGCTGATGGAGGTATTGCTCAGAGTGTTTGCGACGTCATTAACGGCAGCATCCAGGTTGTTGTTAGTGTTGGCGGCAGACATGGTGGCGGTTGGCGTGGATGATGGAGATGGTGATTAGGCTGAGTATGACGTTTCGAACTTGGACCTATAGAGGAACGTTCGATAGCGAGGGATGCAAGTTCTTCTAGTTGAACTCTGGTGCAATAAGGAGGAGTTTGATCAGGGTAGCTTCGTGCCCTAGAAACAGGTTGGGATTAGACAGACGGCGGTGCGTTGCGCGGAGACACAAGTGAACTGGAGGTTGTGATGGAGGAGAAAGGGAGAGACAGCGAATCTGAAATATTTTTTTCGCCTTTGGCTTTGGGGGGGAGGAAGGGGCGTGTGTTGGCGCCTGGTTGGTAAGGGGGGCGTGAATGAGTGCAAGGTGTGAGTAAGTGGGAAGGAGACCAGGGCTAGGGGCAAGGCAGGCACGACGGGTGGAGGAAGCGAAGTCTACAATACACAGAGTGTACCTGTTTTATCCGTGGTGATACTGCGCATGGCCCAGGTACTATAAATCGGACAAGAGGGTATAATGTACCTACCCAAGCTCCCCAGGAGCTTTGTTGTGGATTCTCCCGCTGCTTGGTCCTGCCGTGTCTGGGCAGTGTTGGGCTGGGGAGCTTGCTTTCCACTGCTGCCCTGTGCTGAATCCGGGACGCACTGGCTTATTGTAGGCGACTCTAATCAGCGGCGAGAGTCATGACCTTTAGCTGCCCATGAACATGCTGCGTAAAGTCGAAGTGCGGTGGCATGGGAATTTCGCAGTTCATGTAGGTATTAGGGCCAGAAGTTAGAAGTGTGGGTGTGCGGGCCAGTCGTGCGTGCTGTGCTGTGCTGTGCTATGCGTGTCTACTGGCTAATAGGCACCGCATAAGGATCGGTGTAAGGTATTCACGAGAATGCATGTGTGCCCCAAAGGGCCTGCACCCACACGCACCTGCACAAGTTGCGTGGTCGAGGGATCAGGGAGGTAAGTCGTCTGGGTGCTGACTGGGGAAGGCACGTCATACATGGTACCTGCTTGTCCCTCACTGCCGCCTTGCGCCTGCCATCCATCTGGAATGCTTCCCGACTTCAATGGCCTGACTCGCGATATAACTACAAGAAAAGGCGCTGCAGTATCTTGTCAGTCTGTCTTTGATATTCTCGTCATTTTGGGCTTTTTTATTTATTTATAACCTCCTTTGACTTAGGCGGTGATGGTGACCCAAAGTTCCAGTGGGTTTTCCGTCCGCTCTTTCAGGTTTATTATTAGGCTTGATTCCTGAGGTAGCAACATCAACCTAACTAGAAGTAACTACCCGCCCTTTGAACCCCCCCTTTACGCGAGGGGTGCGGCTTGGAATGCTGCCAAGAGGGGAAGGGCACATCGACGTGTTGTGTCACTGACCGACATAAGGGATCATGACATCTGATGTCGACAGCTGGCAAGCCGGAACCCTTCCAGTATCCGTGACTTCGGAAAGTAATTTGCAAATAGACGAGCTTGGACATTGCTTGCCGTACCTGAGCCCAGAACATGGCCGTCACCGCATCGTCCATTTCGGAGTGACTAGGGTCTAAATGCCAGCGAAGCATTAACCCCTTGAACGCATGTCGCTCGATCGATCGGCTTGTCCGCAACGAGCCAGTGGACCGCCCTTCCCCTCGGGCGCTCGCTTGCTATACCTTGCTACGTCGACGACACCGACAGCTCACCACGCCAGGGCAGTCCTGAAGACGACCTAGCTTCAGGAACACTGAACAGCAGCAACGGCCTTAGGTCTTATGGGCATTTCTCGTCGATATCTCCTGGTTCCGCTGCAATAGGGGCGGTCAAGAAACATAACACAACCCTGCTCAGGCGCTTGAACTCCCGAAATTGCTCCTCACCTGGCATAATTTCCTGACTGTTGAACTTTCGGCCCCCTGCCCTGCATTGACATCCTTCTCTCGAGGAGGGAGGGATCGGGACTGTCTAGGCCTAGTCGTATGGTATGGGCACTCATCTCTTGGGCAGGATTGGTCACGCTGATTCTCATTGTCAGTGTCCGGATACGCAATCAATGCATACTGTACTCTAAAAAATAAAAATAAAAAGGGGCTATCTTCTTTTGGTATGCTCACCACCACCTGGCCTTCCCACCAATCGATGAGCCTTCCAGAGAAGAGGCCGACCAGCATCAAGGTCCCGCAGGCAGCATCGGTGCTCCACCCGCAAGCATTCTAGAACTCTCCCCGACCTGTCTCAGTGTCAGTGCCCCAGTTGGCACTGCATCCTGTGCCGGCCCAGCCCTAGTCGCCGAAAACCCGGTAAACGTCTGTGGCGTCAGCCCGTGATTCGGTATTTCAAGGACAACATTGTTGGTTCGGGATGTGGAAATGCGGCTAATTCATTCAGTCGTTATCAGACGGCAGGGGCGCGTTCGATTTGGACAGACCGTGGAGCAGCCTCTGCAACTCCGGCTCCGGAGCCCCACGGGGATGGCAGAGTGAGTACATGGCACACCAACAAAATTTGGGACATAGTCTTACTGTAAGAAAACTTGCAATGCACTATATAAGTCGTGTAAATAGAGGGAGCTGGCCCATGGTATTATTGCACATGTATTCCATTCAATTCACGTCCATCAAGGTGTCTTTATTGTCAACCGCCGCCCTTTCCCCGTGGCCTCTTTTGGACTTTCGCTATAAGGTTGACGTGTCAGGACTGACCGCATGCGGCGGAGTGCGCGCCACCTTGATCCAATGGAAAATCCATCTGAACTCAGATTCGCCCAGTTTACGTGATGCCGATGCATGGATTCTGATGCAGCACATCCCCCGAAGAAAATAAGAAGAAAACCAATACATGGCTGATCCAGTGCAGCTTGACTTGGCACTTCTCGTCATCCGATATGACATTTACCGTCCATCGCCGTCCACAATTCGGTCTTCGGCTTTCGCGCCCCAGAACCACTACCGGCGCTAATCGGGGCACAACGTCTCGACTGCGACTTTTTAATGTGCCACTTGCGAGTGCAGACCCCGGCTCACCCTTCGTGCCGTTTTAATCCTTGATCGACCATATTGTCAAAATGGCTGTCCAGGATAGAACAATTCTCATTCTCTATGGCTCCGAGACGGGCAACGCCCAGGACACGGCCGAAGAGCTTGGCCGCCTTTGTCAGAGACTTCACTTCGCCAGCCATGTTCTGGAGCTGGATGCCGTCGACCTTGTTCGTTTCATAAACTCCCACCTTCAATTAACTGGCTCGATAAGTCCCTGGTCACTGATATTCAACCTCTAGAATGCCCTCCTACAACACCTGCTAGTCATCTTTGTGATATCCACGACTGGTCAAGGGGACATGCCCCATAATTCCCTCGTGTTCTGGAAGAGACTTTTGCGAAAGAAGTTGCCTCCGGGTTGTCTAGCGACAGTCAAGTATACCACTTTTGGCCTCGGCGACAGCACATATCTCAAGTATGTTTGGACCATCATAGACTTTCTGGTGGATTCATCGTCTGACCCGGCGCCCCAGATTCAACTGGGCTGCTCGCAAGCTCAATAGGCGCCTTGACCAACTGGGCGCCACCACCTTTATTGATGGCTTCGAAGCAGACGAACAGTTCCCCGATGGGTAGGTGTTTTCTATACTGTGGCGTTACTAGTTGCATATTGTTAACAAGAGAATGAAGGATCGACGGAAGCTTTGTCCGCTGGTCCGAACGTCTGTATAAACACCTCCTCGAAAACCATGCGCCCCCCAGCGGTCTAGAACCCATTCCTGACGAGGCCATCCTCCCACCGCGATGGTCCCTAAAGGCGGCTGTTGATGGCATAACCCCCAACAATGGACATATCGAGCCCGTCATTTCAGGTCCACCTCCCAACCAGCTACTTCCCATCCCCAGTGGCTGGACTGCCACTCTAGCAGGGAACCAGCGGGTTACGCCAGAATCCCACTGGCAAGATGTTCGTCTGGTGTCATTTGATATCCCCAGCGAACAAGGCCGGCAACTTCGGTGCAACCCTGGGGACTGTCTCGCCATATATCCTAAGAACTTCCCGCAGGATGTTCAGAAGCTCATTACGCTCATGGAATGGGACGACGTCGCAGACAAGCCACTTGATCTATCAGCTTGCGGTCCACTTCCACTGAATCTCCATACAAACCCAAAGTGTACGCTGAGGGATATACTAATTAATAACATTGACTTCACTGCCATCCCTAGGCGCTCGTTCCTCAAAAGCATGTCGTATTTTTCAACAAACCCGGATCACAAGGAACGCCTTCTGGAGTTTACCATGACTGAGTATATTGATGAGTACTTTGACTATGCTACACGCTCGCGGCGGTCAATCCTCGAAGTTCTTGAGGAATTCACCTCTGTCAAACTTCCTGTTGAACGGGTCCTGGACATATTTCCTCTAATACGAGGTCGCGACTTTAGCATTGCGAACGGTGGCGATCAGCTCAATCACCCGTCCCAAGAAGGAGTCACTCGGGTAGACCTTCTTGTCGCCCTTGTCAAGTACAAAACCATACTTCGAAAGCCCCGCGAGGGCCTCTGCTCCCGATACCTCGACAACCTCCCCGTGGACACCAGCATACGGATCACCCACAAGCCCGTTCTGACACCGATTCACGGGGCCCAAAACGCCCAGCGTCCTCTCATTGCCATCGCAACCGGCACCGGTCTTGCCCCTATGCGTGCCCTTATTCACGAACGCCGCACCCACGCCACTCGGGCTCCAACGCTTCTGTTCTTCGGTAACCGCAATCGCAACGCTGACTACTTTTTCAGTGATGAGTGGGACGCGGCAGCTAGAGAAGGGGGCTTCGATTTGTTTCTGGCGTTTTCTCGCGACCAACAGACCAAGATTTATGTGCAGGACCTCCTGCGTCAAGAATCCCAGCGTCTTGAAGAGTTGATTTTCCAAAACCCCATCTTTACTGTATGCGGCGGATCTACCAAGATGGCAGATGCGGCCAAGAGAGCAGTATTTGATCCATTCACAGAGGGTGGCGGTGATCAAGGTGAACGAAAGGATATCCTGTCATCTTTGACCTGGTGGCAGGAGATTTGGTAGCCCATATCCATATCCTGAATCCAATAAAATTAGCATTTATCGAGACAAAGATGACGAGGCCAAACCGCCTGCCTCACCCCATGTAAGTATACGGCGTGACACCAAGAACATAGAAACATGACAATTCATGTCCCCAAGAAATAAAAACTAGGGAGCGAGAAGAAATTATTTAGTACTCGCATTGATGAACTAGTAAGGCAAATGACCATACATAAACTCAGAAGAGCCAGGCCCTCAGATGCCATTGGGGTGATGGTAGGAAGACGCTGTGGGGGTATTGTACCAGGTCGCTGTTATGATTTCAAGGCATAAGGAGAAGTTCTGCTACGAATTTGAGAGTTATTTCCTTTTCAAGACATGTGCTACAAACAAAACTCGCCCTGGCTAGCCCCGACTAGCTTATGCTCTTCAAGTAGAATTTTAATACTTCTTATTAACAAATGAGACGTTCGATCATAAAGACTATTTCGACTCATATAGGTAAAATAAATACGTCTAATGCGGCATAATAGACCTTCCCAGTCCGTTGAAAAAAGCCAACTCAACACCATTCCAAACATGAAAAAGAAAAAAAAAAGCCCGTGCCATGGTCACAATCCAGATTATGCCTCTTAGCAAACCATTACTCCTTATCCCAGGGGTATATGAAAATGTTAGATGTGGTGCGCTGAAACCGACTCCGCGCGGATTAAATGTTTGTATGTAGTGAACGTTTTATCACCGTTCTTCCTCCCAACTATATCGCCTCTCTGCCAACTGCGGGACGTGGATGAGCTCAGCGCCGGAGTCGATACGCTCAGGGCTCCGCGGAATGCCAGATTGTGATAGGTGGGCTAGATTTCCGGTCGATAAGCCTAAACCAGTAGGCTGAAGGTCATCTGGGCGATTCCGACGTTGGCCGGGTCTGTTTGGGTCTGAGAACCCATAATACTGAGCAGGGGCCATCCTCATTTGGTCAGCCATGCGCTCCTCTTCCTCCACGGTGAAGTTGCTTCCCAATGTGTCAAGGGTCCCATTTCCATTCTGAGATTCCCCAGAGTCGCTTCGGTTTCTCGCCTCTAACGCAAGCTGGGTTCGAGGAAACCGGATGTTGCTGGGAAGGGGCCCTAAACAGATGACGTTGGACGGGTCGATTGGTGTTCTTTGGATGGCAGGTGCCGGAGGCTCGGGGAAATACGGAGGGATGCTTTCACGATTAGATTGTGATCGTCTCAAGTCATCGTCCTCGGCGGATTGCCCGCCAAAGTATGCGGTTAAGAAGGGAGAATTGGGTGCTGAATGGCTTGCGGGTTTCGGGGATGACATTTGGATGGTGTTGGTCATTGGGGAGGGGAGTTCGGTAGACCGGCTGTTCGCGTCCGGTCGGGGAGTTAGCGGAGATGGTAAGGAGACGTGAAAGGAGTTCGAGTTTGTGCT
Source organism: Calonectria henricotiae (assembly GCA_020623695.1). Taxonomy (NCBI): domain Eukaryota; kingdom Fungi; phylum Ascomycota; class Sordariomycetes; order Hypocreales; family Nectriaceae; genus Calonectria; species Calonectria henricotiae. The sequence goes on along the minus strand of JAHVYB010000007.1, from coordinate 340,758 downwards.
GTCATCACCGGGTGATGTCAGGGGCGGCGTGACCGAAAGTTGTAGCGCTGGTGGGACCTTTATCGATGGGGGCTGTTCGTAAATAGTCTTCTCCGGTGGAGGGAGAGTTCCGTCAGCTGGGGGAGAATAAGGGGGAACTGGTCCTTGAAGCTGTTGGCCCATTTTCCGGCGCGCCATTTCGTAGGCCGATAATTGTTGCGTGCTATCCGACCCAAGCTCAGTATCACCATTCCAAGATGTCGCATCGTCTCCGTCCAATTCTGCGGGTACGATGGGTGCTGGTAGTTCGTATATCTGCGAGTTTGGTGCTTCGAATGGATTCTCATTGTTGGCTTCCACGGGCCGGGTTTGCGTCGCCTTTTTCGAAGGGAACATTTTGGCGAAAACTCGTTGGAAGGAGTTTTTCGTTGGTGTTTCTGGAACGATGACAGAGGCTGAGCCTTTTCTCAAATCTATGCAGGATTCGGGAGTGACGCAGTTGCGCTTCTGTCGACGCCGCTTTCGAAGCCACACAACAACGATTATGATTCCAACAAGGGCTCCGACTCCAACACCAATACCGGCTTGTGCACCTCTTGTGAGCCCATTACCCGCTCTAACACTAGGTGGCGGGTAAGGACTGTTGGTGGTTTGGGCGATGGGGACCAAATCAGAGCTTTCAACGGATGCATTGGAGAATTTGGCTTGGTGAATCGAAAATATGGCGTCGTCGTACTTTGTGATGAGATACGATTCCTGCAGAAAAGATCTTCCAATAATGAATGTCGAGTTCTCGCCGCCCCTGCGAAGCATGAAGTAGGGAATCGCCGGGTCACCATATGCGATGGTTTTGTTCATGAACGGGTATTGCAGGAGACCGGTGAGAGCTCTGGCAGGAATCGTGATGTTTACGATGCCACTGACATCGTAAGGGTTTCCGAAATTATCACTGTTGTCGAAGCTCGATAATACAAACGTGAATGGATATGCATCCTCGTCCAAAAAGGTATTATACTGCTGATCGGTGAGGGTGTACAGGTCAAACGTGCTGTTGTATGTCAGGTTGAACGCCTCTTCAAACTGGTCGCAGATGGCATCGGGCAGCCACAAATATGGTGTAGTGCTGTCAATTTTAGCAGTAAAAGAGGTGTTCCAACTAGACAGCAGTAGACGACTCATGTCCCAGTTGCTCGGCTTATCTTGGCCTTCCCCAACCGTGGCCTCGATTCCACGGACGTTAACAGCAGGGATGCTGTCGGCTCTATTCAGTGTAAATTCGGTATTGTGGTTCGTAAATCGCGACGAGTCATAACCACCGAGAGTCAAAGATACAGGGGCGTTTCCTGCTCTGAATCAGTATTTGTGTCTCCAGGGAGAGCGACGGAAACATACGGTAGTGAGCACCGGCAGTGTAACCGTAGCTATAACTGGGGATCAATCCAAAATCCTTTACAGCTTGCGTCAAAGGCGACTCTGCTACTTTGTTCCCGAACATGCCTTGGACAATGCCGAGCCCAAACAATCCGTTGAGGTAGCTGGTCGTGTTGAGACTTGAAATCAACACGTCGGACATGCGAAAGTCGGTGTCGCCGGTTGCGCTCGGCGCATATATGACATCTTGTCCGTAATCGCCATTTCCTCCATAGCCCAAGTAACTTAGCCCAAGTGACCAGGTCCCCAACGAGGACCAGCTCCTGGAATTGTGCGATGTGTAAATGCCGCCGCGAGCTGAACTACAGTGAGGCTCCTCTATTGGTTGCGAATCAGAACATTGCGCTTGAAAAGAGGAAGGGGAAAAAGGAGAAAAAGAAAAAAGCGCCTAGCTGCTTGCATTGAGAAACAAGATAAGGAGCGAGATACTTACTGGCCTGGCATCCTCCCGGTCCAACCGCCCAAAATTCGGAAAGGGCAGTACTGACGAGAACACGAATCTCTTGTGAATTGGAACCGAGCTGAAAGGTCAGCGTAGACCAGTTCCCATCGATTCCCAGCCTAGACATAGCATTAGAATTCTGAGGTCCAATGGCACCGAGGTGGAACAACTTACCAGGAGCTCGATGAGAGAGCTATGGGTGCCGGGTCGCGAGCGTAGGCCAAGCCTAGAAGAGCCACTCCCGTCACAATAGCTCCAGCCCTCATAGCGCCGACACACTCTCTCCGACCCAATCCAGCTCAATTTATCGTCACCAGCGATGCACCGGCGGTTTGCCAACAGTAAACGGGCCCACGAGGGGCTGGGTCGAGGTAGGATATCCAGGGAAGTGTTTGGCTAAAGGTACGCCGAGAGTTGGTTGCGAGCCCATGAAGCCTGGTTGGAAGGGAGGGGAGCGCCCTCGGTATGGCCGGCCAACCGTTTTTTTGGGGGGGGGTTTTCTTTTTCTTTTTCAGTTTCGTTGAATAAAGTGTCAAGATCCCAAACAATGGCCGTCAAGGGAGAGCAGGTAGGGATGGTTAAAGGGAAAAACAAGGCAAACGCCGTGTGAGGGAGACAAAGATCAAGCGGGCGTGGTCCGTTCCACAGGACGAAACGACCTCGACCTGGGCTTCCCGCCTCTGAACCTTCGACGAGGACGGGCGGTCCGGGACCGATATGCTCCCAAATACGTAACGCGCAAGGTCTGGAGACGCCAAGTCCGCACCATTTAACCAAGGCAATGATGGGCAGGGGTGCTGCGCTGTCATTGCCACGCAGATAGCTAACTAAAATGTTGTTTCATCAGGAGAAGAGTGCGGGAATGGGCGGACGAAGGATGGGCCCCGTTGAGAAGGCCAGGAGGGTCCTGGCAAAAGTTACCTCGTAAAAACTAATCCAGGGCAGCACCAGGGGTCCCCTTGTTCCTCTGCTCACTTGTTGTGACCGTCCACCGGGCGCATGCTTCTTCCCCAGCCCTGTATCCACATGACCCCACGTAACCACATAAATTCATCGCCCTTCAGTCAATCAGTGCCCTCTCAAATCAGACACACAAACACACAGACACACCTTATGTTCGTTCCTCCATCGCATTGAGAAAGAGCTGTCAGGAGCCATATTGCAGTACCAATAGCTCTGATCTCCCGAATCGCGGGCCTTCTTGCGCCCTAGCTGAAAGATGAACAGGTGGCAGGCCAATCCAGTTGTAAGACGCCAAGTCGAGTCCCACGTTACCTCGGGCTGCCGTGCTACTGGGGAGGGGAACCTGTGTATCCATCCATCCATTCTTGATGTGAGTGAAACAGACTCAGGCTGACAGCCCAAAAGCTTGGATCTGCATCAGGACTGAAGCCCGTCCAACCGGAGACCACCAAACAAAGTCGCGTGTGCACATGGCATACCATAGCATTGTCACCACACACACGATTAACAGAACAGACTGGATTTAAGGAACTGTGTCGCAAAGCAATAGTGCAGACATGTCTTTATTTTATGCCATACTCTCAATGACGGCGTCGTATTTTGTGATGACTATGTCATGTCGTTGAGAAAAAAAGAGTAGTACAAACCAGGAATGAGAACGATAGATGGTGTAATGCAGTTGGACTACCTTGGGGGAAATGTCCGACCTGTCCAGCCCAGCCCAAGCCATGTCCAAAAGAAGAAAAGAAGAAAAGAAGAAGAAGAAGATTTGTATTTCATCCTTGTCATACCGACTTGTAGTATCATGTAAAAAGTATCGCGTCCAACCACACTGATTGATTGATATCAAACCAGTCTGCAGGTGGGTAGCAGACAGCGGAGATTGTCCCCCCAAAAACTCGCCTCGAATACATGGAGTGGTAAGCCCTACAGCCCATAGCCGTCGCCACGATAGCGGCAGACCGCCCATTCTCTCTTCCCTAACGTTGCAGCGGGTTGGAGCACTGTTCGGGGAGTGCCCTGTTCGAATCATAGTCCAGGAGCCCTAGTACGAGCGTGAGGGCATAATTGGTCCCCAGAGGAGAACCCCTGGCTGGGCCTCAGCAAGAGTTGGATCTGAAGACAGGGAGGGGGGAACGGGCGAGGCTAATCCACCATTTGACTTGATGGGTGAAAATGGCCCCCAACCCATCACACCATGCATGGTTCATCGCCCAGCCCCCCAGAACAAAAGACCACAGCAGCTAGGCTAACTGATAGCTTAACCAGCCCATGAGATCATCACCCACAGTGGCGGCCACAAGCACACCGACTAGGTCCTGTTTGGGGCTTGGTCCCCGCGGTGGAGTCCGCAAATGACGGGCAAGTGTCATTTGAGGGTTGCTTTCCATTCCTTCGCGCTCTTTCGGCTAGGTAGCCAGCGCAGATTGACGAGTTGGCGAATGTTGCTGGCACCTCGCAGCTGGGAGGATTTTTGAACCCCTGCGCTGACAGGTCCTGCAACGGAACGCTACTATGTATGTCCAGTATCCGTTGCGGGACAAGACGTCCAGAGGTTGTGATTCGCGGAATGAATCGAGCAAGAGGATAACGCCCAATTAGAGAAGAAAAAAAAGGGAAAGTACAACGATGATGATGATGATAATAATAATAGTAATTAAATAAAATAAAATAAAGACAAAACCAAACACCACATCCACCACACCGTAGCTTAATCATGAGACTGCGCTAGCAGAATAAACTGCCGTTGCTTTACAGCTGTGGTGACGCCCCTAGGTCGAAGCAGGAATCGAGCAAGATTCCTTCAACATGGGGTTCAAAGGCCGCTAAATGCTGGTCCCGTTAAAATCCGACGGGGCAAGTGCCGTGAGCTAGGACATGAGCCTCAGCCCCCAGCCAACAAGCACAAGACAACTGCTTCGAGGGGGCCAGGCTTGTCTCATATGCTGTCCCACGTGCCGCAGCCACAGACTCGGGTCTCGGAGGAGATGAGAAGCTGCCTATGCAAGTGTGCGCCCGGGGGTAACATGTTGTCTTGGACGGTCCGATGGGCCAAGTACCGCGATTTGCTGGCGAGCTGAACTGCGATAATAAGGGTGTACTGACTTTGAGAGGCCAAACGCTAATCATCGGGGTTGGGCCTTGCCAAGAGGGATCGTCGTGCCGAAATCGTGCAGGTCCAGCCAAACACGTCAACCGTGTACGTCAACCAACAACGGCGAGGCCTCGAACCTGGTCTTAGTATGCTGTGGTGTGCCTTACTGGTCGTGGTCTTGGTGGTAGCAAGACTAGGGGGAGCCTCACATCAACAGGTTGCAAGGCCACCTGCCTCCTCGCAGCACACTGCAGCCTGCAGTCTGCAGCTATCGCCACCAACGGGATAGACGATAACATGTATCATCGGGCGTGCCCTGCTCCAACAGCCGAAGTCAGCCCCCCTCTTGCCTACTCAGGCCAGTGCAGATGCGAAATGCAAGTGCAAACGCGTAGTGGTTGCGGGGTGCCTGTCCATGGGGGCCGCACGCCACCGGCGTCGGTGAGGACGTGGTGGAGAGGGCCAATCCATGAAGCCCGATCCGGGCGAGAGTCCACTCGGCACATAGTCAAATGAAACACGTCGGTCGAGCAAAAATCGCCCCGGTCTGCTGCGGTCTGCTGCGGTCTGCTACTACTGCTATTGTGACTGCGGGCGAGATTTCACTCAGGCTGGTGACAGAAGAAGAAGAAAAAAGGCCGACGCCGTTTTGCCGTGCTCGGCAAATGCACCCCATGTCCATGCCCATGCTTGTCCCCAGACCCATACCCACTGAGGAATGCGTTCGCCATACCGTTGGGTAGACCCTGCGAGCTGTGCATTCATTTACGCCGGGTCCCTCACAATCTCTTAAACTTCCTGTGGTCATTTCACCACCATCTCATCTTCATTTGCTCCGAAGGCGCGCCGTCTAATTAACGCCCAGGCGTCCTCCGGTCGTCGCGGCAGCTGGCACTCGGCCACATCACCCGCCAGGACCTCTTGGCCCATCTCCATCGAGCCTCAAAGCTGCATTGCACGGACGAACACATGAAGCCATCTGCAGTCCATTCAGCATGCGGGCGCATATAGCAGGGCTGCTAGCACTTGCCGCCTTTGCTCCGCTGGCATCGGAAGCTGTGCCCTGGGGTATGTTTGCAACATTGACGTTTGATCTTGTCGGATTACGAGTGCTAAATTTTGGCCAAGGAATCTTCCATCGGCAAGCCTCAACCCAGCTGCCGCCAAATAATGCTACCGCCATTACACCTTACGGGCAAGACGAAACCACACGTTCTGTCGCAGTGCCAATGGCCGCTCAGTCCACGACTTTGCCATTGACATCATCATTGTTCAATGCTACTAACCATTCATCTCTGCGCACCAATGTTGACGGAGGACATGTTTCAACCTCGAGTTCAAGCTCCTACAGTCAGCCAAGCAAGGCAACTGCCAGGTCTGAGGCAACGACATCTAGTTCCCAACCCATCAAGTCCTCTACTACGAGGACCTCCGCCGTCTTCACCGTAGGGTCCGAGACTAGCCAAAGAGTGACGGTATCTGCCCCAAATCGCGTAAAACACCCCTTGTCAACTCCATCAGACCCAGACCTGGTTACCACTCCAGCAGGCAACACTACAAGTGGCCCAGGCTCTGCAACGACACCTTCTTACCAACCATCAATATCCACCACGAGCTTGACATTATGGAATTCTACCCAAACTCCTAACCGCACCACCACGGCAACCTCTACAGGTGATTCCGAGTCTTGCACAGAGCTCATGGGAGATGAACCCGTGACTGAATACTCAATCGTGTACACTGCCACGATTACCCTTTCCGGAAACTACAGCAACTACACACCGCCGTATCCAACCATTGAAACTCCAACTTATTGTGGCATCGGAGTCACGCTGTCCGGGGAACCATTTCTTACCACCATAGCATACGGCACCGGGGGTTTCATCGTGTCTACTAAGCAGCCCGCGGCAACTTGCTCGGCTGGATCTTCCTTCGACGACTGCTCCAGCGGAGATGATTCGAAGGCAGCAGACTCTTACAGGGGCAAGATCAACCCTACGGCATCCTCTCGGGTAACTGTTACCTTTGTCACTACCGACAAGAACCCTGCCACTGTCACCGCTTCTGAGGCGGCTCCCGGGTTTGGGGTTACCGGATCAGTCGGGTTTAGTGTCCAGCAGCACCGAACTGCAGATCCCGGGGAAGGCGGCAGTGGAGGTGAGGGTCGTGTCAACGGGCCCCAAAGTCAACAAAAGCAGACAACATCTCAGCCAATGTTTACCATCACTGCGATGGCGGATAACATCATAATTAACGATAAAACTTTCTCTAGCCTCAGACCGGACCAGAGTACCACAGTGACGGTAAATCAGGGTACCTTCACCATCCTCCCAACCGCTGTGGTTGGCGAAGGAGCGACGGTCAACAAGCCGCAACCTGCACGGACTGCTATCAGTATCTTGACACCGGTAACTACTATTGCGGGCGGCCTGCCAGTCGTCGTGTCAGGATCCGAAGCCGTTGTCGATGGAACTACATTCGAAATCCCTCCTATGGGTACAACCGCAACCATACACAATCAACAGGTGACAGCTGGGCCTGGTCAAGTAGTCATTGATGATCAGACAATCACATTTCGAGCTGCGGGGGGTCCTCAATCAGATGTCGTTGTGACCGGGGCCGAAATGGTGACTGCAATTGGGCAATCAATATTCGTTCATCACTCAACTACGCTGACGTATGGACCGGGGATACCCGAGACCACTGAAGTTGTGGATGATGACACAATTACAATCGGACCCTCAGGCGTGGTCCTTCACGGGACCACGATAGGGGGTATCACGGCAAAAGCCACCTCTACCAGATACGAGATTGCTGGAGGTGCCACAATCACGAAGCTGAGCCCTTCATTTGTGGTTATCGATGGCACAACCTTCACAGCTGGATCCAAGGGGAAGGAAATGACAAAAGTCATTGGCGGCGAAACGATCACGATAGGGCCGAAAGGGGTATCTATTGATACAATGACCTTGAGTCTTCCTTTTGGTTCATCGACTGTGACCACAATCAAGGCGTCCGCCACGAGGACGGATAGCCTGCCCACCGAAACAGGGGGGTCAAAAAACAAAAATGGCGGGGGCAATGACAGCGGTAGCGAGAACAATGAGGAGGACGAGGACGAGGACAACATGGGTTCGGTGCTGGAACCAAACCTTGTAGCAGGGATTACAGGAATATGCATAGCAATCGGCGTTTGGGTCTGGCTTTGATTTGGGAGCAACCAACGGGGAGACCAGTGGGCCGAAGGGCAGGTTCTGGAAACTTTGGCATTTGTGATGCGCCTAGGCTTTTGCGTTGGTCTTGGGTTCCACGATTCATATACCCCATTATAATTATTTTGGATACACGAAACGGATAATGGTTAAAAAGGCTTCATCAGCATGCTACTCATGGTTTAATCTAACGAGATTCTACAATTTCACGCTGTGATTTCAAGCAGAGCATGGTTCCCGTTGACGCGTACATTTGCCCATTGAGAGCTCGAATACGAGAATTGCTAAGCCCTCACTGTGTCACCCACTGCGCTCTCTTCACCCTCCATTCAGCAGTCCCAGCCAACACGGCCAACCTTTTTCTCCGACTGGCCAGCTCACCTCTCCATTCCCATTTGTGCAGCAGCGCCAAATTTCTCAAAGGTTAACTACCCCCCCCCCCCCTTTTGGCTGCTTACAGCAAGGCGTAATCCCGCCCTCCTTTAAATACGGCGGGGTAGAGGGATAGGCTGAGGGACATGCAATGATTGGCGCACCAGCGCGGAAATGGGGTGTGTTCTGGCCGCGGATATGATCCGCTGGCTGGTGGCGTATTTAGCCGCGCGAGCGAGTGGGATGCGGCTTGGTCATTCATTCAGACGTTGCCGCTGGCAGTGGGAGATGACCATGTGGGTGAGTTGCTGGCGTCTGTTGGGCGACGCCATGGACTCGTTTGGGGCCGTCACCAGGAATGCATTGCTGCGAGGCAGCGTGGGCGAGCATCTGATTAAGCTTCTTTTCGATAGTGTCGATTCCAGGCTTTAGTGACGGATTCCAAAGTTCACTGGGCCCATATCCTGAGCTTGTGCACGACTGTGCACTACGTTGAGCAGACCCTTGCCTGCTAGCTTCCGTGTTCTCGACGACCATAAATCAAAATTGAGACCCCTCATATATCATATATCATTGATTCATGCGGAAGATTTGCGCGTTAGCCCCAACGCACATCCCATAACGTGGTCTTAGCAGCAGAATAAACGTAAGAAACGCCAGCTGTAGAGCTGCCAGATTCTCGTGCAATTCATCCTCACATCCCCTGTCTCAACAACTCCTCAGCTATTATCGGTCGTATAATTAGGCTACGGCTTACCCCGGGAACTCATGGGTGCGTGTTAAGAAATTAATGAAATGGGCTTGGTTGAGTTATAAGTAACTTGGGGGCAGTGGCAATGATGGGACTCGTAACTAATCTTTCATGAACTTGTTGAGATATGGTTAAGTAGTTGAAAAAGATGTGGGTTCTAAATATTCATTCTCGTAGTAGTTCGCTCAATACAATGCATTTATTCTGCATATTGAAAAAAAAAAAATATTGAAAAAAAAGGTACCCCTTTCAATAACGACTTAACTCTCATGGTATGTATTCCATCATGGCATTGAGACCAGCCCAGCTATAATGAGTCTAAAATGGCCGCCTGCTAGTCCATCGTGAAACGTATCGATGTGGTTCAAACCCAGGGCATCATATTTCTCGGCTACTTACATGGCGAGTAAAGATGTGTAGCATCACGGAAAGTTGAAGCCCCAATATAAGAGAGGATCGTGAGAGACGCGCTTTGAGGCTCTCCACAAGTCAATACTTGGCTAGACCCTGTCGATTGTCCCCTGTCTGACACAACATCCCCACCCCTTCAATCACTTTAAGGAACCTTAAGACAAAAGGCTAAACAGATTTTATTCGCGCAAAAAGGAAGCGCGGAATTCGATTCCTCGGGCGGCCTAGGGCAAGCGATAAATCCGTTCCTTTTTCGCCAACACAGGTTGACATTCCACCTGTTGGCCGAACTTGACCAAATATTGTCTAGCCAAGACATTTGTGAAGGCAGCCATGGTGCTGCATTATCCGAAATTACGCCCAGAGCAGCAGGTGGCCAATGTAGAGGTTTCTAGAAGGGACAAATTAGGGACCGAAACGCCGACTGAAGCCAAACAAAACAAAACAAAAAACACTGTCCGATTTGCCAGTCTTTGTTTGTCTGATCATCAGCTAATCTGCTCGACATTTCTTTACCCCAAACACTTGTTTGACACCGAAGGGGCTGCAGGAAAGTAAAATAATACTTATTAAAGAGGGAGAGGGAGAGGGAGAGGGAGAGAGAGAGAGAGAGAGAGAGAGAGAGAGAGAGAGAATAAAATAAAATAAACCGATATGCACATCTAATATCAAGTCGCCTTTGCCTTTGATTTTTCTTCGAATCCTTCAACAAAAGTATAATAACTGAGCCCAAGATGTGCGGAACAGCCAGAGTCCTGGTGATTTCTTTATGCAGCAGACATTCAACGCAAAACAATGTAGTTATCGAGCATATCAATTTCCCTTCTGGGTTGCGTGTTTATGGATGTCCCGCCATGTGTCTGAGCACTGTCAAGGGGATTTTTTCTTTTCTTTCCCGGATCGCATTCCCCAGCCTAGATTTCGGCCTTTTAATTTCCCATCCACGATTGCCAAGAGCTGTGCGTCGTCGTCCACTAATTTTCTTTTTAATTGCGATCATGGTGTCTTGGAAGCTATTTTCGTTATCGCTGCTAAGCTTTGTCGCCGCAGCCCACGCCAAGACGTGCCAAGACGTGCGTGGTGCCGGCGACAAACAGCACAAAGTCCGATTCTGCTGCCATCCAAAAAGTCTTTAACGACTGTGCCAAGGACTCAGTCATTATGTTTCAGAAGGGGGGGTTGATTACAACGTCTATGAGCCAATTTCCGCAACCAGTTTGTCCAATGTTGTCATTTCGGTCCAGGGAAACCTGAATCTCCCAAAGAACATCACGGCTGTTCAGCAGGATTGTCAAGGATGGCGGCAGCTCAGTCTACTAGTTCGAACTCAAGGGCACCAATGTTCAGTACATTAGCTCCGAAGATGTGTGTCTCTTTCGGGTCCATCTCGTTCATATCCCCGTGCTAAATCCCATTTAGGTCACTACCGGCTGGATTCGGTCTTACGGACGGCAATGGTAGGATGCCAATCCCGCAGGCCAGACCGGTCTTGCCAACCGCCCTCGTTTGATGCGCTTTCAGGTCACCAATGGCGTTATCAAGTACCTGAAGTCGTGGAAGCCCATCGGCTGGAACATTTCTGTCAAGGGATCCAACATTGCCATCTCCCACGGCATGGTCGATGCTATTTCTGAGACTGGAAGCTTTCCTTTTAACACCGACGGCTTTGGAATATCCGTCACAAACGTCACAGTCACCGATTGTGTCATCTACAACAGCGACGATGTCATTGCCATCACAGATGGAGCTCACGATGTTCTGGTCGAGCGCAGCACTGTTGGATATCAAACCCACGGTCTGAGCATTGGATCTCTAGGCTCGGATTACACAAAGTCTGTGAACATTACCAACGTCAAGTTCAATGGCATTACATTTGCCGGTGGCCTATATGCATCGAGGCTCAAATCATGGACCGGTGGACAGGTAATTTTCACTGCTATAAATTATCCAGTCTTCTGAAATACTAACTTAGCATAGGTTCTTGTCAAAAATGTTGAGTGAGGCAACATTCGCCTCTTCAACGTGACATTCCCCATCTTCATTACACAAACATACTGGGATCAAAACAAGGCTACCAACGACCGACCTACAAACACCTCAGTCAACATGGAGGACTTTACCTGGGAGAACTGGAGGGGCTCAATCAACTCCTACCAGCCTGGAGATGGCTCGTGTGCCTCTGATGTAAGTCATGCCACTTCTTTTTTTTTCCTTTTGTGTGTAGCTAACCCGAGCAGCCCTGCTGGTATGATGTTGGTCTTCCCAACCTGTAGCACAATGAGGCCATCAACCTCGAGTGCTACAACCAAAAGTCGTGACAAAACTTCAAGTTCGATTATATCCGAGTTTTCCCTCAGGATCTCAGCTCCCCTACTGTCATCTGCATGAATGCACAAGCAAGCTTGAATACAGAGATGGGCATCGAGTGCCGTAACGGAACATATGTACCGCTTTACTAGACATGCCTACCTGATGAGCACGTCTAGGATATGCAGGTTGCATCCAGCTGTAATCGCTTTACTGTATATCATAGAAGAATGTCCCAATACCAAATTGGTGCATATAGAGTATATATTCAGCATGTTAACCATACTCTTTAAAGCAATAGGACTAGTTTATGACATGAATGACATTTTCTGCCATTGTATTGTAAAGCCAGTATATGCTGGCTATTTCTATTAGATGACGTTCTCCATTTGACTGCATTTCAGAGGGGAAGGAAACTGGCCCCAAGCCCGCGCAACTTCGTTTGAAAGTAAATCGGCTCGCTTAGGACAAATTGATTCACTCAGTACCTGCTTGAAGAGAAGCCGAATGTTTCTACTCAACCACGACTGATCCGTCAAATAACTACGAGAAACGGAGACAGATCACAGTTTTCATGAGTCTCTGACAAAAGCTTGGCCAGCATTTTTAAAGGTAAGGAATGCATTCAATGGAAAAGTCACAATATATGAAGCAAAACGCCCCAGATCATATGACATGTCTTGTCCGATTTCGAACAAAGATTGGGGGGGGGGGAGGGGCATAGGCAGCCACAGAAACAATTTTATCTTGGCACAAATACCTATAGCAATCCCCCATAGAAAAAAAAAGCTTCAAGGGGAAGCGGAAGAAAAAAAGAAAGAAAATCTTTGAACAAAGCTTGTATGAAGAGAAACATTGGCGATTCCCACGATTCTACACGCCAGGGAGGAACTTGGTTGTAGAAATGGAAAGCGGCTGTATGAAAGAACAACCAAAAACACTCTACCCACCTGAAAGTGTTTATTTTTTATTCTTCATTAGTATTTTTTATTGCTGTTGCCTGTCCATCTTTTAGGTGTTAGAGTCACTGTATCTCCTTTCATTATTAGCAATAGTAAACTTTGCTTTTTCATAGCAGGTAGTTACTAAGCTTAATATTAACATTTTTGTCTTCGGCTAAGTTTTTTTCTTTTTCTTTTTCTTTTTTTTTTTTTCCCTTCAGTGTCGGGAGCTCTTTAGCGCGCATGAGTGTCTACTACAGAGCCGAAACTGATGTCGCGACTTTGAGGCTGTAGATCCGACAAGGGGTGTTTCGCTAATGGATAAATGCAACCTTGCGCCGCAAACATGACAAGCCCCAAACAAAACCGCGACACCTTGGGCAGTAATCCAATGAGTAAAATCTTTTTTTTTTTCGTTGGCAGGTTGTTGACTTTGAGGCAAAACACAGTGTGAAAAACTGGTTCTGGAGCACAGGAGACAAAGAAACCAATCTCGTGGTTTCGACAAATGTTTAAGTGAATGCATTTTGCATTTGTACCTAATACTAGAGTCCATGAGGCAAGCCAGTTACCCAGCTCAGTACCCGTGTCGGCACCGCCAACAGGGTTGCCTCCCAACACATCTCGAGACGCCATCGAGACGCCATCCACCGCAGCCATGTTTCATACCTATTCATTTGCCATCGTTCCTTCATATCGCTCCATAGTGTCATCTCCAATGTCATCCTCAGCCAAGACCCATCTTCGTATGGTTGCCTATCGCCACCGTGCAAAACTCGCTCGTAATTCCTTCATTAAGAGACAGAAGGAATAAAAACGCAAAAACAAATCCGTAGTGGTATAGTATGGGATATCATCCAAATCAAAAACGCCGATGCTCGCTCAGTGCCATAAAGCCAAAGGATAGTAATGTTTAGTGGTAAAGTAGGATAGATGTTGGGAGATGGTACTGTTGTTTTCGTGTCCGGGTGCAGGGTACTAGTACACTCTCTTCAACCTCCAGAGAATGTGGTGAGGGGAGAGAGAACCTGGCAGTCGGCATAACTATGCACGACTGCTGCCACCAGCCCTTCCACGCGTCGGCAACGTCCATGGCTTCGCACAGATAATCTCTCCTTCGCTGTATCCCCAAAAATACACAATCATGCCGATGAGATAGTAAATGGCGGCGTTTGTGCCCTGGTAGATGAGAACGGCCGACAAAGCAGTCAGGGGAAGGATAGCGAGTCGAAACTCGAGGGAGCGGTGGATGGCCGAGCCTCCGATGAAGCTGAGTGGCCATTCGAGACAAAACATGGCGAGACCCATCACCAAATTTACTATCTGTAGCACCGGGATGGGTCTCACAGCTCCGTCTAATGTGCGAGTGAGAAAGTCCCAAAAGATTTTGGGCCAGATAAAGCACTCTACGGCGGCAGCGACTTGGTCTAGGTAAGTTGTTAGTTAAGGCGATTGCGGGTGGTGGTAGGGTTGACAACTTACAGGCTGCTGCTGTGAGGATGATGAGTCGAGCCCAGTGGTTCTTAATAAGCTTGCCCATTTTGTCTGTTTTTTCGTGACGTTCCGAATATTTATCCTTCTGTTGCAGAATGTTCCTTGCGGGTGAGCAATGCTGTTGTTTTTTTTGTTTCTTGCTATGTCGTCTAAATGTTGTTGAATTATAGGTACACGTCGGCTCTGTCAAAGATGCCGTCGAGATGTGCCGGACAAGTAACCAGACTTGTTTAGTGAAGAGAAAGATGAAAAACAAAAGTGTTGAAAAGATTAGAGAGTAGTCGAACCGAGTCAACAAGGAAGAGTAAAGTGAAAGACGACGTCAGACCAGCAGACGATGGGAATTAACAAGACGATTCAGGACGGGAAGTGACTGAAGTATATCGGGACCCAGCGTGTGGTGGAGATGCAGGATATGGATGCCGCCGAGATATTCAAGTCGAGTCAATCGATGGTGAAGCTGATGCCGTCGCGGGAGGTGGTTCGGGAATGCAGGGCTCCGGCAGTTTGTATTATAAGAAGTGCGGTCGCTGAGGTTTCACGAGCATCATTCCACCATGAGACGGCTTGTCTGGTTTGATGTGCAAGGCCGAGGGCGCGGAAGAGGACTGAGCCGGTTATAGGATACAGAGGCGAGTTGCTAGGCCGCAGTCGTTGCACGATGGGGAGAGGCAGGCGAGGGCGATCATACAGATTCAGTCAAGGGTTTGAGGGCTGAGGCACACGGAGAGGGAGGACGGGTCCAGATGGGGTGTCGTCGAGTTTTAAGCATGCACACACATGTCGGCCGTCTAAGCAGCTGGAGAAGAGGCGAGGGAGAGCGGGCGGGTGCGACGCAATGCAGAGCAACGCAAGCCACCAAGCCCCGGCGGCCATGGAGCCAAAGGGGAGGCCCCACGACCCGCCATGGAACCACGGAAGCGCCCAGCAGCAAAGAATTCAGAACGGTGAGAGGTGATGGTGATGGTGGGGGGGGCAGCAGAACGAGCTAACGATCCCGCTACTGCTCTGGTGCATGGTCACACACTTTGCAGCAAGCACAATTGACGCTGACAGGGGAACGGGGCCATGACCCGAGCCAGCTCCAGGGTTCGGTGGGTAACGATGCAGAGCAGTGCAGCAAGATGTGGCGGGCGTTTTTCATTGGCTGCTCGCGCAGTCGACTATTCCCCATCGCAATCATGGCTGGTGATTGGCGATAGCCTCGGCGGTTACACGCTGCCACTGCGCCAATGAGACGATGCACCACCCCGGCCGAGGGTCTCGGAGGAGGTCAGTCGAGCAGGGGACACCAGGTTAGCAGGGGCCAGTTGCCCCTCCGCGACCCATGTTCGAGGCCTTATTTGTTCCGCCTCACCACCCGGCCAAAGGGCAGATAGCTCTTGTATAGCAGCCCGGCGGCAGCCATCACCGCATGCATTTGGCCCTCTCCCCCGTCCAGAGTGCCTGTGGCAGCTACCGTGATAGTGCCAAGCCCAAAAAGCTCGGGTCTAATGTATGCAATGTCGAGAACAATCCAATCCCAGCTCTCTGCCCGCATTGCCTATCACAGTAATGTACCTTGTGGTAGACGGCTCCGTCCATTGGCTCACCCTCGTGTGTCCAGTGAAAGAAGGTGTTCTAAGCTTTCTTGGCTTTTTTTTTTCCCTCACTGAAAGCCGTCGGTGTCTGAACTCCTGGATCAAAATGCCCTCATTTCTTCTTCTTCTCGTTTGACGGCGGCTCTTTCTCGTTCCTTTTGTCACGTCTCGTATGCCTGCGGGAGCAAGACCCCGCGTGTCTCGTGTCTCTGACCACTCATGCATTCTGCGTGTTGTGTCAGGCTGGCACGTTTGAGGTCTGCGCCCTCAGTGTTGAGGAGATATGTACCGTATCGGGCCTGAGGGGAGAGGGCATGGCTCAGTGTGTGCGTTTCCCCTGCATCCATGCCTTCCCGCCTTCCCGCCTTCCCCTCACACCCCACTCCCCTCAAAAGCCAAAATATTTGCAGCCATTCTTTTTTTATCCCCAGCGCTGCCCGCCGACGGCCTTACCCTCCTGGGATTAGGCCTACCCTTGACATTTTTGTTTCTCCTCCCAACGCTATGGCCAGATTGAATATACATGGTGAGCATCTGCTGTTGGATGTCCTCGGCCTCCAATCTTGGTCTGTCTCCAATGTCGGCAGTTTCTGAGTCTGAGCCAACATACAGATCCTTCCGAAACATGAGTGAGATCCCGGCGTCTAAACTGGTCCCCGTGCAGTTTCAATAAGCAAAATAAACCCTTCACTCTGCCACCTCCGGGCCAGCGCCAGCCGGCCGCCCATGACTCGACTCTCGCGGCAATGGTCAGATGGGGCCTGTTCTGCTGGTCCATGAAGGTGGTTTGACTTTTTCTCTCCTTCCTTCGTCATACCATGTTCCCAACCTTGGTTCCCAAGCCAAGCACGTCCATCACCGCTATATGCTCACCTACATTCGTCCACGTGGGAAATGATACTTGAGGCCCCAGCATGGGCAATTTTACCCGCGCTGGCGAATAGAGGTGCTTGCGCGGTGTGACTTGCCCCCAATCTTTACAAGCGAGCTCGTTCGATAGCGTGTGATCAAGGTCGACAGAGCAGTAGCTAGGGCCTTGGCCGACGGCTGACTTGTGCCCTCTCCCCATGCAGCACGTACATGTACGGTTGAGTACCGAGATTCACTCGGCGGCTGCAGGCGCTTGTTGATTGGCCCAATCCAAGTCTGACGTGCCAGCCACATAAACGATCACTTGTGCGAAGCCCCACAGCGGGCCATACACGACCACGGTCTTCACAATGCTGGACAATGTTGAACGGGCCCAATCCTAGTCTCCCCATAATCAGCGCATCCATCGGGTTTATCCCCAAATGTGGTTGTGATTCTATCATCAGAGTTTCGGGGGGGGGGGTTTTGTGATTGTGCCCGGCGAGCGTATGCATTCAATTAAAATGCAAGCTCTCCATCTCTGTCTCTGGAGCCATCGCGGACATGCCCCCCCACACCACCCACTTGAACTAGTACCCTTGCCAGCTGGGGTTCTTTGGACGAGGGACAATGAACTATGACCTATGATCAACTTTGTGTAATGCCCATCGACTGGGGACTAGGTTCCAAATCAGTTGATGCTTGCTGTCGGTGAAGATAATCTGCTGATAAAACTTTCCCCATCAGACCCATTTGAAGAAAAGCTTGATCATCATCTGCCCATCTTGAAGAGCTGGTTCATATTACCGCTACCCTACATCACCACTGACGCCGGGATTCATCATCACATCTCACCTCCATCACCCTATATCCATCCCCAGCTATCGGTACAGCGCTAACTGCTGGTTATCAGTAGTCAGCCTCGGCATCATTGAGTGAGCGTGTTTTCGACAATCAAAGTGGTTGCCAATCGGGAAATTCTGACTGTGGTGGAGTCTCGACGATGGATATCCACCAAATCCCATTAACACATTGACCAGGGGTTTTCTTATTTTCTTTTCTCTCCAGTCGAATCAGTTTACATACACCATTCAACATCTCCATGAACTCAATAGCTTAATCGTTCTGTTGGACCCCTAAAACGTAACCTATTACCCACGCTTGTCCGATAAATGAATACGCATCATTAGTTTGTCAATCGATTCCAGAAACAGTAACGAAAACTCGGTTCTTCCCGAGGAGTCGATTTGAGCACGCGAATAAACAGATCCGATCCGCAGACGCCGTTACCCGTATTTTGGTAGCGAAAGCATGATAGCGGCACGGCGCACGTGATATGATAGATAGCGCCATCGACCAACCGTCGTCCGTTGGTCCGTTGGTCCGTTGGTGATGGTTTTTGCTTGCCGAAACAATCCCAGACCCTTGAGCGAGACGGCCCAGCAATCCCCACACCCCAGCACTCCGAAATGGCATCTATTAATCTTCAAGACTTATCTACAGAAATTCTCTTGTTAATATTTGGTCACTTATGTCTCCACTGCAGAGGAGAGTATGCGCAACCGACAGGAGTTGGTACCATACAGCAGTATCAATGGGCTCGGTTTGGGAGGCAACAAGAGCATAGATATCCACCGGGTGGACCCGGAGACTACCGAGACCGTTGTACACTTTGGTCTTTATGCCTGACTTCAAGAAAAATACGGGAGATCGCTCAGCCTGTCATGTACCATGAGTTCAGCATGGACAATCGCGGCCCCTCTTGCGATAGGCTCAACCAACCCATTCAATTTGGCGAGCTTCAGGTTTATAAACTCCCCGGCGATGACCGACGGCTTACTTCTTTCATACGGACAACTGCAGAACGACCCGAACTTGCCGGCATGGTCAAGTGCGTCTCTATCAGGTCCAGTCAACTCCAGATGGTCAGAAAAGATGAGGCCCGGAAGTGTCTTGTCAGAACGGCCGAAATCAGAGGTATCGACCTACCAGATGTGTGGCGAAAGCGCACCACTTGTGTTTCGAGTTATGAGACAAGATACTGGCCCAATGATTTTGAAGCTTTTGCTTCTTCTTTCCTTGACGGGAAGGGTGACGAAGAGACACTCAAGGCATTGAACAGGGCCTTAACCCACACGCACGATTGGACAAGACGATTCGTGGCAGCCGAGCTCGTTGTCATGCTCATCACCCAACTTCCAAGAGTCGAGTACTTTAGCCTCCAAGGAGGAAGCATATGGCCTGGCTATGGCATTTATCATTCCTCCCTGGACTGCCTCGGAGTCACACAACTTCCCCTTAAGACAATCAGTATAGATTCTTCAGCGAGTCCTCTCATAAAACTATCTCCAGCCCTCGAGACGCTCAACATTCACGCAAGCACGCGGGGTGTTCCGAAGAGGATACCTCTGGTACCAAATCTAAAGACTCTCCGAATCACAAGCATGCTGATTTATGAGTTCCAACTCGAGGGAATTCTCGCCATGTGTACTGGCCCTCTTCACACATTTGTGTATGAAGCTCGTCCTAATTTCAGAGTTGAAACGCCCAACGCCCAACCTGAACCCGATCTTGACACCTCCGGAACTTTCAAACCATCGCAGGCAGTGCGGTATCTCGACCGCCACAAGGCGAGCTTGAAATCATTGCATATCGACATGCGTGGCCAGCGCGTTTGTGAAAGTGGCATAGAAGGCTTGGATAAGCCCGGGTTCCACCTCAAAGACTTTTCCGTTCTCGAAAATGTTCTTCTCAGCACAAACAATATTTACAACTTTGATATGTATGGCATAGACGATACGCAGACCCTGATAGGCCGCCTTCCTGAAACCATTGTGTCGCTGCACCTGGTGCTTCACTCCTGGACGAGTGTCTCGCGGCTCGAGCAGGGCCTCATGGGTCTAGCCGCATTTAAAGAGAGCTACCCGACACGGTTTGCCAACCTCAGGCAAATTCGCCATGACTTCCCCAACGTTCCTGAAGAGGCATGCGATAAACTTGCAGAGAGATTTGCATCGGTCGGCGTTGAATTTGGATTTGATACTCGGATTAGAGCTTTGCCGGAATGCCCACTTCACTAGTCGCAACATTTCGGATATATATCATTTCACCATATATGGTAATATAGAGAGTATGATACAGCGCTTCAAAACAGAATAAGAAGAATAACTTAGAATATACACGATTCCCTCGGAACTTTCCCTCCTCAAGCTACAACTACATGAGGAACGCAATCAAAATTGGTGGAAAATATGGTATCTCTCTATTTCGCTGGGTAAACAATGCCTGGCCAGCCGCGGCTGTAGATGGAGGGAACCCTTTGTCCTCCCTCATTCTAGTCATGTCATAAGTGTGGTGATGTCTAAGTAAATCCGTGCTATTGTACAGGCCCATATGTTGGCAACAAAAAAAAAGTAGGAAAGATGTTTTTGGTATTCGACATAACGTTTGTAGTGTGATTATGTCTTAGATTCTGGACAGTTGCCAATACGATGGCTGGAAATCGCAAGGGCACTGGATGCGACACTCCCCAAGAAAAAATATTGTATTATGTCGTGGCCGCTGAGCCGATCAGGCAGGGGAAGGCTGGAGGCTCGGGAGCATTGGCTGCTTCGTCTTGGGATCCTTGAGGTCCCTCAGAGCCTCCTCCAAGCTTTCGAATCGTCGTCGCTGTCTCTCTTCGGCAGCCTCCAGCTCCTCCTCCTTCTTTTTGATTTCCTCGAGCCTCCTGCTGAGCTCTTCGAAGCGCTCCTTGTTCGCATCGGGCTTCTGGGACGACTTGACGTACTCGTACACAATAAGCGCGACTGCGACACTGAGGATGAATGTGTCGCCGATCACGTCGGCAAAGAGATCGACGGCCTTCGCTTCGGGGAGGGGTCGGAATTTGCGTGTCCAAACGCTTTGGAAAGATAACCTCCTCTTCTTCACTGCTTCGGGACCAAGCTTTGCCTTGAGCTCTTCGTCATGCTTATGCTGCTCCTCCGTCTTCGCCGTGGGTGCCTCGGCTATTTCTTTTGCCTTCTTTTCTGCCTCTGGATTCCGTAATAATGCGACCGATAATTTCATGTTCAATTGGTGTATCGATTGGCCATATCGGGCGGCGAACGCTCGGAACCGGGGGTGGTCGTGTGCCTGTGCCTTGATGTGGTTCTGCGAGGGTGCTTGTCAGCATCATGATGGCGAGGGATTAACAGATCCGAGGGGGAGGTTTCATACCGCGCCATATTTGGAAACATGCCGCACAAAGAGCGCGGCGAGCTTGAAGAGGGGAAGCGGAACCATGTTTGCAGATAGCTTGTTGGTAGTTCTTGGCTTTTTGATGCCGGTGCGCTGTACTCTGGTACTCGAGGGGTGGTGGGGCTTTGGTCGGGGTTTTTTATTTTTTATTTTTACCAACTGCGATTGACTAGTGTAAGTGGCAACAAATAATAAACGAGTTGGCCGCCGTAAGAAGAGAGGTTGTGGAAGTGAGCGAACTAGGCCGGGAGCCTTTGGAGAGCGACGATTTCTATAGCATTCGGTCGTATCCAAGGAGCTTCCGTAGTCACTCTTTTGCTGTTAGTCTTAACGCCTCACGTGCCGGATGCCGCGATGTTCCGCTGTCGAACGTCCATGTGGCCCGTGCACACCCGTTATCTCCGCTATTGCGATTTTCAGTCGGCGCTGCAAAGAGTCTTGAGCATAACGAATGTGCGACGGATGTGCGACGGATGTGTGAAGCAGGGCAAATTGAGTTTATGCCTTGGTCATTTGGCCATTTCCTGGCTCATATACGATCTTTAATCTAGTAGTAAAAAGAGATATGATTCGAGTACTGGTATTGCATCAACGCAGGTGCATATTCGCCTCAGTCACCGACGTCGCTCAAACAGCACATTGCTAGAATAGTGATAATCCGAGTTGATGTTTGGGATGGGGCTACATCACGCATGCAGTGTTGGCTCCTTTGCTCTCAACTTTGTCTCAAATTTTAAGTCTTAATACGGAGTATAGCAAAGAGTTGATGCCATTGGCTTTTCTCGACCCGTCCCAACGCCCTGCCAAGCCAAGCTGCTGCTACTGACGTGAGCGCCGCATGGTTGCTGGAGCCGAAGCGCCCTCCATTCATCAGCTCGGTGCTCAACACCATGCGCCGCCGTCTTGAACAATTAACTCACGAAACAAACAAAAAAACACCT
Source organism: Calonectria henricotiae (assembly GCA_020623695.1). NCBI lineage: Eukaryota > Fungi > Ascomycota > Sordariomycetes > Hypocreales > Nectriaceae > Calonectria > Calonectria henricotiae. The sequence continues at coordinate 318,751 of JAHVYB010000007.1, read as the reverse complement.
CTCACCGACACCACAATTTCTGGTCCAATATAGTCAGACCCACCTGAGCCCGGAAATTCTGGGGCAGGTCGGCTTGCTGTGGGGCCTAGTTGTACAGTGGGTTGTCGAAGCATTCCGATCCCTTGATTGGCTGTGGGGCGGTTGCCAACGGCAACACACAGCCAAGCCAAGTACACAAACCACACGAACCAGCACCTGGTCGCGGCAACGGGCAACGAGCTAAACCTGCCTCCTCTCTCACTCGCATTACTTTTGCTCAGACGAGTTCTTCAACCTCTTACTAACCTCAGCAGTTCACCATCGTGGCATCAACATCAGCTTCAGCTATAGCATTGCTTATGCCCTCGAGGCCTGTGCGAGCTCAACGACCACATCAAGTTTCTCTTGTATGGTGTTTTTGTGAGGATTGTAAGTCGTGTTTTCTCTGCCATCTCCCAAAGTCTCGACAAGCCTATCACATCCATCATTCCCACACCATCTTTTGCAATGCCCGCCAGTATCCTGACTAACAATGATTCCTTAGGCCGATTTCCTGCGACTCTCACCGCCGGTAGCTGACCTCTGCGATTTGCCGCGGCTCTTCTACCTGGGTGAATCTGCGCCCATTTGCTCGCCAGACTTTCAATCGGCCAACAAGACTCCTACCACAATGGCCCAAAGGCTGGCGCCCAGAGGCGGCGTCGACTTGGAGGCCTTGTCGCCTAGGGATGCCAATGCCCAGCGAGCGCCCAAAACTACCGACATTAAGACGAAGACTGCCGCTCAGCTCAGGGCTGCCAAGGACAAGGAGCACCCTGCACCGCCGCCGCCAGAGGTTCATGAGCCCCCGAGCTCCGATCGCCCGGATGGAGCAACGTACCAGATTGGAAGGCTGCTTGGCAAGGGCGGCTTCGCCGTTTGCTACAATGGCCAGCTCCTCCCTTCAAAGCAGAAATTCGCTCTCAAGATTGTCAAGAGTCACATGCCCCCCAAGATGGAGCAAAAGGTGAACTTGACCAGTCCCGAGTCATGTGGAAGAATGCTAACGCTATGTCAAGTTCCAAACTGAGCTTCAAATTCACTCAAAGATGAAGCACAAGAATGTCGTGAATTTTCTGAGGGCCTTTTCATATGAAAATAGCACCTTTCTCGTTCTCGAGCTCTGCCCCAACGGGTCTCTTATGGATATGGTGAAGCGCCGAAAAGGTCTGACTGAGCCAGAAGTTCGGTTCTATACTGTTCAGATCGCTGGTGCCATCAAATATATGCATAGCAAGGGTATCATCCACCGAGACCTGAAAATGGGCAACATCTTTCTCGATTCCCAGATGAACGCAAAGATCGGTGATTTTGGTCTGGCTGCCCTAGTGGTGACTGGAAAGGATATGCACACAATCCGCCGAACGACCCTCTGCGGAACTCCGAACTATATTGCCCCTGAGATATTGGAAAAAGGAAAGAAGGGCCACGACCACATGGTCGATATCTGGAGCTTGGGTATCATCATGTAAGGCCATTTGATTTGAATCACAGATTGACGACCAACTGACCACGACAGGTTCGCCATGTTCACTTCCAAGCCTCCTTTCCAGTCTTCGACAACCGACGAGATTTATCGCCGAGCCAGAGAGAGGGACTACGAATGGCCCGACGCGGAGACTTCACAGAGATACATTAGCCAGGAAGCTAAGGATTTGGTGGCTGTAATGCTCCAAGATGCTGATCACCGCCCCGACCCCGACACCATTCTTCAACATCCTTTCTTCACCTCGGGCTACATGCCCGATGAAGCAGAAATGACGCCCAGGCTACGAGAAATTCCTCCCGAGCGACAAGAATTCTACGCTACTCGCATGGGCAGCTCATTAACTGCTCAGTCGATGAGGAACCTCAAGGAGATGTGCCGAGAGTGCTGCGTCGGTCCCTGGAGCGGAGTCCAGCTCGTTCACACACATACTTGGAAGGAAATGGCTGCCGAGGAGAAGGCTGGGCTAACCCCCATGATTCCTCTCGAGGAAGGCATTGTCTACAGACCGTTCGAGGAGTGGTTGAAGGAGCAGCAACATATCAAGGCCAAACAGCAAGCAGCCTTCATGGCCGCTCAGGCGAGAAGTTCATCCGAGTACACATCGTCTAGCGTACGCGCGCCAGTTGGATTACTCCGACAACCCCCTCAGAGCTTTGCCGCGCAACAGCGAGCTCAAAACCGCCCAACTACTGTCCTCCCATCGCGGCCAAAGGTTGCCGCCGAACCAGCCCTAACAACATCGCAGAGCCTCCGAGTGAGGACACGAAAAGAGCTTCCAAGTGACCCTGCTCAAAATGAATCTGCTGAACCAACACAGAGAAGCATGCGAGTCTCAGCACGAACAACACTCCCTCAATCAAAGTCACTTGCTTCCCAAGCCCCTGAGCGAAGGGGTGTAGTCTCTTCCGAGCGACAGGCCTCTGTCGCGCCTACAAGGCATGAAGTAGAGAGGCCACAAAAACCAGACGGAATGCGCCCGGCGACCCTATTCAGCTCGTCAGAGCGACAGAAGGACATCAGCGGAACCCAGCCCGATATGATCCTCGACCGACTGCGCAAACTCCAGACGGAACTGGAGCGAGCCCTCAATTCTCGAACCATGGCCATCATCTCCTCGAAGACGGTCGCGCCTCCTCACCCTCATGTTGTCGTCAAGTGGGTTGATTATACGAACAAGTTTGGGTTGGGATACATTTTGAACGATGGTAGCGTGGGGTGCATTTTACGTGATATTCCTACGAGTGAGAGTAGCAAGCCAGCATTGCTCCCTCCGGCAGGCGTGTTCATTCGTGGAGCTGAGCGACATATTCTGCGCCGGGAAGACAAGTCTTACCCTGAACGAAACCAGCCGCTTCCGATGACAGAGCCCATCAAGTTTTTTGAAAACAATGGCGAGGCTGGCCTGTCAGAGGTGGTGGTGTCTCCTGAGCATTTCCGCGTGTCTATGAATGAGGATGGCACCCCTGGAAAGATGCAACCTGGAAGGGACATCTACCAACACCGAAAGCGGGAGAGAATCATCCTATGGAAGAAATTTGCCAATTACATGATCGCCTATGGACGGGACGATATGGTGCCGGTTGAAGAGACCGACGCTGCAGGTGCCATGTCTCCTGGGCAAAAGGGTACGCCAGCTGAGCTCGTGACTTTCTACCAGCGATTCGGCGATGTCGGCTGCTGGGTTTTCTGTGACGGCCACCTCCAAGTAAGTGGTGAAAAATGTTTGATAAGGTTATGCAAGGAATCTAACCAGAATAATAGTTCAACTTCCCAGACCACACCAAGATTGTCATTGACTCGACGGGTACATGGTGTCACTTTTGGCATCTGCCTCAAGATGCGGCCGAGAGGCTTGCGTCGACTGGCACTATTGGTGCCGCCGCGTTGGATGATCGTGCCATGCTCTCATACCCTCTACAGACTCTCTTGAATTTCCAGGCGAAGTCCTCGGCGGCTCGTCCGACCCGCACGAGCACCACGCGAAGACGTCCGGAGATTGATCCCGAACTCCAAGGCATCCCTGCCGCAAATGACTTCCGACGAAAAATCACATTCATCAAGGATGTGGTCAAGGAATGGGTGACGAACGGTGGCCTGGGCAACAGCGACATGAGCAGGGAGGGCCGACTCCGATGGGGAGGGTTCCGCGAGACGATCAACTCGAGCGCTCCTCAGAAGCATGTCTGGGTTACGGTGGGAGGTCGATGGGGTGACCAGCGACTTTCGACATATGTCGACCCGCGTAAGCCGTGGGAGTTGGGCGAGGATGTCGATTCCGCAAAGCGATAGAGATCGCATGCATTTTTGGGTTGACAGCGAGGCGTTGTTCCATTCTTGTTTCTCTCTTGCATGCCCTAATGAGCAATGATGCACCTCCATGTAGACAAAGGTTTGCCGCAGCTAGTCGGCGTTGCTGGAACATTTTGCACGGCGCAGTAAAGGTTTAGGGGATTAGGCGCTTGCTTTTTAGTCACTGTTGTTTTCTTGCTTCTTGAGACTATAATGATTATCACGTTTCCTTTTTGGACTTTGGCTCTCGGTGTGTTACGTTGTAATGAAGTGACATTGTTGGCGTTGCATTGGCAGATGCAGGGCTTGGCTGTGTTTCATGGTGGTAATCGTGCATATTGTTGGGAGGCTCTTTGCTTCTTCGACAGCCTGCTCACAAGACGCAATGATTGGGTGGTTGGATGGCTTTATTTAGCATAGAAGACGTGTATCTGCCTGGAGCAAATCTCGCTCTTCAATCCAACTTCGGCCCACCATGTTTGTCTTGATGCATCAGGGCATACAGCAGCCCTACCATGCCAAATGCGCCTTGTGCGAGGCGGTCATGACCTCTGACCCCAAAACAGCCAGAGAATTTCGCGGGCGTAAGTAGTGAATTCTGAATCCGATGCCGTGTTCTGGCTTTGCAGACCCCGCACAAGACTCACTCGAACCAACAGTGTACCGTCCCAACGAGCATGGCGGTCTTGTTGTCACCAACGCCGCGATGATGGCCTCGGACCATTTCTTCACCACGAGTGTTGGTGGCGGGGCTGATTTCAGAACTGTTCAATTAGCGCCTATTGCGAGGGAGGGCCAGCGCAACGGAAGACCCGTTCTCATCTTTCACGAGCCTTGCTGGAAGATACTCGAGGCGGCATCACACCCAGACCCGCTCCCGCTCGAGAGGCTGTACGGCTTGTGCAACTCGATCCCTCCGTCGTTTCGTGGACACGGCCAGGGCATGGGCCAATTCCACTACGAGATGCTTCACACGGCAAACCCGAAATACATGAACTATAATGCGTACCACGTGCCGTATCTTCGGGACATCCTCGCTGAGCCGAGTCCAAACTTTGAGAAGGCTCTCGCGAACTGGGAGCCATCACCACTACCACCGTATCATAGATATCAAGGGGCACCCGCAAAGACTCGTGTCACCACCACATCTCAAAACACTACATCTAAAGACGTTGCATCTACAGACTCTCTGCCAGGTGGGAAAGACTACCTCACCCAGCTGTCGCCGGAGCTGTGCTCTGCCATTGCCATTCATCTCTCCACCCCTGACTTTCTGAATGCCCGAGTGGCCTGCAGAGCATTCTGGTCCATCTTTCACAGCCAACAATTCTGGGCTTCGAGGTTTGCCCCCGACGCTGAGCTGGCGCACATCTTTGAGGCCCGGGATCTCCCCAGGGACCATGATTTTCGGTGGCTGTATCACCGCGTGAGAGAGGGCAACCACGATTCGTGGATGGTTAGCAGGCATACCATCTGGGAAGACGCAAAAAGAACCCTGGGATACACGGCCTATCCCTTCAGTGCGCCATCCAATCACAGCTTCACTGATCAACAAACAAAACGCATGACAGCGGTGGAACCAACCCAGCCAATACATGGGGGTACACCAAGCTTCAAAAACTCCAAGCCTGGCTTCCATCGATATGATGTCGTCGTGCCTCGGGACTTGTCGCAGTTGACCATATACACCATCCGTCTCAAAGATGCGACGCAGATTTGCGGCATCACGTTGACCCCGGCAGCTGGGGAACCCATCGAGATGGGCTACCAGTCTCCAGAATCAAAGTCAATCCACATTCCCCGGCCTATAACGGGGCTTCATATGGCCGTTGGGCCCTTTGGAATGCACGCGCTCCAGTGTGCCTTTGAGGGAGGCGAGAAAAGCCCCTGGCTGGGTAGTCCTCGTTGTGTTCCGCATACATATCGAATCGTATTCTCTAGCCCGATTACACACATCACGACTTTTTTTGATGTATTTACCTCCCCCTCACCATCCCCCTCCCGTTTGTCTCCAGACTAATAAACCACACAATAGGGAGTCAAGTTGTATGTTGTATGCGCAAGCCCGAGCCCTTCCACCCCACCAGAGCCCGAAGAAGCCGGCCTCGGAATCAGGACCAGGGCGCTCTGGTTCCCAAACGTCCCCGGCCCCGGCCTCAACCTCAACGAGGCCCAGTTCACAGAGGCCAAGGCCGTCACGGGGGGGTTCCGCATCGTCAACCACATGTCGTTTGGCGGCCCTGGCGGCAGGCTCCTGAAGCACCTGACACGCATCTCGGCCTCCAGCATCAAGGGCATCCACCGCCTCACGTGGTTCTACGACCAGAGAGGCCTCGTCCCGTGGGGGAGTAACTCCTTCGGGTGGATTATGAGACGCGAGGAGAGGGAGAACTCGCTCAGCATAGACGGGCCCGGGGGCGAGCGGGTGACCAGAGCGGAAATGTACATTTTGGACAAAACGACATTTAGCAACGGAATCAGATACGTTGACGACTCTCATCCAGAGGAGACGCTCTGGGGGCTAAGAGTGAGTTTCACCCTACCCCTACCCCTACCCCTACCTCTCCTGCTTTTATCAGTTCTCAGTGGCGATTGTCAAAGGGCTGTGCAAGGGCTAATACCACCCTTCAATCTCCCTTGTAGTTGCACACCAATCGCGGCAGAAGTGGCCTCTTGTTCGGAGAGGAAAAGTGGCTAAATAACAACCACCACTTGAAAGTCATATCCATTGAGCCCGAGAACGAAACCATCACAGGATTCTATGTCATCGAGGTATGTGATTAATCAAAAGGACCAGAAGAATGAGAAAAGCAGGCCAATTACTCACACAAGCCTTCTTTACGTAGGGATCGTCCATCAGCTTCCGAGCTGTTGGTGTCATTTCCGAAGCAATTCAAGATGTCGTTGAACCAAGTAGTTGACAGAATTTTTGAAGTATTTACGCTTAAAAAATAATCAATATACTATTTACATTAAAACCACGCAACGACTCGACGCCATCCAATGCCTTCTCAAATCGCTTCTATACAGCGAGCGCCGCCGTTCCGAGTCATGCTAGCCCCGGCACACACTAAGGATATAAAGTAAACCGTCTTCACGAAACCTCTCCAGTATTATATATGCGTGTATGTGTGTGCGCGTGCAAGTGTCCTTATTCAACCAACTCCCATCCTTGTGAACCATCATACCGTAAAACGAGCCCAAGGCGCCAAATATTTAAGTATCGGAATAATACTCCTCATTATAGTGATGACCCGGAGGGCTTGTCCAGTTGCCTCCGCCACCAACCACGTTCTCACGCGAGCCCCAGTAGCCGCTCTTGCTTCGCTTGTCGCGCTCGAACTCGGCCCAGCGCTTCATGGTGATCTTGCTGCTGTCAAATTCACCTTCGGCTTCATGGCCAGACTTCTTCGTGTCTCCTGCTGTCTTTCGGGTATCGCCCCAAGAGAAGTCATCGAACTTCCAGAAGGCATAAGTTGGCAAGACAAAATTCCAGATCGGTAAAGCAATGAGGTAGATTAACATCCAAACAATGTAGGACCACGAATGGGCAGTAACGACAACGAGAAGACCGGGGAGACCCAAAATAAGACCCAAGAGAACCAGAGGGATGATTTGCGGCGGCGATTGAATGATAGATGTGATGACTGCGGAATCGTTAGCATACATCGCGCTTGAGGACAGGGTGTCAATACTACTTACCAACGTAAAAGGTAAAGGCAATAGCTGCGGGGAGAACCAGGGTACCCATCAGTTCAATAAATACAACAAACTGCATACTGAAACAGAAAGTACCGCAAAGATCACGGACGAGGACAAGCTCCATCAGGTTGTGAACAGTCGAGTTAATCCAACGACGTCGTTGAGAAAGAAGAACCATGAACTTTTCAGGGACCGTCGTCTTGCACACAGCCTGAGGAACAAAGACTTGCTTTCGTTTGGGGAATGTCCGCAGCATCAGTGTTGTCAAGAAACGATCCTCACCGAGGAGATACAAGTTCTTCTCGTGCAAGGTTTCAACCACGTTCTCAGAATAATGTTCGACGATGTCAGGGTTCGCAAGAATGGGCACCCAGTAGTTCTGGGATCCCTTGGGAGCCTTGATTCGGTACATGCAGAAACAACCGGGCAAACAGGTGACACCACCGAAGATGGATTCGAAAGACTTGGCAAGGTGGTGGGAGACAAAGTATTCGAACACTTGGATAGCAGTAACCCAGCTTTCGCGCTTGTTGGCAATCTTGGTCTCTCCGCAGAGACCCATAATATCGGGATCTTTAACCATAGCAGAAACCATGTGCGTCAGACTGTCAGGGAAGACCTTGGTATCGGCATCTACCATGAGAATAATTTCATAGTAGTCGGGCGAGATTCCGGTCACCTTCCATAGGCCGTTGAACATTTCGTATTCGAGTTCCGTCATACGTTCATCAAACATGACCTTCTGCAGGAATGACATGAGGATAATCTGAGTGTCTCGCTTTCCTCGGTTGCCAGGTTTGGACTTCTTGGCCTCCTCGGGAGTTCCAACCTTGACGACAACCATCATGGGTACACGCTGCTGTCGATCAGTGGGGATAGCGGAATTAACACCGTAATCGTAGAAACCAAAGTAAACCTTGGCCATGTTATGTCGCTTAGAACCAGTGGCAACAGCGACATAGGAAAAGGCCTCGACCTGGTCAGGGGGGGTGGTGTGGTCCTTGAGCATGCTCAAGCACACTTCCGGGGTTGACAACTTCTCGCCCTTGCCCTTGATCATGCCATCGCAAATAACGACAATGACTTTGTGGCTGTTCGGGTAGTCGGTGGTAGCAATCGAATCCAAAGTCGTTCGAATACCTTCCTCTCCTTCAGAATATGCGGTAACCAGGCACATCGTATGAGCCAATGGGTAACCGAATGGCATCCAATCCGAAGGAGGCTGGGGAACAACAGCGTCGTGGATGAAACCGGAGGGTCCGGGTCCGTCTGTTGGGGTGCCGCTGGCATAAGGATCAGATCGAAGGAAGCTTGCACGACTGTCGTTGCCCTGCTTATAGATGGAGTTGGGTTGGAGCAGTTGGCTGGAAGCGCCCTGGCTGGCCATGGTAGTGGGTACACGTCGACGACCGGAGAGATCTGGACCACCAACCGTCGAGAATCGTGAAGTGGTCGGGAGGAACGATCCACGCTTGGTTCGATCGGATCCAACAACAGTGCTGCCAATATCACCGGGCAATCGGGCGGGGGTTCGGTAGATATCGTTGGACCAATCTTCAATTTGGCGATTGCGCTTGCGGCGGTCAGAACTCTGCGAGGTCTTGGCCGCAGCGTACTTGCGGGCAATGAACCATTGGAAGATGATGGCCAAAACAAAACGAGAACCAACAACTGCGAGAATCAAAGCCAATGCGCAGTACAGGACGACCTTGGAGGCGATACAGCCGACAGTTTCCGTGTCAATGGAGCCAACTTTGATGATTTCCTGGAAGCACTCAGCATATTGTTTGTCGCTAGATGACTGAAACATTCGGGTAACGTCGCGACCTCGGATGGCCTTGTTCACACTGGAGCTGGTATCCTTCAATTCCTTCATGCGATCAGGAACGGCGACTTGGCTCGTGTTGAACCAATCAAGAAGTTCGAGGTCCAAAACACTTCCCGAGTAGACGATCAGGTTCCGTGAGCTGTTCTTGATGTCGTTCCAAGTGAAATAAACATCAGCTTGACCGCTCAAATCGAGATAGAAGGCGTTTCGCGATTTCAAGGTGGTGTGACAGGCATAACCAAGGTAGTATGGAATCGTCAAGTTTGGCTTAGACGAACCATCTTGGTTGAACGTGGTACAGGGAAAGTACCAGGCGAGATCGCCATCGCTATTGGTGGGTACATCGGATTTATCTGCGAGAGTAATCAGGCCCTTGCACTTGCCGTTGACATTTTGAAACAGAAAACTGCCGTCCTGGCCACCATGCTTGTCGGGGAGATCGTAGAGAACGTTAGCGCCGAGACCGTCGGATCGGAGCGGGATTCCTTGAGCACCGGGGTGGTGAGAAGTAGAAAGATCGTAAGCAACGCCGTGGAAGATCATGTAACCAGAGTCAACCTTGTTGACGCGCAGTCGCTTAGGAGCAGAACCGCACACAGTGGCGGTGAAACCGAAAGTGATGAAACCCACAATGGCCATGATGATGAGGATGATACTAATCAGACCCATCTTCTCTCGCCAAGCTCGCTGCTGCGCGTGCGTTGGCATACCACAGCACTTCATGATGAATGCAGGAGCCCAAAATGTTACGATAGCGCAGTAGACATTCCAGAAACTCGGGGGTCGGAGCTGCTCTTCGACCTGCTTGCCGCCTTTGCGTTTTGACTTTTTAGTAATCTTGCCCGACTTGCTCCTGTGCGGGTGAGAATTGGAGCGAGCCGTTCCTTTCTCCTGATCTCCGCTGGCGTGGCGGCGCGAACCACGAGGCGACTTGTTGGAAGCATTTTCGTTGAGGTTTGAACCTGATCGCTCAGTTGAACCCTCCAAATCCTCGAGGATTGGGTCGTTTCCGGTGGACGAAGGTTGAACATTCATGTGAGCGGCATGCTTGTGGTAGTGGTAGTTCCGGTGATCCTTGTCCATTCTGTTTCTCTCAGGTCGAATCAGGCTCTTCTTTCGGGAGGGCTGTTGTCCGGAGGCGCTGTTGTGCCTGCCGTGGCCTGGCGGGGGGCTTGTCGGTGACAGAGGCATACTCTCTGTATTGGAATTAGGACCGATGGTTTCAGCGAAGGAGGAGGCAGAGGCAGATGTCCCACGTTGATGTTGTCCTCCTACGGGATGGTATCCTCCAGCTTCAATATCGGCAGGGCGCGATCGTCGAGAGGGCGAGTTTCGGTAGACATTGCGCTGATCGTACGTCGGACTTGCGCCCGGCCGTTCGGGGAGAGACATGGCCCTGGAATGCGGCGTTAGAGTCAGGAGAGTTTATGATGCGGCGTTAGAGTCAGGAAGGGTTGAGGGCTTAGCGAGACTTCACCCTTTTGCCAGCGAAATAGTTCGATTCGGACTCGGCCAAGGCGTGGTGGAGTGGGCGGGATTGGATCAACGGAGGAAAGGGGAGGCGCAGAGCAAACAACCACGCTATTTCGAGAGGCGGCGCCAAGCGATGACAACTCGACAATGGGTGGTTTAAAGCAAGGGAGAGGGTGGGGGGAGAAAAAAAAACAATCGGGCCAAAATGGGTATGCAATGTGTTTTTGGTGTTGAGGGAGTACTCACGAGAGGCTTTGTTATGGCTGGTTAGCAGCCCGAAACAAGATTGCAAGCAAGAGGGAAGATCCCTGTCGGCAGTAGTCTTGGGAATGGGTTTCTCGGGAGACGACGGCAGTAGCAGGTAGGAAGCGCAATGACAGGGCGAACGTGCCAGAATGCGCACCCTCACAGACAGCACAGAGCTGGGAACGCAGTGTCCAGACTCAGCGAGGCAATAGCGCAAGCATCAATCGCCCACAAGACAAAAGCTCGACGCCGTTGTTTGGAGTAGATGGGCGATGGACACTGGGGGACGGGATGGGAAATGGGGCGTGGAGCCAGCAACTGAGAAGCGCTGTGCTTTGCTTGGACAACGAGCGACGGGCAGCAGAGGCGGAGGCGGGGGGAGCCAGAAAGTGGGCGTTGTGGCCCTGAATTTTCTTCGGCAGCCAAACTCAAACCCAGGGGTCAGCGAGCGGGCAGAGCAGAGAATAAGGATGAAACACCCCAGCCGTGTGTCGAGGATCTTCGACGGGAACAGGTGCACCCCAGCAGCCGACAGAGAGGCAGATAGGCAGCCAACACAGAAAGGAAAAAGAAACGCGCGACGAGATCGTGAGAGCGAGAGAAGAAAGTTGAGCGAGCGTCTGAAGGAAAAGGGAAAATGGGTGAGCGAGATGGGAGAGAGAGAGGGATGAGAGGAACAGAGAGCGCAACCCCATTCCCGCCGCAGAATCGCAAGAAGGGAGAAGGGGGGCGCCGTGCGGGAATACTGCCCAACACGCACTGTCCCCGAATCAGTATCGTGCCATGCCAGATACAGTGCACAATCCTCCCTGTGTTGGCTTCACTGGCGGCACCTTGACCTTGGCTAGGGAAGCTGCCGGGTGCTACTATGTGCAACCTGGCTCATGCGACCATGTGCTCTTGTGCGACACAGTCCCATCTGCATTGTGCAGAGTAGAGCCCGGGCTGTCGGCGCCGTGTGCGAGCTGAACACATTCACAGATGCAATTGATCGAGAACCATGGCTGGACGAAAACCAACCCAGCCAGGCCGCGATAACCTGCGCTGGCCACCACACCACTTGCCACTGTGCACACACTGCTGCTCTCTCTCCCCTTCCGTAGACCCCCCAGCTCACCCCCTGTCGCGCCAGCAAGGGTACCTCCATATTTGGCTGGCCGTTGCCCCAGCACCATGGCTCGATCTGGGCTAACGCCGTCCTGACCCGGACTTGACGAGCTGGTATTGCCCAAGTCACGCGTATCGATCCGTTCTTCGACACGCACCCATCTCGCAGCGACCAAAGTCTTCCCATTGGCCGTTGCGAAGTGGTGGGATACATCGGCGCGACACGTCGACTCCCTCAGCCCTGCTATCAAACTCCACCACCAACCACCAACACGCCCAGCTGGCTCTAGGCCCAGGCTAAATTGCCAGACCTGGGGCCAGACGAGGTCTGTACGAGAGCATACAATGTCCGGCTTTCACTAAGAGACAATGGCCCTCGGTGCTTCCAAGGAACCAAGCGAAGAGCGGAAGACTATTCGGGCTCGCTCGCATTGCATCTCATCGCCCACTCATCTCCCGCGTGTAGCGACGGCAACTTTGCATGACGAGCTTTTGTCTGCTTCGCCCTGAACAGCTCATCACTCGGCCAAGCAGCCGGGTTCCATTTCATTTTGTCTACAGTCATGCAGGCCTATAACGATATGGTCAGTCAAGTGAATCGCATCGTTATGTCGCGACTATCGCTAGATAAGATCACCTAAATAGGCAGTAGACCCATATATACCTATATTTGTTAAGCTGATAAGAGAAAATGATGACTAAGGTGGGTCAAGGGAGGCGTGAACATCATTAGAACTACACCTTTTTCGATTTTATATATATTAGTAATCACATCTTATTGACTCTATTGTTATAGATAGGATGTCACTTTTTACACACTAACATATGTGAAAATGAGGGGTGTGGTACCTTTGGGGGGGCGTTATGTGGGGCATTGTTATAGGACGTAATCGTTATAGCCATGCAGTACTGTATTTCGCTTGTCTGCGGGCAACGTTCCCTTGGCGCTCCACTCCCTATACGCCCCCGTCTGGCAGAGCAAGGCTACGAATTAGGTGCCTGGGAAATTCACCGAAGTTTAGTCCTTCCCATGTGTATTTTCTTAGCCCAGCTATTTGTTGACGCGCCCATCGCCCATTACATTCCTTCGCGCGCGCTCTGGTTGGCTTGGTTTCTGTGCCCAACCCGGGTCAATTAGACTAGACATGCGAGGCTCAGTCTGAGTCCACTGCTCACCGTCTACCCACATCTTCATGGCCCAATTTACCGTCGTCGCTAAGATAGTCTAGTTGGTCCGAGTTTTTGAATTTGCTGATCCGTCAATGCGCCATCGGGCCGCTATTTTGCGGTCCTGGATCTTCAATGATGTAACATCAGATCGATAGTGTCGCCAAAAGTCGGCCTCATTTTCGTTTACGACCGCCTTTTCGCATCATCAATAGTCTCGCTCGAACCGTACCACAGTCACTTCTTGATGTGATGTTTTCCGTCAATATCAATCATGCCGCGCTCTGCGCACTCGTGCTCCAGCTGATAATTGAGAACTCCCGTGAAATTGGCAAGTCCATTAAAAATATGCATTGGCCTACCTACATTCGTAAGGCCAGGCGATAAAATTTGGGGCTGCAATGTATCGATAGCTTCTCTCCATGTGGTGGAGGCATTGTCCCCCAATCCCACTATCGTTTTTTTTTATTGACGGGTTAGTCTCGGTCTTGTGATAATTTCGACCTTCTACTTGCGGCTTCTTTCTTCCTGTCTCAGAGACAGCATATGCCATCCACTCATCATTTCACCAACCATGACGTCAAATTCGTTCAGTGAGTGAAGTCATGCCCCTTTAGTGGCCATGGCACTCTAGACTGTCTTTTTTCTTCCTTGGTGGCTAGCAGTTGGAAATGGCACCAGTTGTGCGCATACGTTGCTCGTTAAAATCTCCAGACGTCTCATTTCGTTGTCATTCTTGTCTTAAAATTTGAATCGTCCTCGGGAAACCTCACCGCCTCACAGAGCGTTCATTCAGTCCAATTTAGCGTCTCGGCGGATAACTACCGTTTCCTCTCAGCCTCTCCGTCGTCGTGGGAAGTCTTGATTAGAGTTTGGAAACTTACCCTTGTTGACATCGCCTGGTTTCTCGTATTCAATTGCAATCAAGCGCGCAAAGTCAGTGACCATGTGGGTCATGTTTAAGAAAGGCTTGTGACATGCAAATCCATATTGGGGAAGGGATATATCATTTAGACGCGAGGTTCTTTCTGCTCACTGTGTATTGAGGGGCTCCAAGTTGTTCTTGAATGGTGCTTCTGCTATCCCAGTTCTGAAGTATTAGTTGCGGGTACGAACATGATCCAATCGATAACTTGTAATATCGCACGGCGGTGTTGTTAGGAAAAATCCAAGAGCTGCAAAACTATGCAGTCACCAAAGACCATCAAGGCCTGTTGAAACAGCCGAAGAGATATATGTGAGTGTAGCTGTGATATACTTCAAAGCCGACACCGTAAGTGTAGGGTAAGCCGGAGAATAGTTCCAAAGGTTAAGAACTACTATGTTACGCGTAAGGGGATGTTGACAATCGATTCTCAACATGTACATGAAACAAGCAGATTTGAAATAATATACCCCCATGTTCCTGGGCATCGCATCAACGGCGTCCATCCAATCCCGTCGCGTGGGCTACCATGCTTCCACATTGTTGGGTCCACCAATACAACAAAGCCAAGACTCGATACCCTTGCTACACACTCCGTATTTCCAGAGCACTTACGAATGCCTACGCAACTCCCACATCTTGACAATGACATATCTCACGGTGAGCACACATGAAACGAGGCTTGCTGGGCGATGTGCTGACACACACGCACTCTCGTCATCCATTCCGCCAGGTGGATCTGAAACTGCAGCCCATATGAGTGGGTTGTAATGCATCGACACGAAAAGACCAAAAAAGACACTGACGACGGCACCGCAAAATTACAGAGTCCGGGCGTGGCTGGAAGAAGAAGCGCCCACCCTCCCGCAGTGCCCACTAAACAATCACTTGCTGCTTGGGATGATGCCGGGTTAAGCTTGGGGGTTGCTCCCCAGTGGACGACCGATTCACACGCGTGCACAGCCCATATTTTGACACAGAGAGCGGGGAGAAGATTGCACATGAAAGATGACAGTGATGATTGAATGATCTTAGGTGATACCCAGAGCCGGATGTTCGGCCGGATGCCCTGGGCACACAGAAATCACCTTCCTCACAGTGGAGCACCAACATTCGGTATGACGAAACATCCATCTAGACACCACTCATCACATGAGGCATAGCAGTATGTTGGATGTGAGTAGTAGATGAGGCCTTGTTTTCCCTCTCCATTAGTCCAGTTAGCATATTTCCCCAACTGACCGATCGTGTGCATATTCGGGTTGTGAGTAGCAATAGCCATTTAACCAACTAAAGCTATAAAAAAAAGTGATTCAACCCGAGGGTGGGCGGTCGTAGGATGTTGACGGACAGTGGGGCCGATCAGTGGAGCTATTGTGGGCGTGTGGGTGGAACAGTGAGTAGGCGGCCCGTTGTGAATCCATCCTTGTCCAAAGATCAATCAATGGGTTCTTGGACCATGTCGAGTCTTTTTTTTTTGTTTGTGTGTGTCCCAGTTGCGATCGACTTTGTGCATATCGCGGAGTGTGGTCGCGCACCTGGTCACGGGCAACACATTGCATTGTTGCCCGGGACGATCAATGGCTTGGCCGAGCCCACTGTTAGTTGCGCACTATGGCATGGCCTGCCCTGTCGTCGCCACACCAGGACTCGATGCGCCGTGGCAACTGCAAATTGCTGTTCTATAGGCAATAGTTTCTGGCCTGCTTGGTGTTTTGCCACCACCTATGGCGTTCTGGAAAGCTCCGCGGTGCTGGGTCTGAGACGGGAGTTGCCCAGTTTCATGGGGTCCTGTGCCACCGGCCGACTTGATCTGTCGGTCTGAGCCAAAACTGGGCGTCGCACAATACGAGAGGGACAAGTTTTCTCAAATGGCTGAATATACGATTGCCGCTTGCCTGTCTTGGGTGGTTGGCCTGTCCGTTGCCCAAACAAGACCCTGTCGTTCTGGCCCTAGCCCAAGTCCCAAATACATGGAGGTACATTCGGTCTCCGCAAACTCTCCGAGAGTATGTGGGGGCCAAAGGCGCTGCCCACACGACATCCCTGTACAACAAGCGCGGCCGACCAGCTTCAGCTTTACATAGCAAAATATATTGAGATCCAATAGTCTTATGTGAGTGGTAAGAATAGTGAGATTTTGACCGTTACACTGAAGATCGAGATCGACTGTTGGCGAGTTAAAAAAAAACCAAAAAAAAACAAAACCAAAAAAAACCCTTGAATAATCAATGTGCAGGTTGACGTAGTTGATAGGGTCGAATGAATCGAAGCGTACGCAATATGCGGCGTCCATGTTGATGCAACTGGGCCGTATGAGAAGAGCCTCTTGCAGCTCTGGTTGATGAGTCAAAAGGCAATTACCAAAGCATCATCGCGGATATGCAAACATACATCAGGTTGCACCATGTGCATTTTCTCTGTGCTTGTATTGGTAGAAGAGGAGGATCAAGCACGCACTAAGTGCACGATCTAAGTCTTGGCGAAAACGTTACTATTGCCAGGGAGAAATGAGGCCCACGGAGTAAATGGGTAATACTGGATGCCTTGGAGAGAGCTTTAAGCAGGGTCCCTTTTAAGCCGCTCTTAGCTATGGAACTCCAATTAAGTAGATGACATTGACAGGAGTTCAGGCTGTGGGGCGTAAGCAGCGCGATGTTGCGGTAGCAGCTAAGGCGGCTGCAATGTGAATGGGCGACGAGTTCTAGAACGAGAGCCAGCAGCGGGATATCAAGAATCAAGCAATGCCGCGGCCTGACCTGGCAGACTGGCCCTTAAGTTACCACCAGCTTTCAGCCCCCGGATGATATCCGGAGTTGTGTGATTTCATCCCAGTGGCCACACACAGCGACAGCCAGCCAGCTAGCCGCCAGGCACAAAACCGATGGCGACATCGCTCCCAGCCCATCGGTGCACTACTAATTAAGAGGACGGGGGCCACCGCCACCAATGGAATGAGCTGATGGATATGGCCATCAGCTTCGCGCGAGCAGACGAGATGAAATCATGGAGGGGACGACTCACACGCAAGTCAGGGGCCCCGCCGATGAACAAAGAGGGCATTCACCAAATGCGGGAAGCCATGCGACACCCAGAGCCCAGCTCTGCTCAACTAGGTTCATCCCCTGCAAGATGGCAGTCAGGTTGGGCTGATTTCTGATCACCCTGGTCGGGTATCAGAGACGTTTTCATAATGAGGGAGGAAGTTCTGTTTGGCAAGCAGAACGTTTTATGTACCGTCTTGCAGTAAGTGTTTGGCTCAGCCTTGCTGGGCGACCGGGGCAATTTACTTTCGTGGGGGGGGGGGGGGGGGGGGGGGTGGCCCATCCCCGGGGATGTATGGATTCCTTTGGGCCACCTCCCTCCCAAATGAAGGGGGCCCCTTTATTAGGGGGCGGAACCATCCCACATTTCTTGCAAAGTGCAGGGGAGACGGAAAGGCCACCGGTTGAACCCCGACACACCGTGGAACCCGGTTCCCGGCTTTGGC
>JAHVYB010000007.1:219706-301007 GCA_020623695.1 Calonectria henricotiae | reverse complement strand
CGAGTAACACACAGCACCCACCTCCTCTGCCTGCGCACTCGACTGTTGTCACTCTACTGTCGTGCGTGTCGGTGTGCGTGCTTGGTGCTGTGTTTTCAATGTAGGGTTGGTAGTGTATGTATGATTCAATTAGGGGTGGTTCGAGGGTTGGGTTATGTTTGGGGGGGTGGGGGGGGGTGGGTGGGGGGGGTGGGGGGGGTGGGGGTGGCGGGGGGGGGGGGGGGGGGGGGGGGGGGGGGGGGGGGGGGGGGGGGTGGACTGAGGCCATGGCCGTTTTCCGAACCACTTGCAGGAGTGGAAGATGATGAGAGCCTCCTCGCTTTACGGCTAGGCTACCCGCGACGGGCCTTTGGGAGAGCTTACATATGGTGGTGAGCGGGTGTAGTACGAAGAATGTTAATGTTTGGCACCGATGAGACTATTTCCTAGTCAGGATATCGACAGCCAGCTCATCCCCATAGATCTGCGTTGCAGGTCTCAACTGCATGACATGGGCGGTCACGTCTCCCTAGAATAACAACGTTGTACAACATGGCGCTTCTTAGTGCTAGAGGTACATTGTCGGCCTTTCGGGACGCTCGGCGGCATTTGAGAGTAGATTGGTGAGTGGAATCAGAACTCAAAACAGTACCGGTTGGGACAAGCGAGTGGCTTGCAGGTTGGGCGAGGCAGGATGACGGGCTGGAATCGCTAGTCAGGCATTTTATGGCATCGGTCGTGCACCATTCGTCTTCTCTCAATCGTCGCTCTCCACGTTGACCTCCACCACTGGGCCCTGCTCCCCCACCATCTTTTTCTGATGGATATTTTGTGGTAGGTGGAGTTGTGGACTGTTCATATTGGCTTTGGTGCGTGTTTTCGTGCCTGGTGGGCTCGTGGATTCGTGGGCTTTCCCGTGATTCCTGGGGTCGAGGCTGGCCTGATTTTGACGTCGTGCCCTTTGTTTGGTCCTAACATGCCTTGGGTGTAGCGGTAAGCGAGCCCGTTAGACAGTGGTTGGTGAAATGGAGAAATGAGAATTTGGCTGAATCAAATGAAGCCAGCATGCCGGCCACTTGGTCGTGTTGCCTTCACGTATTGTCTGTGCTGCTCTACTTCGGTCTTGGCCAACCCGACCCCAGTCAAATGCTCTCCGTTCTCTGGCATCGCCGCGCTCCATATCTAAAGCACATTGTGATTGAGGAATCGACGTTTGTCTGGGCGAAGCAGTAGATGAGCACCGACAGCTTGGGCCCTGCTTCTTATTTTGGCCTGCATTGCAAGGTCTTTAGAAAGAGACCTTCTATTTGTAGAATGAATAGTCGCCATCTGTTGGTGATTGGCCTGGGTTGGGTCGGGTCCTGTTTCGCCTGAACTGGCTTGGCCGCCGCTGCTTCCGCCAGCCAATATTTCCACCTTGTTTGTTCGTCCTCAGCCATTGCGTTGTCTAACAGCCTCCTCGTCAGCCTGTCCCATATTTTCTGCATCCTCCTTTCCCGTATTCTTGGCGTAAATGTATCGTGGTTGGTACCACGTACCCCGTACTGACAGGTGGGACTGAGGGTCTCACTTCGTACAGAGTCGCCATCCCGACCCTACTCTTCGACTGTGTGCCATACCTGCCAATGCTGACCTGGCCTGATCAACGTGGATATCCCACTCAGTTGTGTCATTGCTGCCGCCATACTGGTCGATGTCAATGGTGCGCTTTCGCGTCTCGCCGTGGGTGCGAAGCGGGTTAGTATTGGCATCGCCATTCCCGCACTGAAATATCGTCATCCCGACCATTCTGCCCACCCAGACACCCACGCGCCTACCGCCTACCGCCAGCCTACCTCCCCACCACACCCCCCTATTTACTCGAACCAGCAGTTACCTAGTTACCTACCAGAGTGACGAGACTGAGTGAGTGTGTGCGTGCTGGGAGGGAGTGAAAAAAAATGGGGCTTTCAGTTTCTTGCAACCCATTGACTACCGTGTCGACAAAGACTGGCACGTTTCACTGCCCACCCTTGCCTTTGCCTTCCTTCTGTTCTCGCTTTGGCCCGTTGTTACAGCCAAGTTTGAGTTGCTATCCCGCGAATAAACCAGTGACCGTGGGTTCGTGTCCACATAAGTGAGCTAGCTCGTAGTGAGACTGAGGTTGTCGTGGGAAGTCTGCCTCGCCCCGCGGCTGGCCTTCAGCTCTGTGACGGTCAAAGTACCCGTTACCTAGCGCCGAGACCAAGGTACCTCACTGCGACCCGGGGCTCCATTCTTGGGGCTAGAAACCACTAAAACTGCCCCACCACCGCCTGCTGCTGCACAATACCGCTGCACCTACTGCATTGTTGCGCTGCAACGCCTGCAACCGCGCACCCGCGCACCCGCATTTCGCTCAACTGCTGTGGCAGGGGACCCGTGCACCTGGGTCCCTCCTTGCAACCCCAGGCTGCGGTCGACTTTTATTTTTATTTTATTTTAGAGCCTAGGCAGGGCCTGGGCTGGAGCACAACCACCAAAAAGGGCACCTGCACCCACCACGGCTGCCCACTACTATCCACTGCTACTGTGCACCTCCCAGCACCTCCCGTCTGTGGAATTTCCTCCCCCTCAACGCCGTCGGCTCTCCCTGCGCGGTGATCTAACAACCCTCACAGCTATCTTATTCCATAACAGCCCTCACCTCTCGTCAGCCCTTGTGTCGCTCGTTATAATACATTTATTCAGACCTCTGCCGTAGCGTTGTGCTTCGGCCCCCGGTTCCCGACAAAACCCACGTCTTTCCCCCCAAAACTCCAGCCTCCGCCCCCTCCCCCCCGATCACCAATCTCCCACGGCCCGTCTCGTCTCAACTGCCTCGATCTCCCGACTCACCAGATCCCGCCTCAGAGACAGAAAAAAAACGGTGCTCTAACAGCGACCGACTCTCCCACAAGGCAGATTTTGACACTCGTGGCGACCTCGTCCGTCTACTGTCGCTTCCGCGCACCAAGTCGCACCACGACATCATCGTTACACTCAGCTAGACCCTGACATTTTGTGCGGCTGCTGGTGCGCTGCGTCCGTTGTCACGCAGCCATGGCCGCAGCTACTGCGTCTCCCCCGAATGCTGCATCGCCGACCCAAAACTTCCCGGATGATGCTTCCCGACAAGTCTCCGAATTCAACGTGGCCGGTGCCCCCCGCCTGCGGGAAGGGCCCGTCTCTCCCGTCCGAGTAAACTTTCAGGATGAGAGTTGGGCCGCGCCTTCAAATGTCGACATCGATAAGTCCCAGTTTTACGGCAATCGAGCTGAGCTCGTTGATCGCACACTCCCATCGCCCCCCGAGGACGCCCCTCCTCCGCCTCCACACAAGGCTCAAGTCCCCTCAAGTCCCCAGAGTCCCCGTGACTTTTTCGAAGGCGTCCCGGGACTCCCCAAGGCTGATGGACCGCCCGTCATCCCTCTTGATGAGTCTTATGCTCATGCATCTGAGTCCTCTTATGTGCAGACAACCCAGTCTTCTTTGTCTAGCCCGGACAAGAGCCCTCATGTTAACCAAGAGGCTGTCATGTCAGCTACATCCGGACCCATGTCTGATGGTTTCGAACCTCACATCATGACTCCTACCGAGAGAGTGCGCAACCAGGATATGTTTCGCAACAGTCGCGAATCGGATGATACCACAAGCACAAACCAGCAACCATCCGCAGAGTCATCAGCAGGCACCAGCGCTAGCTCACTCTCCGGCATCAATGAGAATGCCGAGTGCCAGACATTTGACAACTCACCCGAAAGCTCGATCATTGAGGGAAACATGCCTGGAAATCGGTCTGTCCCTGGGTTCCAATACCACCATGAACGAGAATTCCCCGCACGTGTTCCCAGCGTCCCCAACGAGGCCGACCGAAATGCGTCGACCCCAGATTTGTCCGACGGTGGTTCACAACCTGGACGCCATCTCACGCCCGGTTCGAACAACTTCAAGAGGAGCTCTGCCCCGCGACCTCAATCCTCTTACTCCGCCTACTCTGAGATGGGCAACCGTGGTCGGTCCCCCAATCTGATGCCCGGCGGATCTCACATGCGTACGCCTTCCCAGACTCGTAAATCTCCTGATGTGAGGCCGCAGTCGTATGCTGAGCTGCTCAATGTGCCATATCCTCAGCCGGCCCCGGCCCCACTCTCCGTGGACAATTCGAACCTTCGAACTGTGATTGGTAACAATGCTTCTCTCCTCAGCACCCAGAAGACGCTAGATATGTACCGCCAGAATGTCAAGAAGACCAATGACCTTTCTATTCAGTATTCTTTTGCAGTATTCCTAATTTCAACTGCCCAGGAGCAGGG
Organism: Calonectria henricotiae; assembly: GCA_020623695.1. Taxonomy (NCBI): domain Eukaryota; kingdom Fungi; phylum Ascomycota; class Sordariomycetes; order Hypocreales; family Nectriaceae; genus Calonectria; species Calonectria henricotiae. Next base: position 296,715 of record JAHVYB010000007.1, on the reverse strand, counting down.
CCTCGACTTCACGGATCCTAAGGGCAAGAAGAACGGACCCAAGCCTCAGAAGGACGGCGAGAGCCCCGCATCCGAAGGCAGCCCCTACGAGTTGGTTAAGGAAGCTCGTCAGATCCTCCAGAAACTCGCCAGCGCCGGATATCCCTTTGCTCAATATTACCTCGCCGATGGTTATGCCTCTGGTCTTTTCAGTAAGGGCAAAGAGGACTACAATTCTGCCTTTCCCCTCTTCGTCCTAGCTGCGAAGCATGGCCATGCAGAATCTGGCTACCGTACTGGTTTATGCTACGAGTTCGGCTGGGGCTGCCGCAAGGACCCGGCCAAGGCGGTCCAATTCTTGCGAACAGCTGCGGCCAAGAGACACCCCGGAGCCATGACTCGCCTTGGCAAGGCTTGCTTGTCCGGTGATCTTGGCGAGAAGCGATACCGAGAGGGTTTGAAATGGCTGAAGCTCGCCGCCGAGGCTGCCGATGCACAGTATAATGCTGCGCCGTACCAGCTTGGCTGCCTGTACGAGACAGGATACGGCGAGGACATCTTCAAGGATGGCAACTACGCCGCCAACCTGTTCACTCAAGCCGCAGACCTGGGACATCCCGAAGCAAACTTTCGTCTTGGAGACGCCTATGAACACGGCAAGCTGGGCTGCCCGCGCGACCCGGCCCTCAGTGTGCACTTCTACACGGGCGCTGCTGAGCGTGGACATGCTGGCGCCATGATGGGGCTGTGTGCTTGGTACATGGTTGGCGCGCCGCCAATCCTGGAGAAGGATGAGGAGGAGGCCTACGAATGGGCTCATCGATCAGCAGATCTGGGTAAGCACGCTCTACTCCCCAACACTTTGTTTTTCTCTCTTTTTTGAAGATGAGTTGCTAACCAGTCACGACTCATAGGATATGTGAAAGCCCAGTACGCCGTGGGATACTTTACCGAAATGGGTATCGGTTGCCGGCGTGACATGCTCGAAGCTAATGTCTGGTATGTAAAGGCGGCCGATGCTGGCGACGAGCGAGCCAGGCAACGCTTGTCCATTATTCAAGCTGCTGTCAGTGGGGGTACTCCTATGGAGATGGCGCCCCCCAAAAATGGCAAGATCCAGAAGGGAGCAAAAGACGACAAGGACTGTGTTGTGATGTGAAGAGTTTGACGGAAGTAAACCCCCATGTTTGGGGTTATAATGGCAAAGAGAAACGACTAATAACCACCTCTTTATGATGGGATCTTCTACTACATACGATCCCGGCTTACCTGGACGCTTTTTATTTTATTTTTTACTTTTTGGAAAGAGCATACAACAATCCTTTTGCGCATCTTTTATTTTCATACCACGCCGTATCATTGCATCATTGCAAGGAGCTTTTTTCATGGCGGATTCTTGGAGTTGTCTTTTTGTCGGTTAAAGCTCGTCTTGTTCGACACCCTCCTTTTTATTATCATGTTTGGAGATGCAAACCTTAGACTTATACGGGAGGAAAACACGATGTTGGTGAGACGTTTGATAAATGGAAAAATCGGACGTGCTTGGGGGCTGTCTTTCTCGTTCGGCCGGACGACTAGGACTGGTAGGAACTGCTTGCCTGTTCAAAGTTCTCTCTTGGGGGGTAATGACAGATGACAAGATGGACCTTGCGGGTTAAAATCGTGGGAGAGGTCAAGGATTCTTGACAGCGGTGCATTTTCAGCGTTATGCGAGCAGCTGGAAACAAGAAAGGGCAAGTCGTCAGGAAGCGAGAATGGCGTTAAATGAAACGCGATTTGGATGTAATTATGGTATAATTAACCAGTCTGTGTGATGAACTGGGAATTATTGTTTGTGTTCACAATTTCTGATACATCTTGTGATATTGTCGTGAATCTTGAGTGAACGTAGCGGAAGTGAGGCCGGACAATGACAAGTTTATTGTCAACTCAATAATGAAGAGGGTAATCGAAACACTGCGCACCATGTCATTGTGGGCAACTCTTTGGGGTATATCACTTGGGTGGAATACGCTGGATCAGTTTGCGATCCATTCAGTTTCCAGTCGTATTGCATAGTATTTTGTGAGTCGAGCCTGATTAGTTAGCTGGCGCTTCCCGCACGCAGAGTCGGGTTTCAAACGAGATGGATCTGATGGGTTGGACAGGCCTCTCACAACTTCAGTGTCTGTGTGCTTTCATTTTTGCATGATATTGATCGAGGCCAGTAGGCAAGTCCGCATCTGGGTCGTGCCTTGCGAATTGCGCTGGTGGGAGTCCATCATGTTCGACACACATTTGGGAGGGCTTCGGGTTGCCTCGCCTAGAGTTAATGGAACGTGGACGTTGTTCACTTGAAGCCGGATAAAGCTTGATGGGTATATTGATTTGCGTCGTTTACAAGGTTCGCATTCTTGAATCAAGCTTACATATCCCAAGAGGGGCTTCGCGCTAATCTATGTACTGGTGGCTTTTTATGAATTGAGTTACCAGTCAAAACCACACGGATGAATAGAGCCATCTCAATGAACCTGTACTTGTACTTGGGATGACTCACATTATATGTATGCAATGGCATTTGTATACCAAAGTTGAGCGACTTTGAGTTCGTGAGAGCGTGTGACAGCCAGCCATTCAATAACAATCATCATGTGCTGTAGATGCCCACAGCCAGCTCTGGATCTAAACAGCTGATGCTGGTCAGATTTTGGAAACCCATCCGATATGGGCACCATTTACTCGTCTTGTTTCCCTCCCAGTCGCCTGGCCCGAGTATGGAGGAGCGTGTCTAATGGAACGAGCCGGATAACCCGCACTATGAGGATTCAACACCTGAATAAGATGAACATTGACAAGTAGGGTGACATGATGTAACTGTGGCATTGGTGGCGAGGCGCGGAGGTAACATTGCACATTGAGGTGATTATGACATGCTTTCAATGCTTTCAAGCATGTGGCACGAAGGCGATCGAGCTCGCTATTCAGCAAATAGAGTTCAGTCTCCGTTTCACATCGGAACCTAGAGTGGCTGTACAAAAAGAGGCTCAAGAGGAGGGTTTTTAGGCCCAATGGATAGCATCGTGATAAGAACGGCCATCTCTTGCCCAAACAAGGTCAACATCCGAAAAGCCCCCCCCCCCGGTTTGCAATACGGCGACGATTGCGCCAGGGCCAAAAACCTTGAGAGGAACAACTAGTGTCGGAACTTTCAAAGGCATCCACTCCTCGAGAATCCTGGCTTAGCCTGGTGATGGACAAGAGCGGCCCTTGGATCGGCGCATCCCCGACAATGGGCCGGCAAATCCATTGTCAGGCTCGGTCATGACATGGTTTGTATGGCAACAAGACACCATTATTCAGGCCCCGTGGGGGTTCTCCCTCATATGGACCTGCCCGCTCCTCGATCCATGATTGGAGCAAGGAGCGCGCCCACAGCATCGGATCGGATCAAGGTGTTTCAGAAACAACAAAAGAGGGCGGTGAACTAGGTCCAAAAAAGGGGATTCATTCATTCATTCATTCATTCATTGATCCATCCGTACCTTATGGCGGTGTACTAGGCGCCCAGGGAGGAGAGGGCTCGTTTTAGAAACCACCGTGTGCGGGGATGGGGTGGTCCGCACACGAAGGGGGCAGAGTTTGCAGCGAAATGGGATCGCTCGATTGGGAACAACAAGAGACCTTCAGTTGTCGCAGATGGTCAGCCCGACGGCGCTTCTATCGAGGCCAACGGTGGGACAAACGCGAACAGATGCGAGCTGCTGCTCTGAACTTGGAATAGCGCGAGGTCCCACGAGGTGGCGGAGGGGCTGTCTGTATGCACAAGGGAGGAGACGAGGGGCCCGGGCCTTGGCTTCTGGGGGAAACAGGAACAAGGGAGTAGTTCACTTGCGAAGAGGGGGTCTCGGATGCTTCTGGGCATGATGTGACGACTGTGACTACTGTGACTTGGCGCAATGTGAATTATATGGCTCGGCAAGGCTGAGTCTGGACGCTTGGATGGGGTAATGGTGCGTGGTCTCGGTTGAGTGTTGAATCTGTCTGGGGGGGGGGGGCCAACATGGAGGGGTGGAGGGAGGCCACAAGCGACAACGCAGCAAGGCACGTCACCTCCAGCCCAACCACGAGGCTACGGTTTGGCCGCAAGTCAGTCTGGCCGTTTCATGGTCACACGCACGCCGTGACAACGAATAGGTGAGCGATTATTCTCTCGTCTGAAAGACGGTGAGAGAGGATTTACCGCCTGGTCGCGCTTCTGCACTCGACAAGTCTCTTTGGCACAGGCCTTTAAGTGGATGCATGACGCACAGGCCATTTCTCGGAAGTGTGTGCATCCCTGCTCCATCATATCCACTTTCCTGCATGTCCCCATTGGCCATTGCTCCAGGCGGATTGCGGTCATTAATTAAACCCACACGCGTCTCTGCGCGTCATCCACGCGTTTGGACGCGCCTTTTTCAACGTCACGTCGCCTGCAACCCAGTTGTACCTCATCCCTCTGCCCAAAAAGGCCCACGACACTGCGGTAATCGCGCACCCTCCCCAGCCAATGAGGCCAGCCGAGACCTCCATGCCCCGGGGCGATGACTTGCAGCTGAGGGGAGGCCCGGGAGGGGCACATTCTGCAACCATGTCCTGTTGCGCGGAGCGACATGCAGCTGGCTTGAGGGGCCGTGTTCGATAAGGTGATGAGCCGGCGAAGAAGTGCGACGGAGGGCACGCGGGTACGCAGGCGCCATCTTGTGGTGCAGAATTGGGTTGCGTCGGTGATTCTGAAACCCGATCCTGCAAACAGGCAGCGTTGTATGATCAACGTCCTATCGACATCATCGATCGATCGATGGAGGGCTCCTGTGAGATTATTCCACAATGCTACTGCGACATGATAAGGTGCTGTAAATGGTGGTTCAGCCGACGCTCCCAAGGGCGAGCTATCGATGGATAGATGTCGACTTCACCCGATGGGCATCACGCGGGGCCGTCTCTGCGACTACGAATTAGACATGATAGAGGAAGAGGGACTCCTTTGCAGGAGGGAGCACGAGCATGGGAGGGGGAGGGGACAGAGGGGGGGAGGGGAAGGATGACCTCACCCACGAGCGCACATACCCACTTCATTGACTGCAAAGGGAGAGGCAATGTTGCAATTGGAGGGGAGGGGGAAGGGGCCTAGACAGCGCATTAGGCACAAGCGCATGTTCACAGGCACCACACAAGCTCGACTCGAGTTGGTGTCACACAATCTCGTACATGTCCATATTGGTGATTTCATCGAGGGAGGCTCCCACGGCGTAGAGGGGAGAGCCAGAGGGAGGGGAAGAAGCGAAGGAGGCCTGAACCCCGTCTCCCGCTCCAAGATCCAAGATCCAAGTTCAATGACGCCGCAGCCGACTGTGACTTCTCTGGCCAGACAACCAGCCCAGGATGGAGAGCCCTGAACAGCCCAACATGGGAGAGTTGGCGGTGGCCTTTCTTGCTCTACTCCGTAATTCGCGGCCCCTCACCTCCTCTACCACTCCATCGCCCTATCACTCCCCCCATCCCCCAGAACCAAGCCTTACTCGCTACATGTGCATGACACAAAGGTTTTCCGGGCTTCCGACGTAGAGTTTGACACAATAAGTCTTTTCTTTATCGCACGTCATCCCTTCGGGTGTCATGTATCATTGAATGCACTCGGGTCTTTCAACTGTTACGTGCTGGGTAACGTGACGTTGTACCATATTGGTAATCCCATACAGCCTCATGGTGGGCGACTGAGTTTGGTCGCATGGGCCACAAGGGGGGGGCCTGCGGATGAACCCGTGCGAGCCGGCAGTCCGACTGGAGGGATGCGCCCATAACCGCCGGCCGACTTGGACGGCCCAGTCGTGAGCGGTCAAAAGGGTCCATGACGACAAAGTGAAGGGCTCCTTGCGATAGCCAATCTAATCGAATCGGGCCCTATACTGTGCTCGAATAGGCGCCTACTAAGCTTTGCAGAGCCATGTAGAGCAAAGTCCAACCCATAGCCTGGTTCATGACTCAGGGAGGTAGCTCTGGTGAGGGAGCTTCCCTCGATGAGACCAGCGTCGCACTACTGCAGAAGGGAGCGCACCATTGACCAAAAGAGCACCAGGTGGAGGGAGAGCGAACAGCTTCGGGACAAGAAGGGAAGCACACACACAAGCACAACAAGTGAACAAGGGCAATCAATTAATCCAGCGGATAACGATGGGCGGATGTCGGCGCTAGGGAAAGGGAACGGCGAGCCGTCCCTCTTTAGCAGACTCGCTCTTGGGTGTGGTAATTTGTTTGTTTGTTGATTGTTGACGTGATTTGATTGCGCATTTGTTGTTTCTTTTGATGGTCGACCGGACAGTTCGGCTGTTGCCGCCACCCGGAACCTAACGGTATGATGAGCCGTCAGACAGAAACACGCAAAAGGAAATACCAAAAAGGAAATAATGCTCTAGAAGACCAGACCTTGTGTGCAACGTACAAGTGTGGGAGGCGAGATTACAGACGATGATCGTATGATACAATGCACAGATGATTTTCATGTATTCATGTCCCTCTTCCCCTCTTGCTTTCTTTTTGTGTCCTCTCTGTCCCATGTCCCAGATGTCAAAGGCGAGAAGCACCCGTCCGCCGTCTCGGGACCCTCGCAGGTCACACGCATGACGGCTGCAAATGATTGCGGCAAAGGACTCAGATCGGGATCTGTGCGGGAAGGGGTGTCCAGGACGGTGATGGTTTTTCTTTTTGTCTTGGATGGGGGTTTTTTTGGGGTTTTTTTTTTGGTGGCGTTGAGGTAACCCCTGGGCTTGCTTTTGCACTGCTTTGTGCTAAACTTGGGCGAGCCGGAGGGGGGGCCCAAGATGATGCAAATGCAGGGCGCCAACAAGTGAACGAGATGCGGTAGGTGTAAAGTGGGCTTTGTTCAGTTAGATGACTTGCATGTGCTGAAGAGAATTTCCGATATTGTCACGATAGGGAGAGCTACTGGTTGAGACTGAGCTGCGGAGGGAGAGAGAGGCAGCGCGGAGGGAGAGAGCAAGAGCTTGGAGACAAAGTGAGTGAGTGAGTGAGCGAGGGCATGTCAACAGAGGCTTGCCTGGCTGGCCCGGGGTGAGACAAGCGAATTTACCAATTTGCCCAGATAATACGAGGCAATCTAGAGCAAGCCAACCGAGACAGAGGACTGTGAGAAGAAAAAAGAAAGGGAAAAAAAAAACGTGCAGAAAGCATCACAAACTATTGTCCTCGAGTTAGGACCGCCATGCTTCGGGACTGCTTCCACGCACTGAACGGTACATGTCAGATTCTCTGGCACAAGTCTCGCTTGAGTCGCGACTCGTCACTCTCTGGGCTCTGCGAAAGTTGCGAGCATGGACAGGGGTGCTGGGGCGGAGGGGGAAGCGTGTCTTCCACAGTGCCCGCAAGAGACCCATAGCGATGTAGGTACTTCAGCTTTGATCTCTGAATGTGTCAATGCTAATGTGCTTGTACTGTGTGGATATATGTATTCCAACTGTAAATCCACTAGGAGCCCGCTACAAGCTAGGCTTCCCGTAGCGGGACAGACCTGTCAGTGGTCGCTAAATAATGACCCACCCATCCGGGTCCCTGTAGAGGTACGTACCCACTCAAACTCGCCAGGACCCCTGTCAAACGTCCCCTGGCCCAGAAAAAAAAAAGACTCGCTCCCCTGTAAGCTGGCCGCCTCCGTTTGGTGGGTGCCACGGGGGCGGCCATGGGGGGGGCCCTCCAGGTCTCACCCTCCCACTGCTGCCGACCAGCAGGTACATCGTGCGGATGAACGTGTGCCCACTAAAAAAAAACAGCCACCGACTTGTTCCTACAGTCAGTCCCTCACTGTATTTTCTGCACGCACTGCGCATCTCCCGCCGCCCAGCGAAAAGTGCCTGCCTGCAAAGCGCCGACTCTTATTAGGCCCGCCATCCCCCTGCCCATTCCCAAGCTCTGGCCCGGCCACCCCCCGTCTTGTTCACCACCACAACGCACGTACGCACGCTGTCGCATACATTCCTGCTCTCCCGCCTCGCAAACACCAACCTCTTCCCTTCGCATCCTCTTATCTCGCGCCGCGAATCGCTTCGTACACGAAGAAGAAGAAAAACACAACCCTCTACAACTATCTGCTCTCGACTGCATCTCTGTTACTCGTGCGCATCGCTTCTCTACACCTCTACCTTGGTTCGCGCTCATCGCCGCGTTCGCTTTCTCGATTGCATACCTGCTCAGCCGTCGCGCCTCTTGGCCCGTCGCACCACCAACCACCTCCACTCGACCCAAACACAACACACAAACAAACCGCCCACGATGCTCCTCCCCTCAGCTCTTTCGTGCGACTCGTCGCAATCGCAGCAAACCCGACTGCAACCTTCTCTCTTCTCTCCGCCTGCCAGCCCCCCGGCTCTCTCGTCGCAAAACCCTCTCGCCAACATCATGACCACCTGCCGCTCGCTCCAGGCGCTCCTCACCGCGCCCACATCTATAGCATCTGAGCGCCGCCCAGCCCTATCTCAGCTGCCTACGCCTCCTCTCACCCATGCGCCTCCGCCGCTTAAGCTGCGCCTGAGGTCGCGCGGCAAGCAGGACCTCCGCGAGGATCCCCTCTCTGCGCGCAAGAGGATCACCAAGCGCGCCCCTCCCCGCGGCCTCAACAAGCGCCGACGCGCTGCCGATGACGAGATAGGCCGCCAAGATTCTGAAGACTCCGACATGCAAGACACCGACCTCGAGCCCGAGTCACCTCGACCTCAGAACAGCGAGCCTGTCGCTCCGACCACGCCCAAACGCGCCCGCGTCGCCCCCGAGCAACTGCCTCTGGGCCTCGAGCGATCCGACTTTCACACCATTTTTGCCCGCCGAAATGGCGACGCCAACGCTGACAAGCAAGACGAGGAGGCCGAGTCCGACGAGTGGAGTGCTGAAGATGACCGCATTCTTGTCGAGCTCGTGCTAGAGAAGCTCAAGCTGTCCAAGTCAGAATGGCAAGATTGCGCCCGCAACCTTGGCCGCGATCGCCATGCCGTCAACCGTCGCTGGAAGAGTCTCATGCTTGGTGGCGACGTCGGGCTCAAGTCTCGGAGTCGCCGCTCTCGACTGCACTCGACCTGGCGATAGGCCCGTTCGCATTCCAATCGCGCAATCTTCAAATTCGTCTTCGCTTGTACACTATTGTTTTTTGGGGGGTTTTTTTACACGCACACACATGTCATCATTCGCTTGTGCCAATGCGCACTAGCGAGCTCAGGCAATTGTGCCATGGAACTCTCGAGACAGCAAACGGGCATGGAGCAAACGCCGTTTTGTCCCGTCTCAGACAATGTTCCCACACCAAAAACAAAAAAAAGAAAGGTTTTAAAGGAGGGGCTTACTCAGGCCGGTGTTTTACGGTGTTTGGTTTCCGTTTTGTTTGGTCTCTGCTTGCTTTTTTTCTCAATCCTGTCATCTTCTGGTCATAATAGTGATATCCATTCGCGCATGGGAAAACGCGCGTCTCTTTTCTTTTTATTCTTGTTATTTTTGGCTTGTTTTGGAGGCTTCTTGTTTATTTACTTCCTTCCTTCTTTGTCCAGACTCCGGCGGGGCTTATTTTCCAGGCCGAGAGAGAGATGGGCAACAGGATCGAAAGTAGGGCTTTCTAGGGAAATGGGGAACCCGGTTGGGGGCGGGCGGAGGGGGCGTGGGCATCTTTTTGGCGACAAGGTTTTTGGCTTCTCTTTGGGTGGATATGGGATTTTGGGGAAAGGGTGTATCTAGCCTCTAAAGACGGATGCTTGCTGAAGCGAGGGTCTGCGATTTGTTCGAAATGCAAGAAATACTGTGCACAAAAGTTGCATTCAGCCAATGTTCGTTATTCCCCGTCCCACATTCCCCAGAAAATATCTGTGTTCTTGGTGCATGGGCACGTCAAATGGCCTGATCTTGGCCCGGGCTTTTGCGCCTCCATATGTCGATCGACAAGCACAGTTGCCAATGGGGGAGGACCCTCTGGGTTCGTACCTGGAATCAGTGCACTGACTTTGCCATGGTTCAGGACCCCCGCCGTAGACAAAAGGCAGAAGCTGATTGTGAGGCTTTGCCGCGAGTCAGGTATAGGGTTGGTGATAGGACTTGGACAAGTTTTAGTCTGGTCATCATGCCAATGCTCGAAATGCCTTGAATACACAGATGGGTCTCGTAACTGAGAAAGAAAGAGAAGGAGAAGAAGAAAGAAAAAAAACCTATCTATCTATATGAGTTGTGATGAGTCGTGGTGTTTTTGTCTTCTTCATTTCAAGCCAAAAAAAAAAAATTAAAGCCACCGCGCCACCCAACTCTCAGATTCTCAGCCAAAAAAAAAAAAAAAAAGGGCATTGTGGCGCTAACACACGGGCAAAACAATACATAGTTAACCAGGAACGAACAAAAAGAATATGATGTTGGAGGGATACGGATTCGAACCGAGACTAGTCGTTACATGAGGATTTTCCTTTATCCGAGACCGCACGATTCTCATATGCATTGATCCATATGAGACTCGTATACCTCAGCTCACCCAGGCAAACAATTCGTATCCCGCACGCACAATTGTGACAAGTAAATTTTAAAGACTATTTATTGCTCTAGCCTAATTGTATCCCCTGTTCCACATATAGTGACCAATCTTCCAATGACGCCGTCTATTCTAACCTCTGTGCCAACACCCCTTTTGTCCTCTCTTCTTTAAATTCCCTACATGAATTCATAGCAACACAAGCCACCATGCCTGCCCCACTCTGAGCCACCCGTCGCCTTTGGGCGATTCCAAATATAATTACTTAGTTATCCTCTAAGGATGCAGTGACCCATATGGTAGAAACAAAAATACCTGCGCCGTGCCATGAAGCAAAGGAAAAAAAAAGGCTTTGAAATAACACACAAGACGAACATACATTTTCCTCACACCAGGCATTTGAAGGCGGGTGCTGCCATGCCCTCCTACGGCGGCGTCATGCCTTCCTCCATCAGCATCTTGCGCACCTCCGTCTCGAGGTTCTGCGCTGCCTCACTGGCATCTTCCTCAATCTCGCCCGTCACCTTCTTGGCGAGCTCAATCTTCTTCTGACAAGCCTTGTAAATCAGCTCCTCAACCGTGTTTTTCGAAATTAGTCGGATGATTTCAACGTCGCGTTTTTGACCAAGACGGTGCGCGCGATTCTCAGCCTGGATGTCATCCTGAGGGTTGTCAGATTGGTCAAAGATGATGACTTTATTGGCAGCCGTTAGGTTGATGCCTGTTCCACCCGCGCCAGTAGTGAGGAGGAAAACGGGAATGTCTGCATTCTTGTTAAACTCGTCAATGAGAGTTTGGCGCTCCGAAACATTGGTGGACCCCATCAGAACTCGATGCTGAATACCTCGGAGAGCGAGGACTTCCTGAAGCATCTCGATTACACGCGAGAACTTGCTGAATACCAAAACTCGATCGCCCTTCTGTTGATATTCGCTAACTAGCTCCAAAAGTTTCCTGACTTTGCCGCTGTCCAACTCCATGTCCGCTGGGATATCGAAATTCTTCAGGTAACGAGGGTAATCCCGACACCAAAGGTGAAGCTCAAAGTCGGATGCATTTTTTAGCTCCTGAACCAGGTGCTTAATGTCGGGTTGATGCAGTTCAGATTGCGGGACCTTATCCATGAGAATCTTGGCCATCTTTTCCACCTTGGCGTTGTCAAAGTGGCGGCGGAATAGCAACGGATGGATAGCGGCCTTGCGAAGCTGAATCCAGACATTGTTTTGATCGTTCTGGCGACCAGTGGCCCGAACTGTTCGTTTGGACGGCTCGAGCTTGAATACATCCTCATATTCCATGTACGCAGACTTTTGGGTTTCCGTCATTTCGCAGTGCACCACGTTGCAAATCTTGGGAGGCATGTCTGACAGGACCTGGTCCTTGCGGCGCTGGAGAATGAATGGCTCGAGGATGGTGCGGGCACGCTTGACACGCTCGCTATACAAAAATGCGCCGTTTCCGACATCACGAATGGTCACCTTTTGACTGAACACGTATTTGATTTGCTCCATATAACCTTGAAACATTGCCGGGTTGATGAAGTTTAGAAGAGATGTCATCTCCAAGAGATTGTTTTGGATAGGAGTGCCTAAGGTGGGTTAGTATTTACGTTGCGAACTATGCAGGTGAGGCACATACCAGTCAGCAGCATCCTCCACGATGCTGGGATCCTGGAAAGATCCTTATAGATTTTGGTTCCTGGATTTTTCATCTTGTGACCCTCATCGAATACGGCGGCGTTGAGGTTGAATGACTTCATCGCTTCGATGTCTTCCTGCGACCCAATCTGGGAGTACGTGGCTAGGACGACATGGTAGTTGTCTGGGTTATGCTCAATATCGTAGGCAATCTCGGCCCGCTCCGATTGAGAGCCTCGATACCCGACGACTGATACATCCGGGGCAAACCTTTCAAATTCGACCAGCCAGTTGTTGTAAGTACTGGGTGGCACAACCACCAGGTTCGGCCAGGGTCGTTCTCCGCTGGGGGTTCTCTCATACTCCTCTACGAGATGTGACATTAGAGAAATGACCTGGCAAGTCTTGCCCAGACCCATTTCATCTGCTAGGATACAGCCAATGTTGAATTTGTATAGAAGTGACATCCAGTTGAGACCCACAAGTTGGAATGGCTTCATCTGGCAGTGCCCATCCATGAACTTGGGTTGACGGGAGATGGGCGGCCGCGTGAATTTGTTGGCGGTGATACTGGTTGGGGTGGGAGGAAGATCTTCGGAGCCCTGTCGTGAACACTTTTCGTGACCGAACACGTCAATATCCCAAGTGTCTACCTGAGCCTTGACTGCTTTGGCATCAGCCTCGCACTTGGCGACAACATTGTCAATGGCAGAAACCGCATTCAGAAAAACCTCCACAGCATCGACGACACTGTCGCCAATGCTGATTCTAGAGGACTTTCGTGCGCCGGGCTTCTTGTTTAAGGCGACTTTTCTGGCTTTGGAAAGGTCTTCGAATGGTCGCTTCTCAATGATGCACTCTAGTTGAGCCTCCTTCATCCCAGTAATGGCAGCCAACTCCCGAAGAGTACTGGTATTGATGGTGTTGAGAACTCGGTCATCATCGTCCTCGGAGGGCGATTCGGAAAGTTCTGCTTCAAACTCGTCTTCACGGTCGTTATCCACAAGATCAATAACCAGTGGGCCATCGCTCGAAGGAGGGCTTGAAATAAGTACTGGCGAGGCTTCTTTTCGGATCCCTTGAATCAAACGGCGGCGAGGTTTCTTTTGCGGACTAGGCGAAATCGTCCTGGACTGAGCACGAGAATTCGATCGGGAAGACGCGGCCGAATGCATGGCTGCTTTGCTGATTAGGCGCCTGCCGGGCTTAGGCTTAGGCTTAGGTTGGGCTTGGCGAGCATTCTCCTCAAGCCACAGGAGAGCGTCCTCAAGATCGTTGTTACAGACTCGAAGAGCCTCCCTGGCCTTGTGAGCCTGTACTTTGTCCCCAAAAACGTCGAATATCTGACGCAGTTTGTCTTTTAGTTCTCGCTCGTCCGACTCGGGGTTGTAGGCAAAAGCCGATAGCTGTGCCTTAAACGTCGTCGGCCGAATATCCCCACGCGGAGGTGTCAGGTCGTCCTCTTCATCGTCAGAGATGAGACTGATTGGTTCCATGGCGGGTCGCTTCTTTGTCGAAGAAGGTTGTGCTTTGGAGGGTGGACGAAAGAAGGTGCCTGCAGGGGCGAGTCGAGTTGCAAAATTTGTTGACTTGGCGGGCTGCTGGAAGGGTGAGGAGGCGGGAACTTCGATAACGCTGCTCGGAGGTGACGATGACCTTAATGACGCGAGGCCAGGCTTTGATAGAACCTGTGTTGGTTGTGTAGTTTCCCGGTCGCGGAGAAAGGCAGCGGGCGAGCATGGGATGGTATCAGCCCCCAACTCATCATCGTCATCGAGCGGCAACATTGTGTGGACGGTCGAGGGTGTTCGAGGCAGAGTGTTCGAGTGCCGTATGGGCAATGGAGAAGAGCCTGGTGCCATGGTTGAAAGAGGCCAGAAAGTAAACAAAATAAATAGGGAGAAAAGAGATTTAGGGCGGGGGTAGGGATCTGAGATGAATGTGAGGTGGAGATGAGGGTCGCTAGAGGTCGAGGACCGGGATTGAGTAAAGAGCGAACCGGGGCATTCAGATGACGCTAAGTGGAAATTCCAGCTAGCAAAAGGCAAAGAGCCTTTATTGCCAACAGGGCTGCATTTGGTGCACAGGCGAAGCGAGGGGCGTCAGCAACGAAGCGTGAACCGGGAGCCCTGGTGGCTGGCGGTGGAGTTTTTCAATCCCGTCTCGTTATAACGCGCTTTCGCCATAGGGCGCAACGGGCAACGGGCGTCACGTCGGCACGTGTCCACTTAGACCGCGTTAATGGATGGTATAGTGCCACGGTAGTTGCGCTGCTGGCTTTGTTATGAGGGTAACAAACATGCCATAAAACATGACATCTATTCAACTATAATGATATGCGGGGATTTTTATTATTATATATATTCAAGCAGACAGAACAAGCATGCAGGTTTCCTCTCCGCCTGCAGGCGCCAACGTTCCGCGACTTTGCTTGATTGACGCTTGAACCAACCGCATCCCACTATAACACGCTTGCACGTGCAGGTGGGCCGCAAGCTATCGTCCCTCCATTTGCGTAGCTGCTACACTCATTCATCCATTGCAGTGACAGGGCCAAACCAAGCCATCCAACATCATCTCCATCATCAAAACCCAATCTCATTCGCACGCTGCGTGCAAGAATATAATGGCGACCCGACGTATTGTTGCTTCTGAAAAGACAATCCTCGACAAGGATGACACCCTCGAGGAAAAGTCAAACATCAGCCCTGCCGTCCCAAAGTGCGACCTGTCCCTATCTCTCTTGATTTCGCCCTCGCCAGCATCTCTCCGTTGAGCGCTGCAACTAACCAACCGCAATAGCGATGTCATCTTTAAGCTAATCGCATTCACTCTTGCCATGATCGTGGTCCCCATCGGATCTTATTTCCTCACTGTCAACACCATTTTTTCGGGTAAGGTGTCTTTTAAGGCTGCTTGCGTCACCCCTCCGGCTAACCCGCAACTTTAGGCAACTCATCATTCGCGGGTGGTCTGGCCGCCCTTATGGCCAATGTGGTTCTTGTGTGCTACATTATTGTTGCCATGAGGGAGGACCAGTCTGATGAGTATGGCAAGGCCAAGCCAGAAAGTAAAAAGGATCAATAAAGGGTGGCAGGCGACATGCATTATACAACACCAACGGTTTCACGAATTAATCACAGTCATATGGGCACGATTCAGATCCAGTGGTGTGTCCCAATTATTTCTCATATCTTCAAGGTGCGTAGCGTAGACATGCCTTTTCGACAGCCAGACCGCAGTATCCTCTACAGTCACTCGTATATGCTATGTAGTCGGGGAACAATAATTAGGGTGTGATTGCTATGAGCATGTCCACCATCTGCTGTGCTCACCCCCCCACGGTTCTCAACCCGGTCCCAAACAAAGTGAACCTGCCAACGCCTCGTACAAGTCTCGTATGTTGTTATGTACCATCCAGCGCCACCGCCATGTGCCTTGTGTCTGCAGATGAGGCGTTCAAAGATTTACTCCGAGCGCCTCTCAAAAAAAAAAAAAGGAAATAAAAGATAGGAGAAAGTACAGCCGACTCGCTCAGCATCCCCTGATCCCCTTCTGGGGATCGATCTTATGGTTCGGATGGAAAGGATAAAACATCCCACATACTGCAGCAAATCCCATGTAACTCAGCATAGCTGAGTGAACATTCTGCCTGCAGAACCTAGAAAAGGGGTATCGACAAAGGAAAGTATTTGAATAAAACGTTGGGGGAGGCAAAATGTGAGAGTTTTGTGTCTTGCAACTAAATCACTTTTGGTTGCTCATGAGTTTTTGCTGAACCGACGAGCAAACCAACTCTTACGCTTCTCCGGAGGTTGTTGTTGCTGTTGTTGAGTCGACGTCCGCCTTATAAGCGTGTTCTTCTGCTTTCCTTGTGGTGCAGAGGGTTGTTGCACAGAAGCGGGTGGTGCTGGGTTCGGCGCACGCTGTGGCTGAGGTCGCCCCTGTCCATTGGCCCCGGGAGCCAGATAGCCACGCTGATATGCTTGGTTTTGGCCAGGGCGGCCGTCGTTCGGTTGTCGCTTAGCGGGCATCGTGCGGTCAATGGAGCTGTTATCACTGCTGGTGGGATCAGTCTGATAGCCAGCCTGGTCCGAGTTGCCGCTGCCTGCGGCTGACGTTACTGTCTCGTACGACCGGTCCTTGTGAGGCATTGGGTATACGCCCTGGTTGCGACCGTAGTTTTGGTACTGTGGATCCGTTTGCGTTCGAGATACGCGCTGTCGAGGTGGACCATTGCTATAGTTGTTGGCGTATTGTTGCGGATCGTTATAGTAACTCTGTCGTGGGCCAAGGTCAAACTGTGTATGCTCTGGTCGGAATGATACAGGTCGATTGTTGTAATGACCGTCGTAAGGATGGCGGGGTTGATTGTTGGTGCTCATTGTGCTGTTTCGTCGATTCCAATTGTTTATAGAATCGCCATCTGAAACCGTTAGTGAGGTGCCATTCGAATGTCTCAGACCACCAGGATACCTACCATTGCCACCATATATCGACTTCCTTGCATAACCTCCGTTGATTGCTGCCTCAAAGCCTCGAATTGTATCCAGTGGCCGTTCCCACCTGTTGCGGGTAGGGTTGGATTTGTCTGGGTCAGCTAATTGAGAGTCAGTGGGATACCTCCATATGACGTCAAGGGAGACAAACCAATAGCGTTACCGTATGCATCCTTGTGCTGGATGGATCGCAGCGGCGCGTAGGCCATTTCCGTCTTCATGGCGGCGAGAGTGGCTAACACTCTTGTTAGTTGAGAGTTCCAGCGAAAGATGAGAGAATAGACAGGGCATGAAACGTACAGGGCTCTGCCTCGCTGATAGCAAGTGTTGGGTCTGCTTTGCTGTGTAGGCGTTTGGCTTCTTTTTCAGCAGATGTTTCGTGTAAGTCTTTGCTTCCAGAGCTTTTGTGTGATTTGTGCGAGTGAAAGCTCAAGGTTCTCGACTTTGTGTGTTGGTGCGAAGGTCGTTGTTGTGCTGACACAGGCGGCGCCTGGTACGTTTGTGGTTTTGGTTGCTGCGGCGAGTACGACTGTTGAGGATAGTGCTGCTGCTGCTCCTGACGGGAAGACGATGGTAGCGTCTGCTGGCGATATTGCTCTGTGGAGGTCGCCATGGTCGCGAGTGCTGGGGGGACGCTGTTTTATCAAACTGGAGTTGGTCGTGGGTCGCGGAGCTTAGGATCTTGGAACGGCCCCTGCGGTGCAAGACAAGGGTATCCGAAAATAATGATGACGGGACTGAGTGGAGGCGCCAGTCGCAGAAGCAATCGACCGAGCGATGCTATGCTTGTTGCGATGGAGATTGATGAGGGACCGGGCAAGGACAGGTGGGTGCAACGAGAGAACGGGGTGCCCAGGGGAGCAACACCAAACGGCGACTAGCAAGGAAACTGGCGCTCGACCCGGGATAGGAGATTTCTTGGTGGAGATTGAAAATAGTAGGAGGAGAGGTTGGGGCCTTTTGGGACCTTTCTGCACTTTGCAGGCTAGGCCAAGAGCCAAGAGCCAAGACAAGCCACGCAGAGCGTAGACAGGTGGGCTGCTTCCGGCGGCTTGGAGGCCCTGTTTTTTTTCCTCCCCCTCTGGGGCACTTCAGCGCAGGATGGATGTACTGCGGGTCTTCGGTAGCGCTATCAACGAGCAGAAGTGGGGCAGCTCGTGGGCGCCTGCGGCTGGGCCAGGGTTGTGTCGAGATGGTTGCGTGTACACCCAGTAATTGTGGGTTTGATGGTTTGGTTGGTGCGTCGCAGGATGGTCTTGGATGGTCTTGGATGGCCCGATTTGCCAGGCAGGGTGGTTTGAGAAAGGGCCTTTGTAGTGGCAGCTGTAAAACACGTAAAAGAAATCAAAGAGAGGGAAAAGAAACCGTGACTATGGATGAGAATCACAGTCGAGGGAACAACCCGGCAAGAGGAAAAAAGAATAAAAATGCAAACCCGGACACGTTCCCACGCGCTGGTGGGAATGTTCTTGTGGCGACGCAATTCGTCAATGAGACGGTGACAGGGCTCCCACGCAGGTGAGCGGCCGGGCAACGCGACGGCCGGAAGAGAAGGCCGCTGGGCAGGCTAGGCAGGCTAGGTACTGAAATCTCACCTTATCGGCACCACGAAACAACCCCTGTTCGGCGCGGCGATTTCTGCGTGCCTGTCGTTGGTATTTCTTGCTTGGTGACTGAGACGTCGAAATTTCGTCCCAAGCCAGCTGAAATGGACTCGCGTAAATTGTCTCGCAGAGGCCGTCGAATGTTTCTTCCGTATCGCTGGATGGTGTCGCGTATCTCCCTAACACAGCCACTTGAGATATGTCTCTTCGGTGGCTGGCTTCTATTTTATTTTATTTTCCTTTGTTAAAAAAAAAAAAAGCCCTCGGAGTTTCCCTTGAACTGTTTGGCTTTGCTGCAATTGCTGACTGGGCCTCTCTTAGTGACGGGTGTTATTGGGCAAACGAGGTTTGTATGTTCTATTTTGCCGTGTCTTGACGTCACTGCCAGACGTTCAAGGGGGTTGGTTCCCTTCCAGCGACTCAGTGCGTTGTACTCAAGGGCCTGTCGCCTCTGGGACACTCGGCTTGATTTAAAGTGGCTTGCCTCGTGGGTGGCCTCGTTGGACGACGTTACAGGCCAATGGATTGATGAGTCTGCACGCCTGCTGGAGGATGTGCTCCGTAGTTTCGTTCCAGGCACTGCGCGACTGCGGGCGACTGGGCCTGTCTGACTTGAAGCAGCTGGATTTGTGGTGCCGCCCGGTGAAAATGGTGAGAATGGTAGAGTGCAAGCCGTTATCTCCAGGGCTGGTGTGCTTCCAGGCTGACCGCGCTAGACTCTGGGGTGCCCTTGAAGATTTTGAATCGCGGGTCGGGTGAAATATGGTGGTGGTTGTCGCCGGGTGCTACCGCACAATGTAATGTAGATGGATCTGTCGCAATTATTGTGCGTCTATGTGTTGCTGCGTGGGGCAGAACAGAGGAGAGGGTGAAAAGTGCAAGTAATTAAGGTCCTTAGGTGAGCGATACGAAGTCAGACATGAACTGGTTCGGGAGCAAATGGGGGAAAACGAGCGAAACAGCAACGAGCGGCGGTGCAAACCTCTTTCCTCTTTCAAGTCGCGGAGCCAAGTACGGCAACACGAGATGACGGAGAGCTTAACTTATGTATTGTGCCATGTACATGTATGTAAGTATGCCCTTCTCATCCA
The DNA here is from genome assembly GCA_020623695.1 of Calonectria henricotiae. Classification (NCBI taxonomy): domain Eukaryota; kingdom Fungi; phylum Ascomycota; class Sordariomycetes; order Hypocreales; family Nectriaceae; genus Calonectria; species Calonectria henricotiae. The sequence continues at coordinate 277,380 of JAHVYB010000007.1, read as the reverse complement.
GCTGGTCAGCCCCCCCTCAACGACGCGCCATCCGCCGACATCCCACATGTTAAGCATACAGCGACTCAGAATCAGTCAACGCCGGCCAACAGGTCTCTGTTTGTATGGGGACTTGGCGGCGAGGCATGCGCGTTCTCCCGTGCCCCGTACTCGGGACTGTACAGCAGGTTGTTGTACATACGTACAGTTCAAGCCACCCCTCATGAGAACCGGACAGGGCGGATGTGAATGTGACAGACAGACAGGTAAACGCAACAGAGTAGAGCGGCGACACAATCGCTGAAAGTCTAAAGACTCCGTCTGTCGGGCCCCGATTCGAGCGTGGTTGGCACCGTCCGATCATGACGCGTCTGCTCCGCTGGTGCAGCGACCGCCACGACATGCAGCTGCCCGGAGGTGTGGGCTCTAGGTGGCAGAGAGTTCCGGTTTACGAGGTAGCGAGGATTGATGCCCCCCAGTCCCGCGCAACCTCGTACTCTTTGCCATCAGTGTCCAGTAAAAGAACCCCAAAGCAAAAATGTTGGATCTAGTGTGTGCATCCCTTCCGCATTACTCGGCCAAGCACTGTCAATCAATTGCTGCTGTCAATCACGATTGTCGTGAAGTGGCTGGCCCATGTTTTACCGCTGTCACGAAGAACGCCTCTCCCTTTGGCGGATACGAAGACACCGCATTGCCAATTCCTCAAGGCATTGCGATATTCTAAGGGAAAAGCAAAGAAGACGAAAATAAAATAAAATAATATGACAAACGAAGAGGGATGAAGATGAGGTTGGCCGAAACCCCGCCAAGAACAAGCCACAGCAACATTGAATGCCACGTCCCCCCCGCCTCACCCTCCATCCTTGTAGTTCGGGCTTCGGTGCCGGTGATGTGCTGTATCTCCAGATCTTTCATTTCTGAACCACCTGCAATGCGCCATCTGCATGCATATTTAGCCCGTGTAAAGCGGTCAACAAGCGGATACTCATTGTCAGTGGCGGAAGAGGGAGCAGGGCGGGAATGGGGAACCTCCGGCCAGGTCTGTCTGTACGAGGTCAAGTAAGCTGAGGGACCGAAGACACCTTTGAACACCAATCCTCCTGCTCACACCTGGCGAGCAAATCACAGCTCGGCATGCCAGGGTGTGGCCAGCGGGTTTCCTGTTTGGCCTCTCAAGGAGTCATCTTGACGTCGCTCCTGAAAGGCCGATCAGTTGTCTCACCCCTGTCTCTCTTCGTGTTCGGTGGCTCCCGCACACCATCTTGGCCATGCTTCACGCATGCCCGTGGATGAGGGATCATCTGGTGTCTGCGTCGCCCAGACACTTTCAGGGCTAATTCGCGATGCGAGATGGCCGTACTCGATCCGCGGACTCCCTCTCTTGCACGATGCATACTGTGTCCGCCGCTGCTACGAGTCAATATAGCCGGGGAGACTATTGAATGTGGGACGTGCTCTCTGCCGCGATCTAAGCGCCTTGGCTCCTCTCATTGACGGCATGGGCCCCTTGATCCATGCAATGTATTATGTATTTGTTTTTAGCCCTAACAATGGCTCGTGTCAAGGAGACGACGTGTGTGATTGTATTCGTGTTTCTGCGTAGCGTCTCACTCGGTGTCTCTGCCATCTCGATACATCCATATGCAGCAGCTCTGGTACTGGGTGCGGCGGAGAACAAGAGAGCTCACTTGAACATCCCTGTCCACGAACGCAGACTCATCACCGCCACACAACCTTATAGTGCCATTTTATTGCCGTGGACCACCGGTGTTCTTGTTTGTTTCCCGTGCCTCCTCCCACGAAATTGACTTTGGGCTTCAAACGGCTCCCAAAGCCCGTTTCAGAAAGTCGTCACGAACCAGCAAAATGAGCCGGTAGTGGTGATCTTCACCACGCCTCCCTGTCAACCGTAGTGCTATGATCCCCATGCCGCCAAAGCTCCCCACCAGTTGTACTAATTTAGGCGGGGAGCTTTTTTGGCGACTGGACTGAGACGAAAACCCTTGCTTAGCCTTAGGCGTACGATAAGGGCGTCGCCATCAACCTTCTCATCCCCTTTTCATTGCTGTGGCGGGGCGGGCGCTTCTTATCTCGATAAACGGCCTGCCAACAAAATCGGCCTCAACGCCATGCCCGCCATTTTCTAAGCTACCCGCTTCCACTTCCACTGTAGTCTCCCTCCCACATGCCGCTGTGCGACGACAGGAGAACAAGGATCTCTTCGGGATGCGGGTCTAGCGATACCTGCTGCACCAGCCTGCTGAATCCTGCCGCTTGCTTCCAGGGTTGAGCCCCGAGTCATCCGGCCTGCAACTTGCCTCATAGCAACTTCAACCCTCTACGTAACATTGAAGCACAGGCAGTGCACTGTGCCTTCATCTATCTCATGCGTCAAACAGGCCAAGCTGTGCAATGGCATGGAATGCAACGAGGGATTTTGCATCCTGGCTCTTAACAAGCTCGGTATTATGCAAGCAACATTGACCAAGATAAACTGTAAGAAGAGAGTAGTTGCGAAACATGCACTGCCGCTATGAAATTGGAGATTGGCCCCCTGCGCTCAAATCTTCGTTACAAGTTTTTCTTCTTTTTTCTTCTCCTTCATTTTTGGCTAGGGTTAGTTGCATAGATCTCCTGCATCGTCATCCCAGAGCCGGATAAGATTTGTCCGAATATACCGAACTCACAGTTCGAGGCACAGGACGCAATGCGACACTAGAGCCATCATTGCACAGTCATGGCGCAATATCAGACCATCCAGAAAAGCTTGTGTTATCTGTGGTTCCCAATTGGAGGTTTGTTTACAAAATTTTCGAAACAAATACTTTGACCAATTATTTGCAATGTGTCAAAAGTCTCTATGCCCTCTCCCACATGTTAAAGAGTGTCCAACTTCTTCCATCTTTCTATGTCAGACGAAACCAGAAACATGACGGACTATTTCCCAATTTACCCCAAGTATAAGTCTGGATTTCCGTTAAATTGCAGGCATAGCTTCTATGAAAACATGGTTGATTGATTGGCGGACACCCAGGCCAGCAGCGAACTGGATTCGGCCCTTTTACAGTGGTGCGTAAAGCGTGAGATGGATGAATGTTTTTATGGCTGCCTTTTGTACGACCGCGTCTTGTATCAACACTATTATTGTATAATTTAGCCTTAGCTTTATTTACTGAAATTTGGCCAGGAAACTTATTTTTCATGACTCTTTTTTGCGGTTGTACCTCCAGTCCACGTTTGCAGCCACCTATACTATCAGCCTGATATGTACTGCATTCTTTCTTGCTTCCAAGTCAGCAAATGCTATACGAGCGTATTATGTTCTTCTTGGATGACGACCGTGAGGCCAACGAAATCGGTATTGACGAGCTTGTATCCTCATCCCAGGCAAGTTACCTAGGCACGGACTGTCAGCTGTCATGTTGTAGCGACCAACTTCTTCTTAACATACATTTCGAATTTGATTTGTGAATGTTTGGACGAAATTGTGGCATCTGTGAAGTAGAACCATGGAATCCATTGTGATTAGTGACGCGAGTTAGAAAATCTGCGTAGCCCAACATGATCAGGTATCTGAGCTGATAAGTATCTTGCGGACGAGTTGCGTACTGAGAGCTTACACAGTATGTCTTGCATCTCGATTGAGAAATACCCTATGAAATAAATGAGAGTGAACATGTGACAAACCTTCAGATATAACGTGTTGCAATCAGGGAGTGCTGAGGTCTTATATATGATGGGCTTTCATAAATATTTAATGCTGGGTATGCTTATATTGAAGATTTCTAGAGCACTAAGCTGCTCATCAGATTGTGAAATGGCGTAACTTGTATAAGGGATGATCCATAATAGCCACATCTACGGTTGATCGTGGATGGGATGCAGCCCATATGGTAACTGAGAGCGACACACGAAGGTAGAAACACTATACACGATCTGGTTGTATAATGACACAGGATTGACCTACTCTGTTACACATATAATATTTACTTACTCATGTAGTTTATGTTTGGTTAAAATACAAGCAGGAGGCTCGACCAGGCAATTCCGGGAGCAGATACAATTAGTGTTTAAACAACTATGGTTGTTGGTCTCTTTTCGCCCTGACCAACAGAACAATCAACTTTAATTACTCATGTAAATGAGAATAACCGGACTATAATGCATAGGAGAGACCATTGATGACAACTGATCTAAGAGGTTGTGTCTAACGTGGTTGGAGGGCACACCCTGCGACGAATGGCTGACGCAATATCGGGACTGAGATTAGATGCATATCACATGAGATAATTTAACGAAAGAAGACTGGGCCATCCAACTTATATTTGCGGTTGCAATTGGGCTCTTTGAATGATTTTGGAGTTGAGCGATATATAACTTGTAATGATTTTGACTAGACCGCCCAAAAAGGAACTACACATCTCGTCTGGCTTTTTAAGCCGAACCAGGAGAATGGGTGGATGGGACTAGTAAATGTTGTTGAATTGTATGCTTTCTTAATCGAATGCTTTAATGAGTTTCACAATTTTGATTTGATTCCCTGTATCTGGCAGGAGTGTTTACTTTGCAGATGACTGAGCCGTGTCAACCATTCGAATGCAATAAGCAGTGAAACGGCGGAGCATTCAATTGCTGCAGACATGTGATGACGTAGCAAGCCTATCGTGATTGTAATCATCAGTTACGTAATTGACGAAGAAAAGAAACAGAACTGGGGAGATGGACTATGGTATACTTTATCTCTAATGTCTGTTTCTTTGCCTGTGACCGGCCGTAATTTAAAAAAATAATAAAATTGTGCGTATTTGGTTATGGCCATAATTTTCTTGTTATTTTTCGCCATATTGATACCTTTTTCAAATTTATACGGTGGGTGGATCGTAGTATCCAAAAAAAAAAGATATGCACATGAAAAAACAAACTAATAATATGGTACATTCATGGAGATCGTCTTGATTTAGTGTGGCCCTGTTATAGCGCCGAGCTGTGAATAATGAGGGTTGGAATATTCGGTCATGCATTCCCTTTCTTGCGGACATCTCTTGCGCAACACGGGCTGTAAGTTATTAAGCTACCGCACTGGGAGAAATATATACAACTGGGCATGTAGAAGTATGGTGCTGCGTATGACGATGGGTAGCAGACGTGGTAAGCATCTCTAAAAACCTAGGTAGCATGAAACAGTATCATTCACGTTGGAGAGGTTGTGGAGCAAATGTCAATCTGGTTGCGAGTGGGAATGGCAATCAACCTGGACAGCTCATAGTGGTTGTTGTTCAAAAGACATTCGGATTCATCATAAGACACCAGACCATGGCTCAAAAATTCCCAAAGCAATCAAAATCACAATCCAGCGCAGGGACAGGTGCTGCCGTAATAAAAGCCCCAACCTGGCATTCATCGTTGAATCGCTTGTACCTTAGCCACCGCCGCCGAATTTGTCCTCGATCTATCCACACTCCCATCACTGGTCCTCGTGGACTACCGTCGAGTTCGATTTTCGCCAACCGCTGCACGGTAGAAACATCATCACCGAGATGTCAGGCCATTAGAGCCTTCGGGGTTGGAATTTGACGTCTTTTGAATTGAATGCCTCAAAGCAAGACAATTTGCTTTATCCTTGCCTCGACCAATGCAGCCAAATGAGAACCGCCCTCACTACCAACTCCGTCCCGAGACCATTTTTTATATCGACGAGGGGTACAGCATGACACGAACGGAAGCACCGAAAGACTTAGTAGGGAGAGGGGAAGCGAACTTGGCGCGAACGACACCGGAGTTACCTGAAAGAGGCGGTCAGTGGGTGCGTCTCAATGTTTTGACTAGCAGACTTACCGTGAGGTCGGGTAACCTTGCCCCAGATGACACGGATCTTGGTGCCGCGGATCTCCTTTTGGCCCCGGTAGACGAAGGCAACCTTCTTGCCGAGGTAGAAGCTATGAATTGGTTAGCAAGCCGCTTCTCGGACCCATCGACACGATTACATACTTGGCGCCCTTGGTGTCGTCAACACCCTCAATCTTGATCAGGCTGGTGCCAGAGTGGGTAGTGTTACGAGAGCGCTGGTAGCTCAGGTGACGTCCCCTAAACCATTGTCAGCGCATGTTCTTCGATATCGACTTTCGTGTGCCGTGGCTTCGCTAATTTCGAGTTCGGTCTCGTGACGGCCATTCGGTGCCGCGACGAGAACAGAACCTGTTTCGCATGATGCGTGGCGGGCGAGTGTACTCACTTGACGTATACTAGAGAATATTGTTAGCAAGGCACATTTTACAATTCCTGATTTCTCCATCTCAAATTTGTTGCAGATCGTGGGGAGGCAAGGACTCACGTCGGTGACCGGCTTCTGAAGGCATCGTGACTGTGATGTGGCTTTCGCCCTCTCAAACAAAGGTACGAGTGAGAGTCTGAGGAAAACGTCTTACCGAAAAGACACTTCCCTTATTATTGCGCGTCGTTGGTGTCGTGATGTCGGGCTCAGGTTGAGTGGATGCGATAATGGTGTGCGCTATGCTAGCCCGAGATTTTGAGCCCTTGAATCACGTGTCTAATTAGGGTTGAATTTTCTCAGCCTCAGTTTGGCACCGCCACTGGAGGCAAGCCACAGGCGCCAAGAGGACCCCCCACCCCACTCGATGCCTTCGAGCAAAAGATTTGGGTTCCTCCGGGCTAACTCCGGTATGTCAAAACTATATCCGCATCTCAGTGGAGTTGACCGTCTGGCGGAAAATAAAAAATGTTTGCTGAATAATTAAACCCGCTGGTAGCGAAACTACCCATGATCAAACAGCAACGCGACGCACCACCATTGGCACTCCGTCGGTGCTTTTCGTCTCCTGCTAGCTGCTCTCGTCGTCTCTTCCGAGTAATCAGAGGAAAAAAGGACCCCGGTCTAAAGTATCTTCATTCAATGGATAATGCTTGCTTTTGAGCATTTGTCAGTTAGCACGGTCCATTGGGTTTGTCGGATAGTGGCGGGATTAGTAAACATCTTGTATCAATGTCAGGATGGCATCATCATGGGGAATCAAAGCTTCTAAATTTGGTGCGAGAGACAAGCAGCCTTGCTCAGGAGTGGTGGAGAGATTATACATGTTTATGACTGAAAAAAGAAATTCCCGCAAAAAAATCCGAGCCTGGACAGTGATCCGCTTCATCTGGTGTTTTCCTCAGAATGTTTTCCGCCCCAATGACTTCACAGGTCAAGCCGACACCGGGGAGGGGTTGGTGCGGGTACAGAAAATAAGCCCAAACGCTGAAACATCTCATCTGGACAGCCGGAAATCAATGTCCGATGTATATAATAAGTATTGCTTTTATCCGTCTCCTGGTGTACAAACCCAAGGCAGACAGGAATACGTGTGTCTGTATTTGATTATCAGGCCAAGGAAGGGTCCGGTCCCTCGTCACGGTCGATTGTTGAGAACGGGGAGGCGTGGTATACAGCGGCACATACGGTTGGCAGTGGGCCACGAAACTCCAACCGCTCCAACACCTATCGACTAAGGCCGTGGTTAGGCTGTTGGGGGCATCGGCGCGATTTGGACGGGCACCAGCTTCAGGCTCATCCCTTGCATCCAATTGCTGTGTACTTACTTGGGCGCCATCCCGCTTTAAGAGTCTCAGTTATAGGCAACCCCAGGGCTGGCAAGCTTGTCCCACGGGAGTAAGTCCGCCGAACGCGGCGACAATACCGACATGGACAAGCCGGACCTTGATAATCAATGCTGCCGCCCCAGTGCGATTGGGAGTGGACCAGAGCTGTTCCATGTTGGGATGCGCCGCCCATCTCGGTGTCGCCACCGCCGACTGTGTCCCCTCTCACCCTCCCTCGCCGAGGCCAGCACTCGGTGAGCTATTGCTGTCCGGGCGACCCGGGGACCAGCCGCACTGTATGGGTTTGAGCAGTGATTCACGTCCTGGCACATATCCAGTGACAATGTTCATGCTAGAAACGCCATAAAACGGTACAAGAACGGGCCGGTAGCAAGCCAAAGTGGCCCATATGGCAGTAAAAGGAACCATACTGCCTAATGGGGAAAGCCATGGCGGCATGGCCAGACATACGTGAAGCGCGGACATATGGTGGTTGAACCTACTTTGTAGGGAGAGCGGATACTTCTCCCACATCCATTGACGACGTAACTGGGATGGAGGGATGGGTGAAAAAGGTGCGAGAGCCTGCGACGTGCCGGGAGATGGGGCACCGAGCGGCAGGGGATGTCTCCAGAGCCCCAAAAATGTTCCAGGAGCTGGCCTTTGGGCGTGGGATTTGCGGACACCGGCCTGGCCTTACCGTATCTAGTGAGGTAAGCTCGCCAAGGGCTGCATCATTGCCCCGTCGCTCGCAGCCAGCAGCTGCACCCTCGTCATAAAACCATCCTGGCCCTGCCGCTCCTCTCCCCTCGAAATCTCTCCCAGCTCTGCTTTTGCTCTGCTCTACTCGCGCCCAGCAAATTTCCTCCCCGACTGCTCGTCGTACATCGTCCCTGGCGGTCGATATATTCCATTCCGGTCTGAGCTTGCTGCGAATTCCCCCCTCCATCCCTCTCCCCAACACAACGCCCACCATGGAGACCTCCAGCTCGTATGTGCCCGCCACCCCACCATGATAATTGGTTGCTCGCCGAGCTTTGCGACGCTGTTGCGAGTCGTGCGCTTCAATACTCGGGCTTGTCAGAACCCCCTAGCTGACTGCGTCGCGTTCTAGTACCATGGAGCTCAAGGAGAACACGACTATTGTCGTGCTCGGAGCCTCTGGTGATCTTGCCAAGAAGAAGACGGTAGGAGCTTGCTCTCTAGAGACCCTGGTTTGCGCTACGCTAACAGTCGCCCCCAATAGTACCCCGCGCTCTTTGGTCTGGTGAGCTTCACCCCACTATCACCGCGAAAACGACGTCAGAATGAGAAAAAAAAAAGATGACATAGCTAACACAATCGTGCCTTCAGTACCGAAACCAGTTTCTTCCCCAGGATGTCCGAATTGTCGGATATGCCCGCACCAAGATGGACCATGAGGAGTACCTCCGACGTATCAAGTCGTACATGAAGACCCCTACCAAGGAGTCCGAGCAGCAACTCGAGGACTTCTGCAAGCTGTGCACTTACGTCTCTGGCCAGTACGACAAGGATGAATCCTTTGCTGTCCTTAACCAGCACCTCGAGGAGCTCGAGAAGGGCCGGGCCCAGACTCACCGTCTCTTTTACATGGCTCTTCCCCCTAGTGTCTTTACCATTGTTTCGCAGCACCTTAAGAAGATTTGCTATCCTAAGAACGGTGTCGCCCGTGTCATCGTGCGTCAAAACTATAATATTCTAAACATGCCAAATAATGCTGACAAATTGACAGGTTGAGAAGCCTTTTGGCAAGGATCTTGCCAGCTCGCGCGAGCTTCAGAAGTCGCTAGAGCCCGACTGGAACGAGCAGGAGCTCTTCCGAATTGATCACTATCTTGGTAAGGAGATGGTCAAGAACATCTTGATTCTCCGCTTTGGTAACTCATTCCTGGGCGCCACCTGGAACCGTCACCACATCGACAATGTTCAGATTTCGTTCAAGGAGCCCTTCGGCACTGAGGGCCGAGGTGGATACTTTGACGAGTTTGGTATCATCCGAGATGTCATGCAGAACCACTTGCTCCAGGTCCTCACTCTCCTTGCCATGGAGCGACCCATCTCCTTCAACGCCGAAGACATTCGTGACGAGAAGGTCCGCGTCCTCCGTGCCATTCCGGCCATTGAGCCCAAGAATGTCATCATTGGTCAGTACGGCAAGTCTCTGGACGGCACCAAGCCCGCGTACCGTGAAGACGATACCGTCCCTAAGGACTCTCGATGCCCTACCTTCTGCGCTCTTGTTGCCTATATCAAGAACGAGCGCTGGGATGGTGTTCCCTTCATCATCAAGGCCGGCAAGGCCCTTAACGAGCAGAAGACTGAGATTCGAATTCAATTCAAGGACGTCACCTCGGGCATTTTTAAGGATATTCCCCGAAACGAACTTGTCATGCGTATCCAGCCTAACGAGAGTGTGTACATCAAGATGAACTCTAAGCTGCCCGGCCTGAGCATGCAGACCGTTGTCACCGAGCTCGATCTTACCTACCGCCGACGATTCTCTGACCTCAAAATCCCTGAGGCCTATGAGTCTTTGGTTCTTGACTGCTTGAAGGGTGACCAGTCCAACTTTGTCCGTGATGATGAGCTGGACGCCTCCTGGAGAATTTTTACTCCTCTGCTCCACTACCTGGACGATAATAAGGAGATTATCCCCATGGAATACCCCTACGGTAAGTTTTCTTGATTTATTTTCTGCCCCCCCCCCCAAAAAAAAAAAAGCTAATCAAGATGTGTAGGATCCCGTGGCCCTGCCGTTCTCGACGACTTCACTGCCTCGTACGGCTACAAGTTCAGCGACGCCGCCGGTTACCAGTGGCCCACCACCTCTGCTACCCCCAACAAGTTGTAAGTAATGGGAGCCGACTTGATTCGGTGTTTGGATTTGGAGTTTCAACACCACCAAGGAACAATTTGGGTAACAGTCGTCTCCAGTTAATTGCATATGGCGTCCAACAACGCTCACGATCGACCTCGGAGAATGATCATTGGTGCTTTACAACGCTTGGGCGGCTCCACTGATGGATGGCACAGATGATATACAGACGACGAAGAAAAATGAAGGGGTGCGACAAGATATTGGGCAATGGTTTTGGGAGACTTATTAGATGTATTTGCGATGTGCTTTGTCCGGACCCCCTGCAAGATGGTAATGTAGAGCCGAAAAAAAAGAAAGAATTCCAGAAACTGTAATACTGAGGTTTTGTGCTCTTGAAATACTTGGTGTTCCGTAATTGCATCATTTACTGCTGTCTTCGTGGTTGAGAACATTAAATCATGGTCAATATGTTTTGCAACCTCATTCTCGTAAGTGGATATATGGCGCTAGGAGCCTCGGTGCGCTGCTGACATAATCGCGTAGAGTTTGGTGTGCCTTGTTTACGCGGTTGGTCTGTGCCAAGTCTCGTCTCACATGACCCGGCTGGTTCCCCCGGTGTTGCACCCAACTGGCCTGGTACGGGGAAAATCGACAAAGGCTGCCCTGCGCATCACTACCACCCGCATCTCACCCTCCTTTCATCAAGTTCGCGCCATCGCGTCGCCAGAACCCTCGTTTCTACACAAATCAACGCGGAGGATTATCGCAATATTCTCGAAGATACGACGTATCGAACACGACTGTCGCGCCCCTTTGTCTTCCGGAACATCGCCGTTTTCGCCGCGCCGGCTCAATCAACGACCCTTCAAAGCCCATCGCGGCAGACAAAGAATCGAAGCGACCACACCCACGGCCTTCTTCATTCTATCCTTTCGCTAATTGTTGATACGAACATTTCCTGCTCCACATTTGTGCTTGGTGCAGACGATTTCGACGGTCATGCAGCACCGAGCTCGTCCCTAAGGATTTTCTTCTTCCTTCCCATGATCCGAGGAAGTGGCTAAGCGACACGACGAGTTACGTCCGCTTCGCTCCTGGAGGACGCAGAGTCCCTGGATATTTGCGTCCAAGGGCCTTTAGATTCCAGAAAAGATATTTGGATGCCGGGCATCATCAACATGGAAAATGGCGGCCAGAATGGCGCGCGCACCGATCACGATAAAGATTCCAAACTCAACGGGGTAAACGGTGCGGGCGCCGGAGGACAGCAGAATGCCGTGGATAAGGGTCAGCCTGCCGACGATGGCGCTGGAGCCATAGCCAATGGAGGTGGTATGAATGGACCTCAGCCAAGCCAGGAAATCGACCAACAGCCAAGAATGAACGACCTACCCGATGAGATTATTCACATCACCCAAGGATTCGTTCCCCTTTCGCTTTTACTCACTCGCCTTGCCCAAACGTCGCACAATGCCCTGCAGGACAAGATCACGGAACTGGCAAAGATGCCGATTCCTGCGAACGCGATTAACGGAAACACAACCCTTCCAACCAACATCGCTGACGATTCATCGAAAGAAAATCTCCAAAAGAAAGCGGCATTGCTGACCTTCGCTCAAGACATGCACACCAAATGGGTAAAAGCTCTCGTCATCACAGAATGGAGTAGGAAATCCGAAATGGTTAGCAAGCTTATCGACCTAAAATTCCACGTTGACCAGCAACGCATTTTCTTCGACGCGGCCTTGGACAATATTGTGAATGTCAAGCGCGATTTGACATTTGCCCGTATGCCCAGTCCCGACCTAAAGACGGCTCTGCAGGTTCTTTCCACAGGAAAAGCAGCCTGGATGCCAGATGTAAGTGCTGTAGTTCTGGTATCTAATGTGTCTCTACTAATCACTGAATAGCTTCAATATATCGAGCCACCACCGTTGACACCCGAAGAGCAAATCAAATGGATTGACGATCTTGACACACTATTATCTCTGCGACTAAACCTCGAGGATTTCGACAAGATCCCATATCACTTCCGAAACTATGAGATTCGTTCTGGTCGAGTTACGTTCAAAGTGCCTGGTGAATTTGAAGTTGACCTGACGATCGCCGATGAAGATTTTGAGAAGCAATTCTGGTTCATTGATTTCAGATTCAACTTCAGTCCGTCTGCAACAACACTCCCCGAATCCCTGAAAAATTACCTTGAAAGCTATGTCAACGATGTCCTCAGCAGGGATGGTTTGGCTGGCTGCTACCAATTCCTCCATGAATTCGTTCTGACCCATAAGCTCAACGAATTGAAGCGTCAAGCTGTTCAGTTGAGCAGAGGTGCTTGGACTGGCACACTGATGGTTGAACCTCTCAACCGCGCATTAGCAATCCAGTACTGGACCTCGCGATCCCCACCAGGCGGGCTTAAAAGCTGGGTTTTAATCGCGGTCAATAGTAGCCGAAAACAAAACGGACAGTCCAATACAAAAGCCTCCAGTTTCTTGACTGCGAAGTGGTACCGAGATAACAAAGAGGTCAAGGACGTGGAAATCCCACTAGATATGGAAAATCTATCCGCTGAAACTCTTCTTCGGACTGTTGTCGGTCGCCACATTGACTACATCCTCAGCAGCATCCACAGCAAGCTTCAAACGGCTGCTCGGTTCCGCAACCGCGAGGCTGGCATGATCTTACATGCATCTCAGGCCGACCCAGGCACCTCATCATTGACCATGCACATTGGATACAACGATAGTGCATCGCTATTGATGGAACCCACAACCGGGCTGTTTGCTGTTAAGCCTCACTCGAAGTTCACATATCAATCTGAGCTACAGCTCAACAACGGAAAAAATCCGGCGGAAGATGGCGTGCAGTGCTTAGAGAATGTTCGATGTGGCTTTATGGAAGATGAACTCAATCGCCGTGGTGGTTCTATGGGTTGGAGCACCCAAAAATGCCCTTTGAACAACGAGGAGTTGAGGTCCGTCGTCAAAACCCGCGAGTGGACAAAGACTATCTGGCTACAAAGGGAGGGTTGGGGTCCCAACTGGTTTGTCATGGTGTTGCTTAGCCTCAATGGCGACGAGTGGTGGCTTCTCGAGGTGTAAGTCTTGACACCCATTCAACTTGAAGAAAGAATTTGCTAACACGAGTTTCAGTAACCGCACTGTTCCAATCCATGCCACAAGGTTTCAAGCCAGACTGCCATTAAATAAGGGCCACCCAGATTTGTCAGACGGCTTCTGGAATAATTTGACCCTGTTCTCAACCGGTATGATTGTTCAGTCTGTTGATATGCGTGAGCTTCATCGGAACCATATCAAAAGTAGGCCAAGTCAGAGCAGAAATTGGTCACTGCCGCAGCAGATCCGGCTTCCGTCCATTGAGATCGCTCTCTCAGGCATCTTCCCATCCATGGTTTTGGATTCGGTAGAGAGAGAAACCAACAAGATTACCAATAGTCAAGCCGAGTCGGGTCACGACAGCACCGAGCTGGCATCTATTGTGAAGCCGGCAACGGGATTCAACATATCAATGAAACAACCTTGGGCAAATGACATTGTCACCATCAGATTCAAGGGCGTTCAATCTTCTACAAAGAATCCAGTTACTGCTGAGAGTGTCAACCCTGCCCGACCATTGATGTGCATCTCTGACGCCATCATCCGAGTGCGCAAACCCGCCAAGTTTGCTGCTTTGAAGGGCATGGTGGACCGTGATGTCTCATACAATCCCCAAAAGGGAGAATTCCGACTCCGCATGCATCACGGCATAGGACAACCGATTCTACCGATCTTGAAAACCCGAATTAAGGCGGTCGATAGATTTGTCAACTTTTTAGAGTCAATGGGCAAGGCAAGGGGAACCATTCAGAGCGAGTCGGTGACTCTGAGGGAGGTCACCTTTTCTTACACGGAGCCCGCTCGAGATACAGAGAATGGTACTTCGGCACTTCAGCGATGGAGAGTAGTACTGGATCTTTCTAAAGATGACATCGATGTTCGGCTGGAGAAGGGCAATCCTCATCTCAGGGTTGTGGATCTCATGCAGAGTCTGGTCAATAGTGACGGTGGTATTGAAGCTCTGATGGTCTGGCTGCCTGCCTCTCTGCCTGCTATGGGAGCAATCGAGCGAATCGAGACAGCATGGGCCAACATTCAAGCCCAACAGCAGGGCCAGGTCGAATTCTCAATGAAGACGATCGATTGGATGAGTATCCGTTACACTCTAGGAGGGCCAAGTGACACATTTCAACAACCAAAGAGACAACTCATCCTGGAAGTCCGCATCAAGGTCCGTCGTGCTGATCCTTGGTGGCATATATGGCGCTCAGCCCCAGGACAAGAGGCTGTTCCCGATGACGAGTTCACCAAGGTGCTTAAACCCCTCTGGGAGGGTAAGGGTGAAGACTGGCACGGTCTCACCACGAGCGCTGCCGCCAAGCCCAACAAAGGCGTAGTTAACATGCTCATGGCCATTGATGAGGCTATCCGGCCACTGGCTAGCACGCCTACTGGTCAGTTTGGCGGCTCCCAGGTCGTAGTTCTGGAGTAAGGCGAAAAGCTATTATTTAGCCATGTGTGTATGCTTGGAAGGATGAGCGGCGAAACGGTCCCGGCTAGCGCGGGCGGTTGTGTTTTTTTTTTTTGAAAGCTTAATGATACCTCCAATGAAACACATTGATTTCTTTCTAGAATTACGATGCGGAATTGGACCGGTCAACGTGGTTCTTTGTTTCGTCATTTTGCATGTCATGTACCAAAAGAGAACCATTTTTTGTATTTCCGGTTTGCCACTCACGAATATTTGGGGAGTTTAGAAGAACCCAGCGCAAATGTCCTATATACGCGCCTTTGAGAGAAAGGGACATTTGTCTATCCGGATAATATACAGTGTATAAACCAGCAAGTTGAGCTAGGAACTATCACCCCTACAATGATGCTTCCCATAACACACCCTCCTTTTTCTCTCTGTCCCACTTACAATTGCCGACGTAACCTCATGGAAGTTTTTTCTTCTTCTCTCAATGCAAGCATATCTCCAATTGATACTACCTAAGCTGGCGTACTGGGATCTCATGTATGGGCTTGGTAGCAAAGCTATAGGTGTCGGAGGCAAGGTCCTCGACGCCCGTCACGTCACGCCAGTTGTCTTTGGTCATTTGGGTGGCGATGTCATAACCGGCACGTAGAGCAGCGACGGCGCCAATGCGGGTGTAGGAACCTCCAGCAACAGCGAGGCGGCCATTGAAAGACTCGCGGAGCTCGCGGTGCGCCTCGCGGATCCGCTCCTGATGGCCGACATTGTGCTGGGGGATGCATTGCTTCGCAAGACCAGACACAGCAAAGCAGGGGGCATCACGGGCAATTCCTAGGTGACGCTCAAGGAGGTTGCGTGCTTGGACGATGGCCTCGGCCTCGGAAGGAACAGAAACGCCGGGTTGGTCGTAGTAGTACCCGCCCATGAGGACAAAGAGTTTGGTTCCAGCAGGCTCGTTGGGACCACGCTCCTGGACATCTCCATCAAAGAAAACACCCAGGGCGTGCTCGGGGTTAGTTTCAGCTGGAACATTACGAGGGATGAGGTAACCAGTTCCAGGGGGCTTAATGTTTTCGTCAGGGAACCAAAGGTTAACTGTCATGACATCTACAGCCGTGGACTTGGAGAGGCTAGGAACCTTCCCCTGGGCAGCCTGAGCGAGAACTTGAGCTACGGTTGTTGAGATGACCTTGTCGTACGTTCCATGGCTGCTTTGGCCCGCTTCAAAGTTTATCTAGAATAATATTGTGGTCAGTACTGGTATCAACAAGCCAATCCTTAACCTTGGTGAGTTCTCACCTCGACTTTGTCCTTGTCCGCGTCATGACGAATAGACTTTACAGGCGTGTTCAACTTGATGGTGACATTGGGTTGGTCCTTGAGTGCAGAAGCAAGGGCATCCGGCAGCGACTGCATTCCCGCCGCGCCAAAGTCGACCAGAGCACTCTTTTCTTCCAAGGCCATTTTCTGGATCTGTTTGTCCTGACCGAGGGTATCAAGAAGTTCAGTCTCAGACAAGGGCATAGGGCGCGCGGCAGCTCCGGGGTTGGGGAGGTACCATCCCCAGAAGAAACGATCAAGGACAGTACGAGCACTGAGCTTGTCGACGTCACCGCCATAGATGCCGTGTATCATGGCCGACGTAACTGTGCCAATGGATTCGCGGTTGTTTGAAATGCGGTGCAGCCAATCCGAAATAGACAAATCCTCACTGGGCACTTTCGTCGGGTCCTTGGAAGCGAATGTATTTTTGACCATCATGGTGAGGATCGGGAGGATGTTCTGGCGGTAGAGAGGTTCGCGGAAAATATCCATGATGCTAATGTGTGGTGGGACAGGGACCAGATGGTCGGGATAGTAGACGTATCGCGGAAGAGACGGAGGAGAGTTGGGGGCAAGGCCAAGGTCCAGACACTATGGAAATGGGGCCTGTTAGCAAGTGTCAGGGCGAAGCTAGAAAGAATTCCCACCAGATCATAGAGCACGAGGTCATCGTAGCGCCAGAAGTTTCCAACCAACGATGTCAATGATCGTGGTCCGCGCTCGAAAAGAACCGATCCCTTCTTTCCTCCAATATCCACAGGATGTCTTTCAGTCCGGATCCATCCGCCAAGCCGGTCGTTCGCCTCATACAAGGTAATGTTGGCCGTGGGTGGAAGCTTCTTGGCCAAGTAATAGGCTGTCGTCAGCCCAGTTAAACCACCGCCAACGACGGCAATATTAGCGTTTACGGAGGCCGAGGCATAGAATCTGCGTCCATCCAATGCGATACCATGGCCATGCGTCGAAGGAAGGAGAGCATGTCGGGCTCGAGCCGTAGCGAGAGCCGTCGCGGGAGCCGTCGCAGCCAACGTCGTAGTGGTAAGACTGCGGCGCCAGGGGCAACAATTCATTCGGCGGGAGATGACCTGGCTGGTCGCAGAGGGCGCGGCCGAGCTCAAGAGAGCCGTAGCTGCAAGTTTTGCACGCCTGCGACCCATTGTAAGGGTTCAATTAAGCATGGCACGGCTGTTGGGAGAGGAGTCCAGTCGAGGTCGAAAGTGGGCAGCTTTCGGGTTGAGCTCGGCGGCCTGTCTGGCAGCGGCAGCGCGACCCGGGGCCAACATTATCCGTGCACGCGACCCAAGTTACTGACATACCCCATCGATAGGAGTTGCCGTTTTCTTCCATGATCTTTACAGAGAATTTATCAGTCATGAATTGACTTCCAGAGTGAACTGTTGGCAAGGCAATTGTTGAGCTTTCGCTTCTATTGACAGTGAGGCATTGCAAAAATCAACTTTGGGACAGGGCCAGGTGATCCAAGTAAATCTAGCTCTTGGTCATATAAGAATACTATTGTTATTTCACAAAAAAATAAGAAGAAAGAATAAGAAGCAGAAGAACAACAACAACAAAGCAATTGGTCTATTCCTTTCTCTCCTAAGTACACTTGTGATGTAAAATTACCGCGGTACCATGCATCCAAGTTCAAACTTCAAGTCCTAATTCATGTACCAAACACAAACCACAAGATCCATCTCACGAGGTCATGCAATTTTTCAGTCATCTAGTCCATTCCTCACATTTGGTTTTCTAAACGATGACAGTAATAACAAATACGTAAATAATAAAAGAACGCAACCACCTCATGGCCCCCCATGCTTTCCACCTGTTCACTTTCAAGCCTAGTAACTTGCCCTACAAATCTGTAACCCGAGAAGCAGCCCAGCATCCGAATCTTCCCAGTCATATCCCCTATTCCAACTATACTCCCGAAAATATGTCGGAACCAACATGCCGATCAGTCATACGAAGACGCAGACAGGGCGTTATTTGGTACTTGGTTCATAGATGCGAGAGAAAACATGCGCTCATAAGGGAAAACGTTTGTGTGGGGAGGGCGACGTGCCCCAGTCTTGCATTCTTTCCCCGTTGTGCAACTCGAAATATGAGAAATGCACAAACTTGGCCTCTTTGCTTTTTTAGGCCTCTAGGTATAAAGATAGATAGAAAACAAGACGGTTGATAGTCTTGCCCAGATCAAAAATCTCCCACTCCCAAAACGCCCTTCCATGCTCTGCCACCCCGGCCAAGGACATTATAAAATCGACCATAGTAGTACATATCCTTCGTCACAAAAATTCCGCGTAGCGTTAGCAGCATTTCGCTGTGTCTCAAGGTATCTCTCCAACAACCGTAGCTCCTCTTTTGATCCCGTACTCTGCTTGGCTTTCTCTTCCTTTCTCTTCCCTTAACCAATGACCTCCGTGTCCTGCGCTGCTTCCTGTTTCATCTCATCCTCATCTGGCTTGATAAGCTCCTCTCCAGCCTGCTCATCCACAAACTTCCTCTCGCTGACATGGTCCTCAGATCCGGGGGCAGTCCAGACTTTATCCTTGAATCCTCCTTGCTGACCCTCCTCGTGCGCAAAGGCACAAGTAGGGTTAAGGCACGGGTTGAACCTACACTTGGTCTTGACGTGTGTGAACTTGCAGTTGGATGTCGTGCAGTCCGCTCCGTTCCGACACAAGGGCATCGAAGGATGCCTGAAGGGGCATCGAGGGTTCTGGCAGTTAGGGAAGAACTTGCAGTCCTGCTCGCCCTGGTGGGCAAGTCTGGCAGCAGGCGATGGGTGTCGGCCGACGCACTTGCGGTTCTTGCAAGCAGCCCCGAAACTGCACGCGTCGTTAACATCGATGGCGGCGCCTGGCGGTGCGGCTGGTGACTGGTGGGCGAACTTGCAGTCCTTGTTGGTGCAGCTCAAGTTGTATTTGCAAACGCTCTCGTCAGAGTTAAGGGGGTCACGCTTTGCGCCACCCATCTCAACGTCGTCGCCTTCGCCTTCACCGGCGGGGTGACTCGCATCCTGTCCGCTGTTATGGTTCTGGTTCTTGCGGGAATTATTGCGGTTGGGGTTCTGGACGCGGTCAAATAGCGATTTGCCTCCTCTGCGTTGATTTCCGAAGCCGCCTTGGTGGCCGTTGTTGTTTACCATGAGTTGTTGCGATAGTTGGAACATCATCTGGTTTTGCTGCTCAAGCATGGCAAAGAGTTCTGTTTGGTTGGGTTGACCGCCTTGCATCATCCATTGTTGCGCTTGAGGGTTGCCCCCGGCCATACCTGCCAAGCCGGCCTGGATGTTGGTAGCACGGTTGTTGTTGCGAGGCATTCCTCCTCGTCCCGTTCGGGGTCCAGTTGGTGGATTGCGTCCATGGGTGTTGATGCGCTCACTTCCATTTCCTCGGACGCGATGAAGAGCGCCTTCACTGGTGCGATCCATAGCTTTGTTCATATGACCGAACATGCGTTTGTCGCGACCGCCGCGATTATTGCCGTTGCGCATTGAGCGAGGGCCAGTTGGGCTGTTGCAAGTTAGTTGAATCTGTAGGCGATCCGAGGGAAACAACGATACGTACGCATTAAGCTCTGATAGATCTCCGGCACCCATATCCGTGTCCAAATCAGTGCCCGGTGCGTCATCCTGATGACCTCCAGCCACCGAGTCACTGCCTCCGTTAAGTTGATTGTTGAGCGACTCAATCTGCTCAAAAAGCCATCTCGAAAAATCCAGCGTACTTGGATCATCGGGACCCAGGCCTAGCAAGTCGCCCGATAGTTCGGCGGCGATCTGTTCTTGTGTCTTGTTGTTGACGAGCATGAGGATGATGTACTCGGCAAGAGCGGAGTCGTCAGCTCCGCCGGTTCCCCAGCCGACTTCGACGAGCTTTGGCTGGATAGCGGCGGTGAGCGCATCCGCCAGGGGGGTGTTGAGGTTGACTTCGACAGCCATTTTCACGGTTTGGGGAGGTTTGCGAAAAGTCGTTGGCTCGAGTGGCGGTGGGTTTGCCGCAAGTCTCGTCGACACTTGGGCTTCAAAAACGCGTTTTCTGGAGCCGCAACAATTCGCGTCGCGTGGAGAAAAATGTCGATCGAACCCTCGGCGAAGTGATTTCTCTAGGTTCGCGCAGTCTCGTCAGTCGCGAGATGGCGGGTCGTCTCACGGAGCAAAGATGAAGCAAGCTTGACGTGGTTGAGTTGAGGTGGTAAAGCTCTGCCTGCGTCACGGAGATGAGAAAGAATGGGTCAGATGGGTCACGTGATGATATGTATTTGTTAATGGGTGGCTAAGATTACCACTGAGCAACACCCGAACGACCTCTGTGATTCGCGGTGAGCGAAAATGAGGGATGTGATTGCTCAGCTCTCAGATAAGGGTGCATTGGGCTTCGGGCCCTTGATGAGGATGAGGCAGCCCTTTTTTGGGTTGGACAAAGAGCCACTCGTGCCGCTGGTCAGCACAGCCAGAAGATTCTCAGTGACGGGCGAATCCTGTGGCACGGCGATCTTGATCTTGTGCCTGGCTGTGGCTTGCCGTGCGTCAGCGCGCAAGAAACACGGGCATTAGTTAACCCACCCACCGTCACCAAGGGGTTCATCCATTCCACCACTTGATGCCCAGCACGGCGCATTGCAATCTGGGGCTGGTGCCAAATTCGAGAGAGAAAAGGGCAACATGGCTCGTGATGTATGTATTTATGGAAGCTGGCGTCAATAATCATAATAATAATAGACGGCCGAAACGGTTCTGCCGAGTCTCAGAAAGCCGAGTCGCGCGGCTTAGCACTGCCTCTAGGCAACCCCAGACTCATGTCCCGCTATAACGTGCCTAAGGCAATGGAGTGGGTGAAGCCCGTGTGCCGCCTGTGATGGATAGGAATAAAGCCGATTGAAACGCACGCCCGCCGCTCAGGGCGCATTTTGTCGATGCCTTCCGCTATGATGCCACCGTTTTTTTTAAGCCTCCATTTCTTCTTCTGCATTCCCCACACACAGGGTCAGCAGCAACGTGGAAAACTCTTCGTCAAGGATCTCTATAGGTGTTTTTTTTTGAGGGGTCTTAACTGCCAAGTGGGGATACCAGATGTTGGCGATGAATGCTCTGTTTGGGAATTAGAGTTTATCCAACAGCCCCTTTTTACATGGCGATCACGCCCAGTGGGCCTTATTGGCAAAGAAGAAGGCATTGTTTCGACTCTTACATAGGTATGCTTGTGCTTGTGCATATGGTTTAACTAGTTGGTTTGTGTATTTGTCTCGGTACAAGATGAACCCCCCTGTGATCCGTTTACTGTCTAGCCAGCGCCAATGAAAGCCCAAACTCTGATGCATGCATCTGGCGTGATACTTTTTTTTGCTTCTTTGCTTCATTGCTTTTCCCCCTTTGTAAGAACTGACCTCAAGCCTCTTCAGACACCTCAAACAAGCCTAAATGCTGACGAATTACAGGGAGGGGGGAAACCTCGTCTACGAAAAAATATTCCGCCAACAAAGCGATCCTTGTCGGTTGAGGATGGTCTCCACAGTAAACGATGATGTTCATCTAACTGCAATACTGTTCGTGTGAATCGTGCAATGCAAACCAGGGTTCGAACGTGACTGTCAGCCTTTAATATGACGATACCCTGCCGAGGTGTCCGAAAAGGGATCCGCAAATCCATGAATGCTAGTAATGTACGGCAAGTATCATCTGTGATGGATGGCTGTGGTTCCGTTGGGTGATCTGGCCTTGGCGGCGGCCTTGGCGCGGGGAGTGATTATTTTCGTATCTGACGGCGACAGCCAGGGTTTTTTTTTTTTGGGGGGGGGGGGTTCATCTGGGTGTCACCAACGCTAGGCGCGCCTCAGTCGTCTATCCAAAACGAAACAAAGTGCAGCAACGAAGCAAGCCACCATGCAACAAGCCTCACGATGGCGCTTGAACAGCCGTTCTAGGCCCTCGCTCGTTCTCGTCGTTCTCGTCGTTCTCGTCGTTCTCGTCGTTCTCGTCGTTCTCGTCGTTCTCGTTCATTGGTGCTGACGGGCTGGGTCAAGTCGCAGCGTCTACGCCCCATATTCCACTGGCAGCTCATGCGGCCACAGGAAACAGGCGACTTCTACTGCTGGCGTAGCCTGTCGGCATTTCAATAAACCTGAGGCTTGATCACCAATCCGGACAAGCCATCACTGTCCCCGTCTCACTCTCCGCTCCACTCTCCGCTCCACTCTCCTAGTGCCAGCGTGAGTCCCCAGCTCGCCCCAAGCCCGCCGAGTTACAATTATAGCACCAGGGCTGAGACCCACGAGCTTCCCCGTAGCCAGACGACGGGTGAGATTCGTCCTGTCTTCTACCTGCCACAAGCCCGGCAAGCCCTACGAGCAGACTCTCAAACAGGCTTGCTCCCTGGTAGTCCGACGCCGCCATCCTGACATTTCCCGTTCTCTGCGCCATCCCAGTCGTATGCCGGCGCATTCAGCCTGCGCCCCAGAACAGGTGCCATCGTCCTATCGAATCTCAACGAGCGATTGCCATCATCGGTTGGATGCAGTGCCAACCTCCTCTTCGCTTTGGGAGGGTTGCGGTGCAGCAACCCAGCAGTGCATATCCTCGTCGATCGTTTCTCCTTTATTTTATTTTGTTGTTATTTCGCGCCGGCGGACGTGTAACGTAACCTCTTGCAACCTTGCCTCTGCACGCTTTGTCCCACGTCGCGTCTTCCTACTCCTCCTCCCAATTTCCCTTCCTCCCACCTCTCACACGTACCATCCACTGCATCTCACTTCAATAGAGATAGAGACGCTAGACTCGGGCACTGGAACATGGGGCTCTGAGCACTGATGCCATACGCCAGGATCTAGCTCTTGCAGATCCCACCCTCCACCCTTTACTGGATCCTCCAGGACTGTGACTGTACTCCCCCCCAGAGCCTCCCGTGGCTGGGCCCTTGCATGGGATCCCATCCAAGAAATCTTAGCTGCGTTGGGCTTGTGTCAAGGGAGCCTCTCCCGTCTAGGACGCCATTTTGCCTTATTTAACTGGGCTCCCCGTGCCACCACCATTGCCTCTGGATCTGAGATATACTGCTCTTAGGTGCCCTCATTCGTTTTTGGACACTTCCTTTTCCATTCACCAGTTGGCATCCTCTTTCCCATTCGAGTTCCCGCATTGTCCTGATTCTGCCTAGTGCCCACCATGTGGTCCACGACTTTTCTTACCGTGGCGGCTCTCACTCTCACGCCCGTCAACGCTATTTGGCCGGTTCCTCAAGAGATCTCCACCGGAGACAAGGTCCTCTTTATTGACAACTCGGTCGCAATCACATACAATGGACAATCTGTACGCTGGACTGCTCCTGGCTCCTCCAATTGCAACGCTGCGCAACACAATGCTGAGACCTTATTTAATGAACAGATTTCTTACACCTCTGGCTATGCTCCCAGCTCTGGCTCCAACTTTAGCAGCACCCAAATCGTCCAGGGGGGCGTGTCGCGCGCCTTCGATGGCATCCTGAACAAGAATTTCGTCCCCTGGAAGCTCCGAGAACGCCACTCCGACTTTGAGCCCAGCGTTACTGACAAAGGCACTTCTATCAAGTCGATCACAATCACCCAGACCGAAAAGGACACCGCCAGTGTCTTCAAGCCCCTCGCCGGTGAGATTGATGAGTCTTACTCGCTAAAGGTCACCACCGACGGCAAGGTTACCATCAAGGCCAAGACGTCCACCGGTGTCCTCCACGCCCTCGAGTCTTTCTCTCAGCTCTTCTTCGCTCACTCTTCCGGCACCCACTGGTACACTCCTCATGCTCCCGTTTCCATCACCGACGAGCCCACCTACCCCCACCGAGGTGTTCTGTTCGATGTTGCCCGCTCCTGGTTCGACGTCGCCGACATCGAGCGCACCATTGACGCCATGGCCTGGAACAAGATGAACCGCCTTCATCTTCACATTACTGACTCTCAGTCCTGGCCTCTTGAGATCCCGGCCCTCCCCAAGCTTGCCGAGAAGGGCTCCTACCGCAAGGGTCTCACCTACACTCCCGAGGATATCAAGAACATCTACGAGTACGGTATTGCCCGTGGCGTTGAGGTTGTTATGGAGATTGACATGCCCGGCCACATCGGTGTTGTCGAGCTTGCCTACAAGGACCTCATTGTCGCTTACAACGAGAAGCCCTACCAGTGGTGGTGCGCTGAGCCTCCCTGTGGTGCTTTTCGCCTGAACAGCACTGACGTTTTCGACTTCCTCGACACCCTCTTCGCCGACCTTTTCCCTCGTATCTCTCCTTACACCGCCTACTTCCACACTGGTGGTGACGAGCTCAACGCCAACGACTCCCGACTTGACCCCGGCATCAGGTCCAACGACACCAAGGTTCTCACCCCCCTCCTGCAGAAGTTCATCGACTACACCCACGGCAAGGTCCGCAAGGCCGGCATGACCCCTCTTGTCTGGGAGGAGATGGTCACTGACTGGAACATGACCATTGGCAAGGACGTCATTGTCCAGTCCTGGCTCGGCAGTGGTGCTGTCAAGACCCTCGCTGAGGCTGGCCACAAGGTCATTGACAGTAACTACAACTTCTGGGTGAGTAATTGCATACAAATGAAGAAAAAAAACAATGATATCCATGCTGACAAACTATGATAGTACCTTGACTGTGGCCGTGGCCAGTGGCTCAACTTTGACAATGGCGAGTCTTTCCAGACTTACTACCCCTTTGCCGATTGGTGCGGTCCTGCCAAGAGCTGGCGCCTCGTCTACTCGCACGACCCTGCCGCTGGCGTTTCCAAGAAGTACGCCAAGAACGTTCTCGGTGGCGAGGTTGCCGTCTGGACCGAGACCATCGACACCACCAACCTCGACTCCCTGCTGTGGCCTCGTGGCAGCGCCGCCGGTGAGGTCCTCTGGTCTGGCCGAACCGACGCCTCGGGCCAGAACCGATCCCAGTATGATGCTGCTCCTCGTCTGGCTGAGTTCCGTGAGCGCATGGTTGCTCGTGGTGTCGGCGCTTCCCCCGTCCAGATGCCCTTCTGCGCCCAGGGCAACGCGACCGAGTGTGCCATGGTCTTTAATTAAAGCGGTTAATAGATGTGCATAGTCGGGTTGTTTATTGATCTTCGTTATGTATATACTAGAATCTTGAGGAGAATCTGTACTTGATGAATTAAAATGTCTGAAATGGTATACCACTCTTGTTTGTAGTAACACTAGAACTCAATTCAAAGCTGTATTTGTAACCCCAGTATCAACTTTGGCTATATGGCATGACGTAATAAGGCAGGCAATATGCAAGGTTTCGGTGTGGCCCGCCCCCGATCGCATCATCGCAGTTCACATAGACCATTGAATGAACGGTATCTACGCAAGAAATGTATTGATGCCCTATTTGTAATTACCATTACTCACTGACCCTCCAGCCAGAGAACAACACTATTTTTATATATCTAATTTCCCGGCTCTTAATCACATCTCAACACAAATCAAGTATGGTTTGGCGTTTGAAACTAGCCGGCTGGTCCTTGATTGGCTGGCATGAAGGTTTGAGTTGGGCGCTGACAGCAGCCGTTGTGACACAATGTTCAAATACAGAATATCAACCATCAAATCCTGTTGGACGAATGTTGCCAAGCGAGCTATAGAGAAAGTGGTCAACCTGCAAAACACTCCCGTATGAAAATTCCTCTGGCCTATTTTCCTGACAAGCTTTGCTACTTGGTTGGATTCCATAAGCCTGGCAAGCAACAAATGGAGACGGAAACAGCACGTAATATTGAGTGTACACAACAAGGGAGCTGCATAACCTGAATGGCAATGAGATTGAGAAAGGGGATAAATCACAGCATTGAGGGACAAGTCTGTCTCTTTGCCGGTCCTACTACATTGGCTCTCGTTTGGTGGCGGGAGCATCGTCACGTTAGCTTGTAACATTCTATGACATTGATGTAGTTGCTCTACGGGCTTGGGGGTGCCTCTTTTTTTTTTTTACCAATCGCGTGCTCTCATTTCAGTCTCGTCGTAAAGACGGCTAGTTCTGCGAGGTTCGTTTGCGATGAAAACTATAAAGCTTTCTCCGATAAAAATATAATACAATAAAAAGATGGCTTTCCCAACAGCCAGAATTAGTACATTTTAATATATCTATAAATATACCCACAAATAATATTAGTCAAAATATCATTTAAATATTGCCTTATCTATAAAGGTAATTGTAAGGAGTCGGGTGGTGTGCCAAGCCTTGCAATAACCTTCCTAGCCGTTAGGCCAAAAATATCAATCAATTCAGTTAGCTTCGCTACACCAAATCCCACCACACAATAGCTTATAGGGATACAGGGCCCGCCGGGCCCTATGCGCCCGGTCGTCCTCTTACAGTCAACACGGAGCCCCGCGGGGTCCGATGTTACCATCCATTCAGCCCGGCATGAAGCCCGGCATGTGATGGCTAGCTCCGGGTCACGCACCGCGGATTTACAGCCGCATCACGCTGGTTGGTGGGCGCTGTGTGAGGGTCGCGCCATGGTTTCCTTGGAGGAGCAGGTGCTGCGTCTCAAATCCGGGGTAGGCCGGGGCATGATTCGCTCCGAATGACAGGCGTGGCCTGATGGCAATGGTCAACCTCATACCACGCACAGTACCGAAGTACATTTACCCCTCCCCGATCTTAGAAGATATCTAGGAACAGAAACAGCCTGTGATGCGGAAAGGACTGTTGGGCATTTAATGGCGACCGTTGTGTTGAGGCAAGCAAGGGTGTGGAGGAGACTAGGGTGGAAATCTCATGGCCGAGTTTCCATATAGGGAAACCTCATCGTTGACCATCACCGCGTGCTCCACCTTGACACCCATAGTCAAGATTCTAGCGTGGGGACGAAATCATTCTTTTTCTGATTACGTGCTGACTATGTCTTGACTTCACAAACCAAAAAAAAAATTTGAAAAATTGAAAAATTTGAAAAGAAATTTGAATAAAAAAAAATGGACTACCAAATCTACATAGATATCATGAGGTAAAGGCAACTTAAAGCCGCTTCGCATAAGCTTATCAAACCTCAAAGTCAAACCCACAAAAAACGACACAAGGGTTAACAATTAACAGCACAAATACCCAACACCACACCCTACAAGCTAAATTTTTGTCCTCTTTTTTTTTTCTTCCCCAGCGCGATCTAGCTATTGCCCACATTGCCAGCTAGCCATGCAAAGTCCCGCAACCCCTCTTCCAACCAACATCGCTTCCCCAAGTCCACACTCCTCTCCCCTGTCCCCTCCTTGTACTCCAACCTTTCCTGGGCGCCTCGGCAAACAGCCCGCTCATCGGTCATCTGAAAGTGACATCCTCTCTGGCCCCCTCTTGGCCCCTCGCGTACGGAAATAGGCGGCCTATGGCATCCCAAAAGGGTATTCGGTTCGCCCTCCAAGCTCCGCTAGCTAGGGCGAGACGTGCCGCCGTGTTTCCTTTCTGAATCAAGTGCTCTTTGATTGGCCGGGTCAATGCCACACTGTGTGTGAGATACAATCTCTGTTCGACCGAGTCTCCGCTCCCTGTCTCATAATTGCCGGAGGGGTTCTTTAGCATTCATCTACTCGAGTTGTCCTCTTTAAACCGCTGCTGACCTGTGATGCAGTCACTCTGGCTTGTCGCTGCGGCGGGCTTCTTGTGCAGAAACGTTGATCCCGAACCCACTACAGTATCACCTTTACTTCCCTTGTTAAAACTGGTTACCTGAATATAATACACGCCATTTACTACATCTTTGGGCTCACATCAATTCTCTTCTCTTCTCCTCTTCTTTTTTTTCCTTCCATACTTCTCCAAATCTTCCTTCACTCGCCACAATGGGTCTCGTTGAAGTCATCCTGACTCACCTCTCACTCAAAGCCGTCGTTGGTATCTTCATTGGTGCCTACCTTTTCTGGCATATTGCATGCTGCATTGACGAACACATTCGTATTCGACGATTGGGAAAATACGGGCCGTCTGTCCAGAGCCGCTCTCCCTTAGGTAACTACACCACGGTGCATGGGCGTTGCACAATGTTCATACCATCATTTAGGTCTCAGCCAAATATATCGAAGCATCCGCGCCACCATCAAGCATGAAAACCTATCCTTCTGGCCCAGGGAATTCTTCCATCCTGTCAATTCATGGACCTCCGAGACCCGTATCCTAAACATGCGCATCATCTTTACCGCCGACCCAACCAACATCAAGGCTATCCTCGCCACCCAATTCAGCGACTACGGCAAGGGTAAGCCATTCCACAATGAGTGGAAGGACTTCCTCGGAGACAGCATATTTACCACTGACGGAGCCCAATGGCACGCCAGCCGCCAACTCATCCGACCCCAGTTCACCCGGGACCGTGTCAGTGATTTACACTGTTTCGAGTCGCATATGCAGACGTTTTTCAAAGCGATTGCAAATGGCGGGCCACTGGATAGTGAGGGCCAGGAGGTTGACATGAAGAGTGTTAATGGCAAGGTATTGGATATCGGCGCTTTGTTTTA
This sequence comes from Calonectria henricotiae, assembly GCA_020623695.1. NCBI lineage: Eukaryota > Fungi > Ascomycota > Sordariomycetes > Hypocreales > Nectriaceae > Calonectria > Calonectria henricotiae. Next base: position 248,620 of record JAHVYB010000007.1, on the reverse strand, counting down.
TCGGTATTCCTTAGACGTAGCAACCGAGTTCCTTCTCGGCTGTGATGTCAAATCCATGACGTGGGTACCTGTCAAGTTGTACATGGAACGACGTTGTGCTTACAGTCTTATAGATCTCCGTTTCATGAATTTGCCGAAGCCTTCAATGAAGTTCAGCGCGTCCACAACATCATCGCTCGAATGTCCAAGGCACAGGTCCTGTACCCAAGATTCACCCTAAACCGTAGCCTTCGTGTAATTGACGAGTTTGTCAACTTCTACATCGAGCGCGCCTTATGTATGAGCCCCGAGGAGCTCGCGGCCAAGTCCAAGGATGACCACGGCTACACCTTCCTGCACGCTCTTGCTGGCTTCACCCGTGACCGCAAGGTGCTCCGCGACCAGATCATGAGCATGCTCCTCGCGGGTCGGGACACGACCGCGAGTGTTCTGTCGTGGACGTTGTACGAATTGGGCCGCCATCCAGAAGTCGTCGTCAGGCTACGCAATGAACTGCTCGACTCTGTCGGTCCGATTCGAACCCCAACGTATGCAGATCTCAAGAACATGCCGTACCTGAAAGCCATCTTGAACGAGACGCTTCGCCTCTATCCCGCAGTCCCGTTCAACGTTCGCCTGGCTCTCAAAGACACGACCCTGCCGCAAGGCGGCGGCCCAGATGGCTCCGAGCCTCTCCCCGTGCTCAAAGATACCCCGATTGCATACTCGACCCTCGTGATGCAGAGGCGTGCGGACCTATACCCGCCAGTGTCTGACAAGTTTGCAGACCCAGAAGTGTTTAGCCCAGAGCGGTGGGCGCACTGGCACCCCAAGCCTCACGACTATATCCCGTTCAACGCGGGGCCACGCATCTGCATCGGACAGCAGTTTGCGTTGACTGAGATGAGCTATGTTCTTTGCCGAATGTTCCAGAGATATGAGAAAGTAGTCAGTTTCATGCACGAGATTGACAACGGAACACCCCTGCTAAAGGCAGACATTGTATTGGCGCCGGGTCAAGGAGTGCGAGTGGCATTCTGGGAGGCGAAACAAGCAAATTAGTGGCTCATCACCTTTATGTAAATGGAATGTAAATTATCAAATACCCTCATGCCTGACGCCATGGCCCTACATTGACGCCACCATCTTGGGCCAGACGGATCTCAATTTCCTTGGTACTGTTGTCCAACTGCCATCACTAGTTACAATTCAAACCCAATAGGATCAATCCAGAATGTGGCTTGTTTGTTTCCTGTCAGATTACATCACTTCTTTCCAAAGCTTTTCCTCACTGCGCTTCCAAATCTACTGATAGCCTTGTCCATATTCTCAGGGGTCGCGGACGCATAGGTGGCTCGGAAATAGAGGCCTGGGGGGGCCTTGTCCTTTTCCGTCAAGAACCACGAGCCCCTAGCAACCAAGACGCCACTCTCAATGCAAGAGTTGAAGATTTCCTCTTCAATGTCCACGATGCTACGCTCAGAGGCTTGTGGGTGTTTGGTATGGTCCACTTGAAGCCACATCTAAGGACATTTAAAGTTAGCCAATCGTTCCGTGCAGATATTAAACAAAAAAAAAACTATATCCTCGGGACGACTTACGAACATACCAGCCGCCGGGGGCACCCAGCTTACGAGGTCGCTGGGGAGGTGTTTCTCGCAGGCTGCAAGTAGTGCGTCTCTCTTCTTCGTATACTCGAGGCGCAAGTTCATCAGCCAGCGTAGATAACCTTCGTGGCCCCAGGTTTCATCGAGAAGCTTGTACAGAATGAGCTGCGAGAAACCGCTTGGTCCCTGACTCGCAACCTCGGCGTGACGAACGTAGCGCTCGACAATTTGTGCAGAGGCAGTGATCCAGCCAAGTCGAGAACCCGGGACAAGGATCTTGGAGAACGAATCCATGCGCATTACACGCCCATCTACATCCATGCTGAGATACGAAGGGATCAGAGATGAAATGAATTCATCGACTGTATTGGGCGGAGGTACTCCTGACTGATTCTGGCCCGTGTAAGGTTGCATCTGAAGGAAATAGTATGGTTCATCCTCGATGATGTAGAGGTCGTGCTTTTGAGCTACACGGTATAACTCTTTTCTTCGCTCAGCTCCCTGGGTGGCACCTGTCGGGTTCTGTCCTGAGGGTACAGTGTAGAGAACGTGAGGTTTTCGGGCCCCTCGAGCATCGGCGTCCCAGTTGGTCAATAGCTCGTCCATTGCTTCTGGGACGAGGCCTTGGTCGTTGATTTCCACCCCAAATGCCTTTATGCCCAATGGAGCCACAGTTTCGAGAGCAGTGGAGAAGCTGAAGGACTCGGTCAGGATTGAGTCACCGCGATCCTTGTCAAGAAACATGCGCAAAGCCTCCTCCAGGGCGCCTGTGCTACCGATTGTTTGGCAAACCTGCCAGTCGGCATAGGGGGGGTCGTAGACTATTTCAGTGTGTTCAGTCAGGAAACGCATCATCTGCGCTGAGCCCGTGGCTTGCCCATAGTTGAGGCCAATGGACAGGTCATACGTCCCGTCACGGTCTCGAATATCATATTTGCCGATTGTGACAGTCTGACCAGACTCGGCAGTCTCCTTTTCTGAAAAGCGAGGCACCACCGGCACCTTGAATCCAATTTCAGCAAAGGGGAACGTCTCACTTGAGGGAAGTCCACCTCCTAGGGAGATAAGTCCGGGTTTCTTCATATGCCGAGCCGCTTGTTTCAGGGTGCATGGCGCCCGCACACGGCTCTCTTGGCTTAAATGACCTGAAGTTCATGTTAGCGAATCATTCTCATGAGTAGGGTTGGTGAGACATACCATCCCATCTTTTAGACTTGGGCTTGCCGGCAGTCTGGTGAAAAGCGGCAATGTAAGCTTGCCCGGTAATCATATTAAGAAACAGTTCATGTTACTTACCGATCCCTTGAACATATCACTATCAGAGGCAGCGGCGATTCCAGCCACGAGTTTCCCCGCCTTAGCCCTCCTTTCATTGACCTGTTCGATCGCTGAGGTGCATATGCTTGTGCTAAGGGATGGCGGGCGGGAAGCCAATGCAACCTCTGCGTTCAAGAGGCGTGGTCTGGCGTGAAGCATCTGACCATTGCGAATCGTTGCCCGGAGCCGCGCCGCCCTCATAATTGGGAACATGGTGCCAGAGGGGTGGGGGGCGAAGGGAGACTGGACGAAAGGGTAGAGGTGTGTATATTACAAAACTAGGTATAGCGTGCAGGAGTAACTTGACAAAGGAAGCTGCTCAGCCAGAGGCCTGACAAGTAACAGGACAAATGATTTGTTGGCAACAACGAAAGTGTAGAGGTGATATTGTTTGTTTTGGAATTTGATTACTTGTCCGAGTGCGGCTTGCTACCCCGACTCTCCGATAACGAAATGCCGGTGCTGGGGGGGAGCTTCCGCCCGTACGTAGCCGGCGGTACCCTTGACGTAAAGGCCGGCTTTGGGCTTGGACAAAGCTCTAAGCTACCCTGCATCCGGGACACTCGCTCCTCCCGTGACCTCGCGCATAGCCAGCTTTGCTCATGACCAACCGTCATGGCCCAATTATTCCCCTCCTCTGCCACGTTTCGTTTTCCGAGCTGCTTGTTGCAGTTATGCAGGTGTCGCCGTTGCGGAGAGCGTCGGCCTGTAATTTGGGCGCGCCCTATCACACTGCGAACCCTGCAGCTTCACTTACATGGTACAGCCGCTAACTACAACACGGTCCTTCCCGCAAGGCGCACTCCACTTACACCGGCCCCACCATTTAGGAAAAGGATTCCGGAATAGGGAGTGAACAACAGATGGACTAGTTATATGTATGCGATAAAAACGCATAAAATATATAAAGATTATACGTACTCACACGTATTGCACAAACCGTCACAGTCACCAAAGCCACACCGAGATGGTATCCCAACCTGTTGAATATTCCTGCTTGAACGCAGGTCAGCAGCAAGACTCGTCATAAGGCACTCGTAATATCAATAATGCCGTCTTGCATTATCCATCAAAACGTATACTTGTTTTCCGGAGTATTCCACTCCGGGCTACAATACATCCCGTTTGCACTTGAGGAGCTTAGATGCCCGCATCCGGTGATCCGCAAGGCCACGGCGCTCGCCAGCATTGCCAGACAGACTGCCCACGAAACATGCACCAACATGATATAGTCGGCACTTGCCCCTGTACAACCCCCAGCGACGGCACCGAAAGATACACATGCGACAAAGATAAAGGGCTGGTTGGGATCATGCAGCTGCCGTCGATGAAGAAAAGACGCCGTCGAACATCCAAAGATGACACAGGCCCCCAGATGTATCAATTGAGATGCGAGGGGCGGTGGATCGACACGAAACGGGTTTATCCATGCCTATTACATTCACATCAAGAGTCAGCATCACGGAGATGACGAACGAAGTGGATCGATTGGACAGATAACACAGGACAGCGGTAACCGCACCCGGGATCAAAATTATAAACAACATACCGACTCGGGCGGGCGAGATACTAGGTTGAGCTGGCTCATGTACGATGTCATAAACCAGGCGCTCGAGCTGGCCGGGATAAATTCGACCAAGTCGAAGAGCGCCGTCTGAACCGGGGCATCGTAGCGGTGCCCTTGTTCGTTCCGCGGGGAGGTGCTGCCTGGCTTTTCAATAATAGATGACATGCGCAACAACTTTAAGGGCGACTTGAGCCTCAATTCTCAAATATCTTTAATCGTCAGGTGGGAGTGGGACCTGACATGTTATTATAGTCAGTCGAATAAAAGGTTGCCTCATGCTCTCTCCGAGGCGCCAGCTAGGGATATCCCTCGAGGACCTCGGAGACGCATGGCGCAACCCCGATACCCGAAAGCTGATCAGTCGCGAGGGCATGACCACTATCATGCAGAGTAGGGAAATAGATTACCCTCGAAAACGCCCCTGTGTGGATGCATCTTTCCATGGTGACGCTCACGTCGGTCACACAACCTACCTTGGCTTGGGATGCCGTTGCCTTTTCTGCACTGATGCCTGAAGTCAGGGCGCTGGGCCACCATAATCCTCGAGCCAGAGCCGTGGTGAGGCTGTTTAGCTGGCAGTCGGGAACCGGCCATGTGCTAGCTTGGGTGGTTCGCATCTGACCAAGATAGCTGCATCTGGGTCGCGTTGTAGTTCGCATCGATTTCTCCGCACGAGGCGGTGCTTACTGGTGACATCCTTGCCGCCAGTTAGCTTGCTCAATGGCCCAACCGACATCTAATTCGACTTGATGTTGGAATCAATATGGGGAAAGCTGTTCCTCCGTGCCCAACCATCGCATTGCATCGGCTTTTCAAGTGGTGGTTGAATCGAGGCCCGGCCGTAACCGGCCACGAATGCGAATGTATCGAGATTGAGCCTTGTGCGAACCATTGTTAGGCAATTCGAGGCGAGTGGCTCTGTATAGCGAGACCCAGAAAATAAAATCAGGCGCTTATTTCTCCGGGGTTGGGCATCGCAACTCCCTTTTGCTCTCCTTTGACTCCAATCATCTATATTGCCCGTGCTCGCCTCGACACCCCCCCCAGCCGCCTTTCTGCCAACATCCTCAATGATCTTCGGGTTTGACGCACAGCCCGCTGATCGATAGAACAATGTGGGACAATTTGAACCGCATCAGTTGGCCATATTTGCGGGCCAAGCTGGAATTTCTGCCCGCGGGCCTCCTGTTGGCCTCCGGCTTGGCTCTTACCTCGCCTCATGATCATAACGTTCACACCATGTGAGATACATTTACACTGGGGACAGCACTGGGAACTGATTCTATCTAGTACTTTAATAATACTCGCCGTCTCATTCTCCGTATCGGTCCTCGTCTATCGACCTATCCTCCAAGCGTATGGATGCCAACCAACCGGACGAGCTTCTTGAATGCTGACTTCCGCCTAGAGCAAACTTTCCTCATATCGTCAGTTTTCTGGCCCTTTGGTGCGTATTACACCGGGTCCCAGGTTACACACGGGCCTTGAATATCATGGATGAGAAGTCGCTTAAGGAAGAGGTCGTCTCTTGCCTTCGGGAATTTGCTGTTATGACTGCCTGCGTCTGTTTCGCAATCGCCATGGGCGTTCCACCTCCCATGGGAGAACCCCCACAGGGCTTGGTTGATGTGGAAGCAGCATATATACCAACCCGGACCACACAGACTTTGGCAGCCCATGTGGGTGTGTGGCGGCCAAGCAACTTGGGCAGCTCTTCCTCACCAGTCAATTCTGACCATGCTTCGAATGACGATTCCTTACTATTCCGCTGTTATGGGCCCCCATCACTTTATTCTGGAAATTCCGAATCCGAAATCAGCCTGTCCTCCTCGAGTGACCTAGTGAATCCAGTCCTTGAAATGGATGTGTCCCAGATAATCGCCAGGATGATTCCGCCAGACTCGGTCCGTGACGAGGACGCCTCAACAGAAGTTCAGCCCGATATCTATGACCGCCAATAAAGTGATGGGCATGTTGCCAGTGATTATACTACGAATTTCTATGGGAGAATATTTGCTTCTTGACCAAAGACCAGAATGGGCTTGCCAAACACGGGATAGAGTTGTAGGAGCCTCCTTGTTAGAGCGTATGTTTTCATTTCCCTTTTCTTTTTATACTCTCGTGCTTGTTTTACATGTGAGGTTTTTTGGGACCTACTAAATGACTAAGGACTGCTATACACTTCAATCTCATCACCAAAGTTCCGAGTAGAACGCTGGGATTTATAAACCGAGATATCTGCCTCAGATGACTCTTTGTTTTAACTAACCACACAAGATTGGGAGGGTTGGCATAAATTCAGGTCTGGAGTATAGAATCAGCCCAAAACGGCAATTTAGACGACCAGGCGTTAAGGTTGGGGTTCACCGCACCCTTAGTGGTGTTGGCCTCACGTCTGGCAGGACGGGAGAATTTGAACATTAGTTGACATGAGAATGTTATTTGGAGTGCCATTGATATGCATACTCTTGGTGTTTTTTGTTTGATTGATGCTGTTTTGGGACCAGACGAAGGATCACGCGAGCTGGGCTGGGTATGCAGGGGGGGGGGGGGTTCTTATTTAAGTGCAGCCAGGAACATGGGTGGCTGGCTTTTGAAAAAATTCAATCGTTGCCTGGACCATTGCATCTTATACGAGAGGGTTTGAGGGATTAAACATGGGGCACACAAGCGTCGTCACAATTTGATCAGGTTTGTAAAGGTTGGCTGTGGCTGTCCAGCGTTGGGTGGATTCAAAGTCTGGGGCGTCTGTCAGCATGGAATAGAAAACGGCTCCAGAGCCCAAATAGTTACAGGGACGCTCGGGCGCAGACTGGGGGAATATCGAAACACAATCGTGTATATTATACCTGCTTGGCTCGTTCCAGAGATTCAACACAGCCTTATTCAACTGAAATTGACTTCGTGTTCAGTGATTAGACGAGTAGGTTTTTTTGGCTAACGGGCCTGGGACTTAAAACGATGCGAACATTGGCGTGCCTTAGGTAAGCCACACAGTGAGCTTCCTCCACCAATGACGGAATGGCTGTGGTGACAGCGCCGCCTAGGGAGATAGCTGACCCGCGACACGGGCGACACATGGCGCAGCGTCCCGTCATCTTTCAACCACAGCGACGTCCAGAGCCAATGGCCCCGAGACACCTTTCCCAAACCAACGCATATGGTCATGTTTGAGCCTTCGCCCCGACAGAACATTCACCTCCAAGGGCTGCGCATCGACCGGGCTGCTGCTGCCTGTGCCTGTGCCTGTGCTCGTCCGCTGTGAGCTCCGCCATGTATTGGCCCATTGGCACGCCGCGCATCTACGCAACCAGCAGTAGTCGAGCTCCGGCCTGCAGGCTCATCGTCACCAACGATGGCGCATCGAGCCCCTCAGATTCCAATTTAACAGCGTCACCGTCTCTCGCGGGCGATCACCCTCACAGTCTTGGTATCGACGACGCCGACCTTCATCCCCCGCCGACCCCCGTTACCCCCACAACACCGGCCGTTCGATCTGTTGAACACGAGGATGATGGCCCCAGGAATATTCGGCTGGGCTCGGGTGATTCGGGCAGAGATGGCTTGCCCGTGAAGGAGCCCGTGCTGGCCTTGAAAGCTTCACGCTCTGGAAACATCTTCGTTACCATCACAGCTACTTCTATTACTGTTTGGCAAACAAAGGCGAGTTATCATGCCCACTCCCCAAAGCCCCCATATGCTAATTGATGCAGCCAACTGTGGTACTTGCTCTCGTCGTTCGATCCGAGTCTTCCCTCCAGTCGTACGGCAAGAACGTCGACTTACTATTCCGGCCGGACGCCGCGATCCTCGTAGTTCGTACGGATCAAGGCTATCTTATAACATACTCTATTGCTACCGATACCGAGTCAAGAACCTACAAGTCTCACTTTTCAAACCACCATAATGTCCAACGACGACGGCAAAGCCTCATCGGTAGCCAGGCTGGCTTGCCCCCCGACCAGCTGCTGTGGGGTCCAGGCGAAGGGGCCGGAGTCCGCGATGTAAGCATACGCTTTCGAATGGTGATCAAGGTTGATGCGGGGATAGAAAGTGCGCTTGCCCTAGACGATGAACTTGTGGTGGCAACGCGGAAGCCGGCAGCAGTTCAGTGTATTCGCTGGACACCCGACAGCACCGGGAACCAGACTAGGACCGAGATCATCGGCCGGATGGGATGGGTTGAGAAGAAGGAGACTATTGTCGAAATGACACACGACAGGCCGATGAACTTGTCTACCTGGATTACGAGTAGCGGACGAGCATATGCAGTCCAACGCAATAATCCACGTGCGGACGGCCAGTCCGACGACTCCGAAGCTAAGCGACTTTTCAAGGGACACTGCTTTCATGTGCCAAAGAACGATGGTAATCGGGCCGTTAGAGCTGTCATCAATGCGCGGTTTTCCCTCATCGCAGTCGGCTGTAGCGATGGCATGGTACAGGTCTATTCCGTTCGCGATTATGCTGGCAATATCCCACATTCTCATACACACAAAATACCCGTATCTGTGTCATCGTCAGGTTCATTCGCAACTTTGAGTTATTCTCCAGATGGTTACTGCCTATTCGCAGGTTTTGAGAAAGGATGGTCAACCTGGAGTATGTTTGGCAAGCTTGGCAGCAACAGTTTTGGTGCTGAAGGAACAACATCACAAGCTAATGGAGAGGAGTGGCTTACCGGTGTAAGCGCGGCGCATTGGATTGGTGGGGGTTCTGAAATTGTTATGCTTGGTCGTGAGCATGACGCAATCTGGTCACTGGAGATGGCCAAGAACGCTGTAACAGGATGTTACAATGAGGCCAACATATTCCGGACAGTCCTCCAAACCCCATCGGGAGTTATGGTCTATCGGGGCTATGACGTTCCTGATCTCACTAGCATCTCGGCGGAGCCTTTTCTATGGCATACCACAAGAATCCCCGCAACCTATCTGTTGAACCAATGGCCAATTCGACAAACAGTTATATCGCCAGATGGGCGATATGTTGCTGTTGCTGGTCGTCGCGGATTAGCCCATTACAGCGTCAACAGCGGGCGCTGGAAGACGTTTGCTAACGAAGACATGGAGAATGAGTTTCAGGTAAGGGGTGGCATGTGCTGGCATCGGCACATTCTGGTCGCTGCTGTTGAGGCAAACCGATCATACGAGTTACGCTTATTCTCTCGTGAAACTGCCCTGGAACCATCCCAAGTCCTCCATACAGAAAAGCTTCCGGCACCTGTAGTTCTCGTGACTACATCAGGCGTAGACTCTCTTCTTGTTTACACATATGAAAACTTGTTGTATCATTACATCTTCACACCCCAGGGAGGCTCGGTTCGTCTTACGCAAGTTGGACAAATCGCTTTTCACGGTATAGTAAGGTCTCCTGCACGAGTTCGAGGTCTTAGTTGGATCCTGCCTGAGGGCCAGCTCGTAGATGGTGATCCGTCACAAGATGTGGCAGCGGCTTCGGTCATATTTTTGGTGGATGGAAAGCTGGTGGTATTGCGGCCATCTTTGAACGAGGAAGGGCAGCTCAAGTATGACATGCGAATCATTGCACAAAACGTTGAGTACCATGCCAGCATGCGGGACCAGCCATTGCGCAACGCGAACCGGCAGATCGAAGAGCCCCCCCTACGAAACGGACCACCTGCCCTGCGGGATTCGCTTTGGGTATTTGATGGTATGGAGCTAAAAGCTTGGCCTGATATTAACGACGTATTGGATGCGCCAGGAACCGATAATGGCAAGGAGCCTCCGGTCCCAGTTTCGATCCCCGTTGATTTTTATCCCCTTTCAGTGCTTCTGGAAAAGGGCATCGTTCTAGGAGTTGAGTCCGATTTGGTACAGCGCCGCGACGTGAGCTTTTCATTCTTTCACTTTGCGCTCAGGGTGAGTGACAATGTCTTCTTTTGTTTTTTTTTCTCTCTTCTGTTTCCTGTAATGGTTGGCTAATCTCATTCAGACTCACCTCTTCCTCTCGGACGTGCTGCGACACTACCTCAAACAAAGCCGTACAATTGAGGCCAGCCACCTGGCCCAGCAATACCAGGACCTTGAGTACTTTTCCCACGGCCTAGAAATTTTACTACATCGTGTCCTAGACGAGGAAGTGGATACATCACCCAAGCCCGAAGATGCCGTCTTGCCTCGTGTGTTGTCTTTGCTATCATCTTTTAAAGAATACCTCGATATTGTGCTACAATGCACGCGTAAAACCGAGGTTCGACAATGGAAAACCCTATTTGCATACCTGCCCCCCGCACAAGAGCTCTTTGAGGAGTCGCTGCAAAGAGGGTCGCTGAAGACGGCAGGAGGATATCTTATTGTTTTACACACGCTAGATGAGCTGGGATCCTCCACAGAACAGTCAGTTCGTCTTCTATCTCGAGCAATGCAGGAAGGTGATTGGGAGCTCTGCAAGGAGCTAGCGAGATTTCTGGCCGCCATGGACGAGACAGGCGAAACGTTGCAAGAAGTCATGCGAATGGTCGAATTGGCACTCAAACAGGAACCAGCACTGGATGGGGTTGGTAGTCGGCTACAAATTCCTTCGGCCAGAGCATTGAATGGATCCAGACGATCATCAGTTCGGGACGACGACGGTACAGAATCGGATAGACAGTCACCAAGTGATGCTGGCAGCATTGCGTCGACGATTAGCGCTCCGTAGAAACAGCCCGGAGCATTTATTGGGAGGTATTCTGGGAGTTTTGAACTGCGAGTTTCATAGACGTAGTTGGATATTTATTGGGGATACCGGGTGCAGAAGGGTAAAGAGGTTTAGAGAGACATGGCTATTCTTTCTTGCAATAGTGGCATGCAACTCAAGTTTTTTGTGTTAACGAGTGTTTTCACATGTATAGATTCATATTTAGGGAGAAGGACACTGAAAGTTGTCGGCCTAGGTAAATACAAAACATTTGAATTATTGCCTGCTATCTATGTGTGGTGGTGGTGAGCGGGTGAGGTGTGGTCTAGTGTAACTTGACTAGTTAGGTAGTTAGATGATCGCCTTGTTAGATGGACGTTTTGAGTATGAGGCTGAGGTACGTACTACATGTATCGTGTCACGTTACCTTATCGGGGTGGGCCATTCCTAATCGTCGTTCCCAAGAAGACTCGGGCGGCTTGCAACCCCACCGCAGAAACCACAGAGCACCACAGCCTGTCCGGCCTAGTCAATCTTCCGTCGAGCCCTTTGCCGCACTCAACTACGCGCATACCGTTTCGCGACTCCAGCACTCGCTCCTCCCGCTCATCGCTGCTGCCGCCGGCCTCGCTGCGCATGGTCGCTCGCCTCTGAGCCTCCCTGCCAGCTTCCACCATCCTCCCTCTTCCCCACCTCCTCGCTCTATTTAACCGTACCCATCATGATGGATGACTACGTTAGTGAGTCCGACAGCGACTACACCAGCTACTGGCGAGACTGGGTGAGTGAAAAAATTGGCGGGGGTGGTTGCTCCAACATGCCATCGACACCGGATATCCGTCGGTTCCTTGCCCGTTGTTCACTGGCGCCTCAGCTGCAGCCATGTTTATCAAGGCGGGGCTCTGGTCTGGCAGCTTGGGAATGGCGTAATTTTTTTTCTTGCTTCTCTTTTGACCGGTTACGATTAGCTAACACGAATTTCTCTCCTGTGCACAGTTTATTTCATCGAGGGGGAACGAGTATTTTTGCGAAATCGACGAGGACTATCTAACGGATCGCTTCAACCTCACTGGACTCAACACCGAGGTGCAGTACTATCAATATGCCTTGGATCTCGTGACCGATGTCTTCGATCTTGACTGCGATGATGAGATGCGCGAGACTATCGAAAAGTCGGCTCGACACCTCTACGGCCTGGTTCACGCTCGGTACATCGTGACAACGCGAGGCTTGGCGAAGATGGTATGCCCTCCTCAGCCGGCGCTTCCCTTGCCTATCCCTTGATGGCATGAAACTAACATGTATCTACTCTGAAATAGCTCGACAAGTACAAGAAGGCCGAGTTTGGAAAGTGCCCTCGTGTCCAGTGCCAATCTCATCCCCTGCTCCCCATGGGCCTCTCCGATATTCCCAACCTGAAGCCCGTAAAGCTCTACTGCGCCCGCTGCGAAGATATCTACAACCCCAAGTCCTCTCGTCATGCTGCTATCGACGGTGCCTATTTTGGAACTTCCTTCCACAACATCCTCTTCCAGGTTTACCCTGCTCTCATCCCCCAGAAGAGTGTAGAGCGCTACATCCCTCGTGTGTACGGATTCAAAGTTCACGCCTCGGCAGCGCTCGTGCGTTGGCAGAACGCTAAGCGCGATGACATGCGACGCCGCTTGCGAAAACTGGAGATTGAGACTGGCTTCCGTGAGGAGATAGGTGACGAGGAGGATGAAGATGAGGATGAGGTCGAGTTTGAGGGAATTGACGGAAGGATGGCCGTGACAGAGGGTCTGTGAGATGAAATAAGATAAGACAAAAAAAAAAGACAAGATTAAGACGACACGAATCGGAGGAAACTTGACTATCCACAGAAGGAAGACGCAGTCGCGAGGATACCAGATGGCTTGGGAAGCAAAAGAGGGGAGAACAGGACAGCGGGAGACTGTATCAAGCCCCTCCCCTCCCCCAAAAGACCCTTCCACCTCTCACCCAACTCCCCGGCCATATTCGCCCTGTCAAGTCGCGCTTCTATAATGTTCGGTCGGTTCTGCGGATTGGCGTTACTGGGAAGACAGGGGGCAATGCTGGGCTAACCAACAGTTCGAAATGAATTCTTCGAGTTATAGCAGTTACATGAAAGCGCCTATATTTATCTCTTGTGCGTTTTTTTGCGCCCCTTTTCTTCTTCCTGTTCTCTTTTGCATTCCCCCCGACATGCACGTCTAAGAGTTTTTTTTCTTTTCCTTTTCTTTCTCTTTCTTTCTCCCACTTATTGAAGGTTGACGTTACGTGTACGATTTCTGAGTTTGTTTCTAGAACTTGACCCTTTTCTAAAATTTTGGTAGTTATAGGTGGTGCCCAATGATCCAAATGCGGGCCATGAGCTACCCATTCCTATATAACAACCACCACTCACAGACACCATTTATATATACACTACAATGATTAAAATGGAACATTTTGTTTGAACATTTTCAATTATGTGACTGGTCATTCCTTGTACATCTCAGTTGTGTCATGCAAAAAAAAAATTTAGTTCCATCTGTGTGAGAATGCCCCAATGCACCGTTCCCAATCATGTGCCATCTAAACACAGTTACATTTTCCCCAATGCCCCGGAATATATAACAGAAGAAATCCGCAAGCAATACATGCAAGAGCTAATTAAAAACACACAACAAAAAACCACACCAAACTTATGGAGTCACACAACCTTCATCATTATACCTGAGGGGGCGGTCGGTGAGGGTGATACCGGTCATCGTACGAGGCGGGGCTCATCCGCTGGAGTTCCACATCTTGAAAAGAAGGACGTTCTCGTGTGTCAAAGTCGTGTTCTTGGTGATGTGCAGGTATCGGCCTCTGGGTAAGAACGCCGGATGTCATGGATGGATATTCAGTGGTGGCAGTGAGACCAATATCCTGTCGATTCTGGGCATTGCGGTGTCCCAACTCTTCGTCGTCATCTACGAAGCCTAGACGACCGACGCCGGCCCAGAAGGCACGCTCATCACTGCGAGGACCCCAGGCCCAACCGGCTCCGACTTTAATGGGGAGATGGTAATAGAAGAACGAGTAGATTGAGGTGGCAGTGCCCATGAGGAAACCGAACAGAATGTCGAAGCCGTGGTGGCGGAAGTCGTACCAACGCGATGAGGCAATGAAGACGCCCAGGCCAAAGGGAAGGACGGTAAGCACTAGCAGGTACAGAGGGGGGGAAGCGGCCTGTCGTCGGAGCGATTGGATCTTGACGTTCTGCTGGAACTCCTCGTCAATGCCCTTGTTAACCGGTGAAGAGTTGGCAGTTCGAGTTGGCTCGTATGGGTCGACGGTGGAGCGGTTGCGGGAGGGAAAGGCGGCGTGAATGGCGGCACCTGCGGCGGAAGCGGCGCTAGGCATAACGTAAGGAAAGGTGACGGAGAACTTGCTGGCGAGAAAGAGAGAGAGGTAGATGAGGCCGGCGGCGGAAGACGACGAGTGGCCACTTGGGTAGCTTCGGAAGCCGTCGTTGATGATGCTTCGATCAGTCTGAGTGCAGATACCGGCGGAGACGAGCTGGCCATTCATCTGACCCCATTCCTTGCCGCCAACAATGTACTTTTCGATGTTGTCCATGTCGGGCTTGCAGCGGGCGATCAGATCGGGACGGGGCTTGCCGAAGATGTTCTTCATGCACTCGGTGAAGGTCCAGGCGGAAACAAGGGCCAGGGCGAGGCCCAGCCAGCCCATGTGCAGCTCCCACAGCTTGCGCTTCCAGATGAGGGCCTTGGGAGTGTCCTTGGAGACGGTCGGACCGGGGACCAGGATTAAGCAGACAAGGGCGATGGTGACGATGGGCACGCCGGCGGCAAGGATGAGGAGGAGGTAGATCGGAACCAGCTCTTTTTTGGTGTATGGGAAGCTACATGACAAGTCAGTTGAGTGCCATCATGGGTGAGGGGAAGCTTTTGGGGCAGGACGGACGAGATGTCAGGATTGACGAGAGAAAAGGGTCGCTTTGCGGGATCGATATGGCCGAGGCCGGCGGACGCACCAACACAGAGCAGCAGGACACACCAGTCGGAGGCATACGAGAGGGCCAGGCGTGTTGAGATGCCGCCTCGGGCACCTCGCACGCGGGAAGCAAAACCTTGTCCAGAATCACCCATCTTATGGTATGCTCTTGGAAACAAAGCCATCTCAACGTCGGAGACGAGGGAGGTGGCAGGCGATGGTCTGGTTTATGAAGTAGGAGGACGGGTCAACGGCGTCAGGCGAGACTAAACGGAACGCACAAAGTTAAAATGAGCGTCACCTTGGCGTCTAGCAATGCCAAGAATGAAAGGGGGATTTCTGGTCTCGTTATCCCGGGACTGACGGGGGTGCGGTTGACCGTTGAAGCTTTTTGATTTTCTCGTTTGCGATGAGTGACGCCAGACGTGGGTTGGGGTGGGCGGGTGGAGACACATAAAAGAGTTACGACGCCTGGTATAGGTATCCAGTGCTGTTGCGGCCGATGGGAGCTAAAGTGATAGCAGTGGGGATTTCAACACGGGCAGTGCATATTCCTTGAAGGGGGCAGGCACCGGGGATGTTCCAGGTTGGCGTTTAATGTACCGATCGCAATAATGCGGAACTGGAGCTTTGAGTGGATGTGCCGTAACTCTTCGGCGAGAGCGGAGGGGGCAATTGTGAGGGCGAAGGGTTAAATCTGAGGCGCCAAGCAACGGGGTGCCAGGTGCTTGAAAGAGAAAGAAAATAAGGGAATTGTGAAATGTACGTAATGCCTGGCAACTCTTTTTTCTTTTTTTTTTTTTTGGGGGGGGGGGGTTGTTCTCTGCATCCATCCATCCATCCATCTAATCTCATCTGACAAATCTCTCTTCCGCCTTGTTTGTCGTTCTCGTTCTTGGGTTATCCGCTTCGTCTCACCTCAGATTTCTATCCATGGCATGGGGGGGCAGGGGTGGCGGCATGTGAGAAACGAAGCCATGACTATGAGGCCGCATTTGGGAAGTGATCGCGTGGTTTGGCCTCTTCTGTTCAGCTGCTGAAATGGTCACTAACAAAGGTGGCGGGAGGTAAGCCTCCCCTCACCGTGAGAATAAGATATAAAAAAGATGACCCAACAGCCAATCCAGGGTCCGCGATACAGCGCCTCAAACTGCCCCCCATGAGCCACAGGCCCTGGCGGCCACGGCCCTCGGCGCTTCAAAGTGGTCCCCTCGGGTGGGCCTCGGGTGGGCTATTTCTGACAAGGGCCAACCCGCTGACGTTGTTGCGCCAAGCTGACCATGCCGAGCAGTAATTAGGCGGCCTCAGGGCTAGCTACCTAGGTATCTAGCGCCGAGGTGACACCCCGGACCAACCACACAAGCATTATGATGGGTTTTTTGGTCCTTCCCTTTGACATTGCCAAGTGAGATCCAAGCGCTAAAAGAAACGTAGACTTTTTTTTCTCTTCTTTTTCTCCTCTCGTTATATTCTTTCTTTTCCTCTCCTTTCCTTCCCTTTCATTTCTTTCTCTGACACGATCTCTACCCGCTTGTGCAAGCATCGGCCCATGCGTCCATAGACGCTTCGTTTCGTCAAGATTGATGTTGTGGTGATCGCATCATGGAGCATAAAGAGTGTGACCCAAATCGGTATTGAGCTGTAACCATAACCCCGTTGGCACGCACTACACTTTCTCACACATGGCGGCGCCCTTTCGAGACCACCAACAAGCTTAAATTGTTCCCCATCGCCTAGTGCCGAGATTTGGGTGCTACGGTGCGCGATCGTCGCTGCGAGGGTGACGTCTACGCCCGCTGATTGCGTTGATTACCAGCTACCAGCAGCGCTGTGTAGCATTTAATGAAATCAAGGAATCAATTGCCACACAAGACATGCTTCGTTCAAGGTATTGCTGTTGCTTTTCTTCTTCTTTTTTTCCCTACCAACCTATTGTCCCAAGTATGGGTGTTCAAAATACAATAGCCGCTGTACCCGGTTATTAGGTACCTAGCCCCCCCCACGGGTGCCCTCACTTTATAGGGTCATTAATCACACACACCCAAAACCTTAAATGCTGCTAACGGGAGTCCTCCCGAAGAATCCTTCTTAAGGTACGGAAGGTAAAATGACATGCCCAAAGTCCTACCGATACCACAAATAAAAGTCCAAATAATATCAGACCTCACGTCATGTAACCACATGATAAACAAAGCCCAAAAAATTGTTGTCTTTTATCCTACCGTGTATTTGCTTTATTTCTTCGAATGGGAGAGGCATTCGGCTACACAAGTAGCATGTTGTCACAGATGTGCAGCATGGCATTTTACATCCACACCTTGTGTGCCAACGTCCTTCACTTGTCTGTCTGTGGGGTTCACGTTGGAGGATCACAAGCATACTGTACAACCCAAATGGTCGCGTAGACAATATTCTTTAACCCTCACTCTCATTTGAATTTCACGCCGAGCCCCTTCTTTAGAAATATTAATTATTATAAAATAAACATAAATAAACATACTCTGAAGCGCCAATGTGCACAGTCAGACGCTCCTAATCAATGATCATCCCTCCCTCTTCCCCCGTTGATGTTTTGGCCACTACCGAGAAACAGCCGTCGCCAGTACGGTTTAGCGGGTGCGCCCCCCGGTTACGTGTTCCAGCGAGGCTTAGCAAATAACGCCAAGCCTTTTTGCTCAGCGGCGCGTAGTGAGGGGGTACGAAATGGTCACCCAGCGGCCTCTCGTAGACATATTATGAATACGACGTTGCCGCTCTGCCGGATCCATCTGGGGAACCTTGAGACACTTGACGTAAAATCTGCCTTGCGAGTTAACAGGAATATTCGCATCGCCTTTTTTTTTTCTTGTTTTTTTTTCTTCCCCTGCCAACATGGTCGATCCCACGCCCAGATGTTCACTGGCACGCCAGGCGGCGGTGTGCAGAGTTGTGCTCATTCAATAGTCCCCGGTTCTTCCGTGTCGCTTGGCTCTGTTCCGAAAACTCGCCTGCTGGGCTCGAATTATTTGCCAATCCGTGGAACAGTAGACCGGGGGGGGGGGGGGGTTCGCAACAGAATGCACCCACTGCATCACATCGCGGCGGATGTGTCTCGGCTTTGTCAAGTCTCCATGACTGCTCGAAACCACCAGCACATTAAGTCAGGGGCCCCCGATAACATAATGCGTGGTATATTAGCAGAGTATGTTATTGGGTTCCCAACGAGCAATGCGAGCGTAAACCAATGAGCAAGCTAACAACCGCCATTCGCAAATTTCCTCTGGTTTGTTTTGATCCATCTGCCAATGGCGGCGTCTCGTGTAACTCGCTCTTGTCCTATAGCGTAGCTTTGGGACACGCTCCGATATGCGTGTGCACGGCGCTGAACTGTGTTACGGTGCCCTGTGTTGTCTCAGGCTGTCTGCCTCGCAAGGGCAGCAGCGGCCAGTCGTTTACGCTGAGCGTTCATCCGTCCTGAGGGCCAAGCCTGGAAAAGTCTAGCTGGCCTCCGGACGGCAAATAAAATTTAAATTTAAAAAAAAATTCTAGAACAGTGGCGTGCGCATCTGGCTGGCTACGAAAAGTAGCTTTCTCTGAAACACTTGTTGGAAGATTCTCGCGTTGTCAAATTTTACAGAGTGGCGCGACTCGCCCTTGTCTTAGGCCGAGGCACCGCTCCCCATTCCTTCCAGCAGTGGGACTTGTCCCTCGCCCGGCAATAACGGTGGAGGTTTAAAGGATTAGTGGTGCATTAGGCGTAGCAGAGCACCTGATACAAAAGCCACAATTTTATTCGCTCAGGTGCCGCTCATTGTATGCAAAGCTCTTGGGCTAGACAGGCCCTTGAAACTCGGCTTGGACTATGTAGTTGGTGACAGTAAACAATGAGCCAATAGTTTCGGCACAGATCTTTCAAGTCCCCAAAGCCAACACGCAGCTTTCCACCTGTCGTTTGAATAACGCGAACGCGGTCACGTCTATAGAGTCGCTTGAACGGAGAGATGGAATGCTCCCATTGGTTGTTTTTTTCAACGTACATCACACTTTATCTATAATGTCACATATGGTACAATGCAGCGTCATAATATACAATGCACTGGCGCACCTCCACATTCCGTGTGCGCTCCCTCGTATCGTCATGCTCTCTGCGTTTATGAAGCCTTATCACGTCGCTTGCCGTGGTTACGGGGCCGAGGAACCACAACCCACTTGTTGACGTTGTGCTTGCGTCTGGTCTTGTAGCCGCTCTTGGTCTATACGCGTGTGTTAGTCACGTAGATATGAGTAGTTGTGTTGTGGTGGATCTTACCGGCACGCCCCAAGGGCTGACGGGATGACGGTTACCTTTCGATTTACCTCTACCACCACCGTGGGGATGGTCGACTATAATGCATGTCAGGAACGTGTTCAATTGGTTCATCAATTCATCTCCACGGGCAACATAAACATACCCTTGTTCATGGCAACACCACGGACGGTAGGACGGATGTTGAGCCACCGGCTTCGTCCAGCCTTACCCAGCTGTCGGTAGTGGTGGTGAATGTTGCTGGCAACACCAATGGTTGCGCAGGCATCCTTACTCACACGACGGACTTCACCGCTCTGGAGTCGTACTTCAACATACTTGCCAGTCATGACCCTTGTACCGTCGTCACGAGTCTCCTCATTCTTGTTAACCACGACGGCTGAAGTTCCGGCACTACGGCAGAAGACGGCGCCGCGTTTGGCAGCCGAGCCCACAGCAAACACTGTTGTTCCCACGGGGATCATGTGCATAGGCAGGCAGTTCCCACGGAAAGCAGTCTTGGCTGCCAGAATACCGGGATCAATGATACCACCCATGCTGTCGAGGAGATCTTGAGGGACACCGGCACGGTAGCTGTGAACAACATCACCAGCCCGGAGACCATCGGCAGCAAGAATGTAGGAGTGACGTCCAGTGGCCCGCTCTGTAACAAGCGCAATGTGGGCACTTCGGCCGGGATCGTACTCGATGCGTTCAATCAAGTGCGGGCCAGGGCGGTTGCGAATGAAATCAACAGTTCGTATTCTCCTCTTCGCACCGCCACCACGGTGTCGCACAGTAATTCGACCGCTCACATTTCGACCACCCTTAGCCTGTCCCTTCTTGGGAAATGTCAGTGGCAGAAAAGGTCGTCCCTTCCATAGATGATCATTGACTGGACGTCGCAAGTGTCGTACACCAGGGGTGCGAGGCTTGTAGGTTCGCAAAATGGCCGACTGGCGGGACTTGGACTCAGGAGCAGAAGCTGTTGACTCGCTAGAGTTCAAGCTTGGAGTGGCCGTTGCATATGTTCGGATAACGGTACGGTTGAGGGCGAGGCGGAGGGCGCTTTGGCGAGCCACAGCGAACTGAAAGTGTGACTGAAACATATTTCCAGCCCGTCTTGGATTAATATCAAACTTGTAGACGTTGGTATTAGACGCTAATTGGCATTGATAGTTCGGGTGGGGGAGAAATCGATTTTCGCTCGGTTGCAAAATGGTGATGTTTGTGATAGTCCAACTGAATTAGTGGTCAACCAATGCCAATTGGTTAACAAAAAGTTCCCCTAGACAGCCAATGGCCCTCCAAGAGACGCTAGGACGGGGTCGACGGCACACACAATCGTCAAGGGGCGCTGGCATACGTCAACGCTCACCAATTATCACGATACCTGTTGTCGTCGTCCGACGTTGCGAGCATGGAAATTTCTTCGGATCTTGGTTAACCCTTCTCCGGGTCCCGTCAAACAAGGGCCGGCCGCGAGGCCTTAGCGAGGCCGCACCGCCACAGGCCAGGCGCGTTCGAGTGGGGAAGTCCGTGTGGCTCGTGACCTGGTTTTGGGCGCGACGAGCCACATGGTCTGTGCTGGTCGCGCAACAAGCCTCCCAAGGGCTGGGCCAATGGAAGCAGCGTTGCCCCTCGGTTGCCACTGTTGATGGTGGAGCAAATCCGGCGGTACGTACTTTTTTTTTTTCCACCGCGCCGCTCCCGTCCCTTCGCCTCGCCAGATTAGGTCGACACTCGCGTTTGCGCCCATTCAAACCCACATCTCATCACCCAGCCGTCGCCCCTCCACACACATTTAGTCGGGCCCTGGCAACTCTCACCTTCAGTTGATCTTCTCCATCTTGGCCTACACATCCTGTTCTTCATCATTGTTTCCTCTGGACTTTGTCTGCTGTTATTTGATACTAGGTCTCATCTGAAATTGTCCCTGCTTACGCCTCACTTCCTCACCGAACATCTGCAATTTTTTTCTCTTCCTTGCAGAACCCACTTCGCGTGTCTACACGTCCTCAACAGCCTTGTCACGTCTCCCTTGGTCAGCGTCCAATCCTCTTCAGCTAAGTGGGACATCACGCCTCGACCCTGACGTAGCAACCGTCTTCGCGAGCCGCGCGACACCAAAAGGTACGTACCCAGCCGCGCCTGGTCCACTCCACGTCCTCCCCTGCTCCGCTCCTCAAAACACTTCCATCGCCCTCACGACCATACTCTTGAACATAAACACCTCGTCTCCGCCTGGAGCTTCCCACAACCTTTGTTTTCTCATTCTCAACCTCCACTCCTTCGTCGACGCTCCCATACCGACCCTTCCTTACTAACCCCTCCAGCACACATTCATCCGACGCTATCTCTTTGTGCACAACATTCCGTCGCGGTATTGCGTCGGCCATTCATCTATCTTTGAACCAGAGGTTAGTACCGGAATTCCTCTATTGATGTCAATGTCTCACTGGCTTCGACGACTACTTGTCTCGATGGCTTCTTGACCTCTGTTATATTCCCTTCTCTTCACGCCATCGTCCTAGACGCGTCGACTAACCATATTCCTAGCGCGGTCTCTGGTAGTATTTGATCTAGTCAACACCACTAGACATTCAAGATGCCTCCAGTAAGTGGTCTCGGTCGCGCTTTTGTAGGCGGTATTGGTTTGTATGGAATTTGGCTGACTCCGATTTAGGCACGAGCTGCTCGTGCCCGCGTCGTCTCTAACGAGAACGACGAGAACAGTGGTACTACGCGTATGACTCGAGCCAAGGCAGCCGCTCTCAACGTCGACGAGCTTGCCATGCCTGCCAAGGGAGCCCTACAAACGAAGAAGGCCGCGGCCAACACCACAACAGCCGCTACCCAACGAAAACGCGCCGCATTGGGTGATGTCAGCAACTTTGGAAAGACAGACGGTGTCGAAGGCAAGAAGGGAAAGGTTGGTCTTATCTCAAAGGCTGCCCAGCCCACTGGTGTACAGAAGAGCACAACGCGTTCTCGAAGCGCTTTGGCCACGAAAGAGACAAAGAAGAGTGAAGTGATCAAGAAGCCCGGGTCCGGATCTGGTGTTATTGGCGGTTCTAAGCGAAAGGCCGCGTCCGCCTCAACCAAGGAACAACCTCCTGCCGACGAGAATGAGCAGCCCGCCCGAAAGGAAGCCCGAACAACCGAGGAGAAGCGCGTTCGATCCGAATCGCGAGCAGAGGCCACAAAGCCTGCTCTTGAGTTCAAGTCTGAGAACGACACTGAATACCCACCAGGAGTCAAAGACCTCGACACCGAAGATCTGGAGGATCCCCTGATGGTCGCCGAGTACGCCAACGAAATCTTCGAATACCTCCGTGATTTGGAGTGCAACTCTGTCCCCAACCCTCAGTATATGGCTCACCAGGACGACTTGGAGTGGAAGACGCGTGGTATCCTCATTGACTGGCTCATTGAGGTGCATACTCGCTTCCACCTTCTCCCCGAAACCCTTTTCCTGGCTGTCAACATCATTGACCGCTTCCTTTCAGAGAAGGTTGTCCAGCTCGACCGTCTTCAGCTTGTTGGTATTACCGCCATGTTCATTGCTTCCAAGTACGAGGAGGTTCTCTCTCCCCACGTCGAGAACTTCAAGCGCATCGCCGACGATGGTTTCACCGAGGCGGAAATCCTAAGCGCTGAGCGATTCGTTCTCAGCACCCTTAACTACGACCTGAGCTACCCCAACCCCATGAACTTCCTTCGCCGTGTCTCGAAGGCGGACAACTATGACATTCAGTCTCGTACCATCGGCAAGTACTTGATGGAGATTAGCCTTCTGGACCACCGATTCATGGCCTACCGCCCCAGCCACGTTGCTGCTGGCGCCATGTACCTGGCTCGGTTGATGCTTGACCGTGGCGAATGGGTATGTTTATGTTTTGATTACACAGTGTAAAGCAATCTAACAGTTTTAACAGGATGAGACCCTATGTTACTATGCCGGCTACACTGAGGATGAGGTTGAGCCAGTGGTTCATCTGATGGTTGATTACCTTGCTCGACCTGTTGTGCATGAAGCATTCTTCAAGAAGTACGCCAGCAAGAAGTTCTTAAAGGGTAAGTGACACATGGTGATTCATTCCAAGCATACCACTAACATCATCCGTAGCTTCCTTCCTCGCTCGACAGTGGGCCAAGTCTAATGCTGCTCTCTTTGGCGTCACCGATATTAAGTTGACTCTTGATCAACTTGATCAGCTATCAGAATGAACTCCTTGATTGGTTTTCTGAAGAAAAAAACATGACTCTTGAGATCAGGATAAACGTTCGGCGGTTGGATCAATTGAACTCTGCCGCTCCATTACGATATTAATACATGAACGATGCCCGACTCCGAACCATCCTCCCTCGGATCACACGAAACTTCCACAGTTGTTATTTGATGACGAGCTGACTGCGGAACACCACATCGCTCTTATCTGGAATCCCCTGTCCGAATTGTTGGACCTTATTGCGTTTGTTGTCTTGTTATTTTGCATCTTCCAAACATGGTATTTGTCTCATACATGGCGCATGGAGTCACTGGCGAATGGAGGTTTATGGGATTGGTTTGACTGGTTGGAGTTGGCTGCGCAGGTGGCCACTTCTTGGGTTATAGTCGGATGTAATGAGAAGCCATGAGCCGTCAGTGGGTGGGATTAGGTTGAAGCTGTGCTTCGAACCTGGAGGTCTAGTAGCGGACTGATAATTGGCTCAACATTGGGATCTTGACATGGCCCTGGTGCATCTTGACTATAAGGCTTGGGAAGTGGACGTGGTAGAAAACTGTACATATACCATCCATGATCGGATTACGGACAAGCCAAGTGGCTGAAATGAACATTTACATGCTATGAACTCTGAAAATTGTACGCGCACCCCCTTGCAGGCTTAAATCCCGTGTCACTTGTCATCTCTCATCGTCTCTTGTCGCTTGTGTTCACTTGTTCATTGTTGATGCCCCTCACCAAAACACGGTTGCCGTGGGATACGGCAAACCCTCTTGACATGGGGTGGTGAGAATGGAGCCTCCACCTGGCTTGTTGTGGTGAGAACAGGGTGGGGCAGCGCCCTGTTTGGAAGTTTGCCCTGTGCAACTCGGACCCGCCAGGACGCCGTATGGATCCGTGTGGCTCTTTTGCTTCCGACTACTCATACCGACCATCACCCATCTCTTAGTGAACCGACGCACGCCATCCCTGTGGAATCCAAGACCTGTCCGCCTCGACTCATTTAGATTTCCCGCTGCTCAGAAACCTGTCCACGTGAGATCGTGTCCGAGCGGAGTCCAGGTCCGCTGTCAGCGCGGAGCCCAGCCCCAGGTCTCTGCCGCTGCATTTTGGAGAGTGCCGTGTTGTCAAGATGGCTCCAGTACTTCGAGCCAGGCAAAGCCTATCCAAAGAAAAGTTTTCGAGTTATTTTGGAAACCTCCGGAGTCAGCCATATAGCGATCCAAACAACTCACGGGGCGCAAACCCCAACAGGTACTTACTGGGCCAGAGATGGAGTGTGGCTCCGATCCTCGTGCAAGTCTTACTAACCACATGTCAGTCTTCGCACTATTGCTTGGAATCCTTTGGGAACCCTGGTCGCAACCGGTTCGGCAGAGCGAGTTTTGAGAGTGTGTGAGTATTCTGGCATCCTGCATGATTTGGTAGGGGGGCTAATCATCATGTCACTTGCCTTCAGGGAATCCCGAGAAGCCTCACATCAAGTTTTCGACGGAGCTCAAGGGGCACACCGCGTCCATTGAAAAGGTCGCATTTAACCCCATCAAGGATGCGGAATTATGCAGCGTGAGTAGCGACGGAGTCGTCAAGTTCTGGGATGTGCGGACGAAGGCTTGTTTCAATGAGGTGAAGGGCTTGGGGGAAGCATTCACTCTTGTTTGGGCCCCAGATGGAGAAACACTTCTAGTGGGAAACAAGGTACGTGTACACGGCCTACTATAATGGATAGGCACCTCATTAACCAATACTTCAAGGCGGACACCGTTTTTATTCTGTCGCCAACTCAACCTACCCCCATCAGTTCTCACCAGCAATCAATCCAAACAAACCAGATTGCGTTCTGCTGGAGCGGGAATAAAATCTTCCTGACTACGGCCGAGGGTCGCATTAGGATTATGTCGTACCCCGAGTTTGAGCCTGTCTTGCAATCAAACTTTGGAAGTGAGCCCAAGGAGTTTATGTTGAATGGCCACACGTCGTCCTGCCTCACAGCGGAACTGCAGCCGACCGGGCGCTATCTAGCCACGGGCGGATCAGATTCCATCATTTCCCTTTGGGACACGACGGACTGGATTTGCCAGAGAACCATCACTAGTATGGTTGGGCCAGTCAAGAGTCTCAGTGCGTTGTTATGCTATTAAGGGACCTTGCATGGGCAGTTAGCTGATGATTTATTTACCAGGCTTCACATTCGACGGTAGTTACGTCGTGGGAGGAAGTGACGAAGGTAAGTCATTTGTACCCCACGTAATCGACCACCTCTTTTTGTTCCCTTGCTGATTGCCGTCGTCCCCTGGTAGGATCTGGCTTGGAGATCTCACACGCCGAGACCGGGGAACATGTGCACACATTCAAAACGGCAGGATCATGCCCAGTAGTGGCCTGGGCACCCACACGGTATTGCCTGGCTTATAGCGACCTTGGGGTTCTGAGGATTGTGGGAGTGGACGTGGATAGAAAATAGGAGGGTAGGTACAGGAGGTGAGGCTGTGGAGCGGGATGTTACGCTCCCAAGCTATTCTGTAGGAATGAACTACAACCTGATTCGGGAGGCAAGGGAACCGAGGCAAGGGACGGACATCTTTGTTGATCGAATGGATCACCTGTTTGGAGACTGTATGGTCCCGTTTAAGCCGGAGGGGAAGAGTAGCATTGGGCCCAGACCTCGGCCTTCATTGACCGTTGACAACTGAGGTGCGTGGGTGTCAGACGGGATAACGCGATACCGACTTGGGAGGTATTCAGCGGTGGGTGTGTGGGCGAGGTGGCTCAGCGGGGGTCAGTCAACAGCCCGTTAGTGACGATTAATCAAAATCCGAGATATACGAGCGAGTGAAACCGTCGCTGGTTTACCATTTGCGTATGCCAACATCAGCCGTCGGGTTTGGTGAAGATAGATGTGTCTTACAAGCTACGTAAAGGGAGATGAATGTTGGTCTTTTTTTTTTCTTATTTGTTTGTTTGTTTATTGTTCTGTTACATCGCAGTGGTAAAGGCCGCGTGGTCCACTCGTTGTGCTAGATAAAATATTGAATAGACCGAATTGAAGTGAAGCTGCATGATTGTTGACTGTTTGACAGAGCGGGGAAAAGGTCTATAATTAGAGGCGGGTAAAGGTGTGTTTGGGCCGTTTCTTGTGGCGGGAATGTAGCCATCGAATACATTGCAGCTCTCAGCGGGGTCCCAAAGTCTGACTTACATGGAATGCTGGATTACATCGTCGGGGAACTTGGTTGAGTGTCGAAAGTAAGTAGAACTGCTGGAGTGGTGGCAGCAAACGTCATTTCCAGAATAGGCAAGTTCCGAAGGGAGGCAGCATGAGCTGCGTAGGAGACCCGTTCATCGAGTCGACTCATAGTGTGTCAGTATGACAATGCCTGATCTCGCAAACAGAAAAAGCGTATATTGGCTATCGGACTTCGGAGTTGGCGAACCTAATGAGACTGCAGAGGCACTTGGTTTCCGTAAAATGCCGTGCGTGTGTATGCGTCTGCGTATATGTGTGTGAGTGTACGCGGACCATGAGTCCTTTGTTTCGCAGTAGGGCTGAATATGAGATCAGTGGGTGGGGGGATGCTCACGACGGGTACCTCTGCAGACGAATAGAATAGCGGGCATGTTTGCATTTGCATTATGAAGGATCGCCGGGTCGTGCCCTGTGCGGGTTTTCATTAAGTGCTCAATGAGCAAGGTATAGGGTGAGGGCGCGAGGATGGCCTAATTGATCCTTTCGCGCTGGAAGCCACAGTGTAGGTTACGAGGGGCCATTAACACGGTATGAATTATTGGTTATAAACGACGAGTCGGGGCACTGGGCAGCATGAAATGGGCGGTATCAGATTCGTGAGAAACCTGAGGGCTCTTTTTCTTTTTCGGGTACAACGGCAGCTATCGTAAAGCCTGGTGCGAATGCAGTGTCGCATTCTTGTTCGGATAATAGGGGTTTTTTTTTTTTTTTTTTTTAAATAAAATAAAATAAAATAAAATGTGATTAATATATTATAATAGTTAAAATATATTGTAATAAATTTCATTTTTATTAATATTTTATATTTAAATTTTAGTTTAATTTTATTAATAATACTTCTTAGGTGAAGTTATATGGGGCGTGGTCGTAGACTTATGACCGCACACTGTATTCCATGTGTAGACAGACTGTGGCAGTGCTAAAAACGCAAACACCAGGCGGCCCGTTAG
The DNA here is from genome assembly GCA_020623695.1 of Calonectria henricotiae. Taxonomy (NCBI): domain Eukaryota; kingdom Fungi; phylum Ascomycota; class Sordariomycetes; order Hypocreales; family Nectriaceae; genus Calonectria; species Calonectria henricotiae. The sequence goes on along the minus strand of JAHVYB010000007.1, from coordinate 220,834 downwards.
ACGCTATAGCTTCAGCCGTTGTCGTCATCAGGCCCAGGGAACTGCCACTGCAAACACTCGGCCGGAGCGGCCGCCCGCACAGCGGTAAAGGTGCGATTAAATTGCGTGCAGTTTGGTGCAATCATAGATTGAGAATGGGCGTGTGATGTAATGGCAGTATACACGTATTGGCAGAGGATAACGTGGGGCTGGCTGGCTGCTGGTGGGTGCCATGCTGGGGTCTGCACGAGAACAACTTACCGGGAACCATCCGCTCTAGAATTACTAATGAGCAATGAGAGGTAATATCTTCTTGTTGGGGGGGGAATGACAGGTTATTCAAATTCAACAATGTGGCCCATGTCGATACGGTGAACAAACTTCAAGCTGCGAAAGGCGAGGGAGGATTCATGATTAATAATGCAAACCTGGGTCCGCTCGTTAGTGCATCGCCAGGCCTGATAGTGGGTGGAGGCCCTATCAAAGGGTCCTGAGAAGATCCAAAGGGGGCATCAGAGCTGGGGACGCACCGATAATCTGTGGTGCCTGCAGCCGTGGAGGCACTGTGGGCATCCCCCTCCAAGGTCCCAGGCTAGGTCCAAGCAAGCAAGGCCAAGTAAAAGACCAGGATACGGGCGCCAGGCAGCCAGCACATCACGGCATTCCCCCCCATTATCATTATCCATCATCCTACATCCTAGAAACCTCTTGGCGGCTGGGCTGAGCTTGCTCTCTCTCCACTTGTGATTTTGTCGCATATGCTGTGACCCCCTTCCTCTTACAACCCCCATTTCTCGATCGTAGGCGTTCCGTTCCCACCACGCCGAATCCGAAATCTCGTCGCCACTCTCACGGGTCTCTGCCCGCTCCTCAAGAACAAAGCCCACATTGCCGCTGGCCGCCCGCCCGCCCCCAGACCCGGACGCGCCCTTGTTGCTCGCGAATTCCTTCGCTCGCCCCCCCCCCCCCCCCCCCCCCCCCCTCCCCGCCCCCCCCCCACCCCCCCCCCCCCCCCACACCCACCCCCCCCCCCCCCACCCCCACCCACATCACCAACACCCCCCACCCATGTTCTCCAACAGCTCGTCGCCCCCACAGCCCCCCCCACATCCCACACGCCCACCCCACACCCCCCCGCACAGCACCACC
>JAHVYB010000007.1:193658-219696 GCA_020623695.1 Calonectria henricotiae | reverse complement strand
CTCTTGTCTGCTTCAGAAGTAGATTACAGGCTTCTCTTTATTTTCGTTAGGCAGTCGAGGATGAAATAGGTCTATATAGTTTTTTCATCTATTACACCCGCTTTCTGTGTAATAGATGAAAAAACTATATAGACCTATTTCATCCTCGACTGACATTCGCGAAAATCCACCTTGGCCATGACGGGCTCGCCCGAGAACGGCACCGGCACGGCAGGCCAGAAGAGAGCCCGGAGTCCCAACGCAGAAGGCGACGATGCTGGCCCCGCGCGAGAACATGTTCTCGATAATGCCAGCGTCCCCAAGCCGAAGCGGCTGGCCTGCATGATTTGCAGGAAGCGCAAACTCAAGTGTGATGGCATGAGGCCGAGCTGTAGCACCTGCTCCCGACTGGGACACTCATGCGCATATGATGAACAGCGAAGGAAGAGCGGCCCTAAGCGAGGCTACGTCAAGGCGCTCGAAGAGCGATTGAGTAAGTGCTCTGCGTGCTGGTCCGGCTTCCCTCCCACCTAACCACTTGGCCTTTTGTAGAGCAAGTTGAAACCCTGTTGAAGACGACACAGGAACCTGGGCCCGCGAGTACACAGCCAAAAGGACTTGGCATGTCGATGCCAACCGGCCCAAATCCTCAGACCACAGCTACGCCCAATTTGAGCATACCTAGCGCCCCCATGGGCATGCCGGGAGACCGCGACATGGACCGGTGGCATATCAACGGTGAATCCCCCCAGACGGGCACCCTGGAAGATTTCAACTTCAACGCTAGTCTCGGCATGGGCATCAACAATGTTGGTGGTAATTTCACCTGGGAAATGATAGGGCTGGGATTGGAGGAACCTCTTCCTCCCCAAGAGACGATTGACGAGCTCCATCAGATTTACTTTGAAAAAATCCACCCATCTGTCCCTATGATCCACAAGTATCGCTATTTGGCTGCAATGAACCTGTCAGTCAATTAGATTTATCCTGAGCTGCTGGGCGGTGATGCTGATAAATTTACTAGTGCCCCAAACCAACGTCCCCCAGTGTGTTTGCGATATGCCATGTGGACATTGGCCTGCACCATTACGGACAAGTATGTTGATCTCAAAGATCTATTTTATCGCAGGGCGCGGAAGTATGTCGAAGCCGATTATGTCAAGGGCTACGGAGAGTACATGATTTCCATTGCCCACTGCCAGACACACATCCTACTGTCTTCCTATGAGATGAAAATGATGTATTTCCCCAGGGCTTGGGTTAATACTGGTTCGGCGATTCGCCTGGCTCAGATGTATGTTGCCCCCAATATCATATAATTGTCACCCCAAGCTCATTCAAGCATTTTAGGACCGGCCTACATCGATTAGATGGCCACGGTCTTGATGTCAAGCAGTGTCTTGCGGAACCCAAAGATTGGACTGAACGCGAGGAGCGACGTCGTACTTTCTGGATGGCATTTTGCCAGGACCGATATGCCAGTATCGGAACTGGCTGGCCCATGACGATTGACGAACGTGACATCATGACCAACCTGCCCTCTTCTGAGGAGGCATACGATATGAGCCGACCCGAGACAACTCAATCGCTTAATGAGTGCACAAGCCCTAGCGGAGCTGGTAAATTATCATCTTTTGGCGGCATCGTATTGATGGCTTGTCTGTTTGGCCGAAACCTGGTGCACTTGCACCGACCCGACGCCGACGACCTCGACCACGACCTCAACGGCCCATTTTGGAAGCGCCACCGACAAATGGACAACATTATTCTCAACACCTCTCTATGTCTGCCTCCTCACCTCAAGCTTCCCCAGGGTATGAACAACCCGAATATTGTTTTTACCAACATGAGTATTCACACATCTACCATTTGCCTTCACCAAGCCGCCATCTTCAAAGCGGAGAAGAACAAGCTCCCTGCGTCAGTTAGTGCGGAGAGCAAAGTCCGGTGTATCACTGCCGCCAATGAAATTGCTAGCATGATGAGAATGATTTCTCACATGGATCTCTCGACTGTAAGAGCCACATTGCTTCCGTTTTGCGGCAACAAATTGTTAACGAATCACAGGTCAACCCATTCATTTCCTTCTGCCTATATGTTTCGGCACGAGTATTCGTCCAATACCTCAAGAGCCGACCCGACGATAGCCAGACAGCGGATTCTTTGCGTTTCCTCCTCTCGGCGATGAATGCATTGAAACGGAGGAACCCACTGACCGAATCCTTCCTGGTCCAGTTGGATGTAGATTTGGAAGCACTTGCATTGAGAATTCCCAAGCTCAAAGCTGCTTTCCCCCGAAGCACGGATAGTGTGAGTCGGCCCAAGCCTAGACTGACTATTTTGACAAGTTTTTTTTTTGTTAACACGACCCAGCCTGCACCAAATGGCATGTCTTCGAAGCCAGTTTGTGATAATCCCGACGGTGTACAAGGCATTCTAGCATATCGTAACGAGTGCCACTTTTTGAAGATGGCGGGCGATGACGGGAACCCAGCCGCAGCGCCAGAAATTGTCGAGCCAAATGGAGATTCACAGATGCGAAGCTCGAACAATACGGGCGGCTATGGAGGATCGAGATGGATACCACCTGATCAACAGCTTCCCATCTTGACGCCTAGTTCCGGGGCCACGTTTGAGAAGACTGGTTCAACTACAGGCCCTTTGTCTGGGTTTGGTGGCGACGGAAGTGGCGAGAGCCAGGAGACATCGGGATCGCCAGATGGAGTACAATCAAATAGACCCACACCGAACTCGAGCAATGGCGGCTCTGATCACCGGGTGCATCTGGCTCCCGGCCAAATGAATGGATCCGGCCACAACTCGTTCCAAGCCAGCCCGATCTCGCCGAACCAGACGTTGATGAACCCTGGCGCGATGGACGGGAATACCCAAGGACTCTTCGGAGATCCCACTGGGTTCACGATGCCGACAGGGCTGTCTGATCCGCAGGGGTCATTTGTGATACCAGAAGGATGGGGCGACATACAGGGCCAGGCGGGAGGAACGCAAGTAGGCGAAGGCGTTCTACGGGCTTTGATGAACATGGGGCCGATGGACGCGATGGACTTGTCGTCTTGGGACGCAGGAAACAACTGAGACTGGTGTTTGACTGCAACTAACTGGGCAAAGGAATGAAAATTACGACCGGATCTGACAGCGATTATGTGACTATCTGGGTTATATGGGAGAAAGGACCAAAGAGGGGGCGTTTCTTGGCTGGAGGGAAACCCATGTTTGGGAATCGCACTGTATTGTATATTATGGGAAAGGAATCTCTCAAACAAACAACGGGGGAGGGGGAGGGGGGAAGGACATATTGATGGGATGTCTGATGGCACTGGAAGAATACCCCATTTTTGTCTCTTACTGGAATGAAACCTCTCCATCTTTTTTGAAGCTACGGGCCAACCGTCGGGTTGTTTACCTCAGCAAATGTCTGAAAAAGAAATAAATATATCCAATCTCAAAATCTGCTCAGCAACCTATTTTCCCACCTTTCTTTACTGTGGAACCTGACATGACATGACATGACATGACATGACATGATGGGCTAGAGGAGTGCCAAGACGGATGAGCAACAAAAGTGACAACTGGTCCGTGCGCACCTCGCCGCCTTGTCACCCGAGGCTTAAAACCGACGACATCCCTCGTAAAACAGCAAGGCGCCCAACACGCTCAGCGCCTGGTTAAAGCAGCAGCGCACGGGGGGAGCCCACAGAACGAAGAAGCGAAGCGTCCCTTGCCAAAAAAAAAAAAAAAACCCCCCCGAGCCCGCCTTAGCGAATTCCTGCCCCGACTCTTGAAGGGGGCGCCCCCGCAGAAAACATGGCCGCGCCGCAACCCCTACCGCCGCCGCGGCAGCAGCATCAGCAGCAGCAGCAGCAGTCGGCGCCACCACCTCCGCAGACGGGTCCTCCTCCGGGCTCCGGACCCGGTGGCCCGTTTGCCTCGCCGGCGCCGGCGCCGGCGGGCATGCTGCCGCACCATCCCCACACTCACCACGCGCCCGGTGCTGCCGCCGCCGTCGCTGCGCACTTCCAGGTCGCCCTGGGCATGCGTCTGGACGCCTACGCGCCGGCCCTGGACGGCGCATACCGCCAGCCCGATGCTGCCATGCACGACCTCTCGGCCCAGGCCCAAGAGATTGAGAGGTTTCATCCGCAGCAGGCGGTCCGTCAGCGCCGCACCGCGGCCCCCTCTCACCCTCCCGGCGGTGGCCAGTTTGGCATCCTGGCTCCCACGTCGGTGCCGGTCGTGGCGCCGCATCCGCCGTCGGACGGCGTGTTTGGTGCCGCTACGGCCTCGGCCACACAGCAGCAGCAGCAACTCTCCGGGCATGATACCTCCGAGAAGGCCAGTGGCCAGTTGAGCACCAAGATCGTGGTTGATCCGCCAGACCTCGAGGCCTGGCGGGACAAGTTGTTCAACGTTGACGAGACAATTGTCCTCACTGAGGAGCAGTATGTCGTCCCATCCACCCCCCTCGCCTCCCCTTCTCCCCCTAATACCCATAGCTGCCTGTTTCATCCCTATTCTTACATTTCCATATTCTAACCTTTGTTGTCTCCGTCTCTCCGCTCCTCCAGATTCAACGCATACTTTCCTCACGTCGACAATGTCTACTCACACCGCTCCACGCAGCGGTACAAGCGCAAACCCTTCCTCTCTCACTACTGGGACTGCCGCATGAAGGGCCGCCCCCCCGGCACGCCCAAGTCGGAAGACCCCAACAAGAAGAAGCGCAAGCGCAACGCCCGCGAGCGCGACCTGTGCGACGTCAAGATCAAGATCACAGAGTACCTCCCCGGCGCCCAGCTGCAGCTCGACGACGTCCCCGGCGGCGGGAGCTCGCTGCCCCCCGGCGCCCTCGTGCAGCAGGGCGTCTTCGTCCCCGGGGTCCTCGCCGTGGGGCAGCAGCGAATCTGGACAATCCAGAGAGTCAACGGCAACGGGGGCAATGGCAAGGGGGACGGCGTCGCGGGCCCCCACAAGCACACGCTGGCTAAGAGCGACGAGATCAAGAAGAACAGTGTACAGCGGTTCCTAGCGCGGCAGGAGAAGGAGGAAAAGAGGTCTCAGGTGCGTCAAACCAAGACACGCCGATTTGAATACGAGGGGAGGTGGGGAGGTGTTGTCCTGCTGGTGCAAAAGAGGAACTGACGAGACAATCATCAACGCAGAAACCCGTCATCCGCAAGGCCACCGGTACGGCGCTGGCAACGGCCAAGAAACACACAAAGGATAGCGACCTGAAACTGTACGCAGCGTGCTTCTGGTGAGCATTCAAACATCCCTCCCTCCTCCATCTCTCTGCAACGACAGAATCGAATAAAAGGATGATCCTGACAAGCAACCTCTCTTTATCAAGCCCCTTTTCGCAGCGGGTATGGATTGCCCTCGAGGCGAAGCATCTCGCATACCAGTATTGCGAGACGGACCCTTATCGCCGGCCTGCTCCGCCCCAGCTTCTCGAGGCGAACCCCCGTGGCTGCGTGCCCGCCATCCGGCACGGCGACTGGGCATGCGCCGAGAGCAGCGTCATATTGGAATACGTCCGTACCCTCTCCCACCCACCCCAACCCCTTCAAGCCGCGCTTGCATGTATGTAACGTAGCGTACTCACAACTGCCCCTTGCCCCTCCTCCAGCTCGAGGATTTAGATCAGCACAAGGAACCGGAGCAGCGTGTGCTGCTATATCCCAGCAACCCGCAGCAAAAGGCCAGCTGCCGCCTATGGATTGACCATGTAAGTCGTGTGTGCGTCTGTATGCGTCTGTGTGCCTGTGCGTCTGTCGGCGAGTAGCATGTGAGACAGAGCGGAGCCTGCTGACCTGAACCGTCTCACCAGATCAACTCGCAGCTCGTCCCGGCCTTCTACGCCCTTGTCGAGGCCCAGGACCTAGCCACCCAAAGAGAACCCCTGATCAATCTGCAAAACGCAGTCAAGTCTCTCGTCCATGCTGCAGTGGAACAAGTAGGCACCCTCCTCGCCCCCCCCTCCCCCACTCCCACTCCCTACCTTTCCCCTCCGCCTTTCCCATCTCCATCCAGACGCATACCTAACATCTACTCCCCCCCGGGACAAAAGGGCCCTTTCTTCCTCGGCGAGACACTCTCACTCGTTGACGTCCACTTCGCCCCCTTTGCTCTTCGCTTCTCGCGCATCCTCGCGCCGCATCGGGGCTGGTCTGCCCCCGCCGAAGGCACTCGCCTGGCTGGGTGGCTGGAGGCCCTCGAGGGTGATCCGCATGTGCGTGCCACGGTGAGTGGTGATGAATTTTACACTGAAACTGTAGACATGCTCGCCCGGTACTGCATGCGTCGGGCGGGGCATAGATAGAGAGGTCGTCAATTGGTGGGTGTGTCGAGATACGTGTGTTGAATGGAATGGCAGGCTTTAACAAGAGGAGGCCTGGCTCTACATGGTTCGATAATCATAATGTTTGCTGAATGGAGGTGATGTAATGATACCCATGACACAACGGAAATTCACAGCGAGTAGTTGAAGAAGATGCGCCATGCGCTCGATATCAATAATAGTAACAATACATGCTAAGAGGGTATCCTGTTCCATCTACCAGTCATCTTGTATAGTAAGTAAGTGCCGTTTCGAGGCTCGTAAAAAAATAAAATAAAAAATCATTCATCCGTTCTATCACCACTTTAGTTCGTTTTATCCAACATCTGGTAGTGACTCAGCGCCCCTATGTGATCCTCTTTTCCTTCTTTTAAGATCCTCAAACTTTTCGCTCAAGGTAACCGACTCGCCGGATAGTCGAGCCTTGACTCTTCCTTCGCCCAGTTCTTCAAGCGTCTTTGGCTCGAGGTACTTCTTTTCATCGTATACGACCCAGCGTTGCAAATCAGGCAGGTAGGCCCAGGAGAATATGGCGCCAATGGCAGCCACGGAACCAAAAATGAGAAAGATGAGGCCCTGCCGAGTGTCGCTCTTGTATGATTGGTTGATGCCATAGACGACGAGGACGGCCACAAGACTTCCGAGCTTTCCGGCGGCCGCAGAGATGCCGTGGCAGGTGGAACGATAACAGGTCGGGAAGATTTCGGCTGGGATCATAAAGGTTAATGTATTGGGGCCTAGCGTCGGGGGTTAGCATCCAGTTGACCAGCAAAGCACTTTGCAATCCAAGCCTACCAAAGTTGAAGATGAAATGGCAAATGGCCACAAAGACAACCGTTGCAGGAGCTCCCTTTTGTTGATGGACGCCGTAGTAAACGCAGCCAGTAATAACAAGAAAGAGAGTAAGGATAAGAAATGAGGATGTCAGCCACAGCCTCCGTGGGATTCGGTTCGCGAAAACGACAAAACAAGCGCTGCCTGCGATAGATGCAAGTGAAACGGTCAAGAGGTATTGTTTCGTTTGTTCAATCAAAACGTCGTAGATTGTGTTGCACGGGTGAGTAGCGTCGGTTGACCAGACTGGTAGACCCTTGTCACGCCAACTTGGTAATGTCGAGTTGGCCCCATCCCAACACCAGAGACTCTCGTTGATGGGTGTAGATTTTGTCGTCGCCCACATGCCCGCGAGCGTGCCTCTGTTATCGAGACTCATCCCATAGAACCCTACATCAAGAAAAAACCATGTGGCAGCTGTTCCGAGGAGGTATGCCCAGTTTCCGTCGCGGATGAAGTAGTTGTGGAGGTCCTCTTTTGAGAACTGGAGGGGCATTGGCTGGGGAGAGTTGGACAGGTGCATAGCATTTTGAGAATTCATCTGGTAAGAATTAATGGTATGGCCGCCATTCGGAGGATTCATTTGGTATGCCGCCATGTGTGCGCTGCCATTCGGAGGGTGCATCGGGTATCCTGTGTTGCCGCTATGGCCAAAGCCATCTGGTGGAGGAGGGCCTCCCTGGCCCTGTGGGGCACCGTAGATCCGCTGGGTGTTCATAAGTGCAATGGCGGGCTTGTTGCGCACTTCCAGGTCGTATATACCACAGTCGAAAAGAAAAAACCGGAAAATAATGGCTAGGAGAGCAGGCACGGCACCCGAACCAATGACGATGCGCCATATCCCGTCCACCGCTTTTCGACACTCTTCTAAGTGGGTGTTGTCGATGCCGCAGCGCAGTTCTCGAATATTGTGGGTCTTCTCGAAGCCCAGTAGCACGAACAGACCTACCAGTTGCGCCAGAGCTTGACCGATGGGCTGCATCATGAAAACGCTCGAAATCATGGTAGCCCTGGATTGAGTGCTCGACCATTCCGAAGTGATCACTGCGCTAAGGGGATATTCGGCGCCAATTCCTACAAGATGAAGCTGTAAGTATTGGTTCCCGGTTGGTGGGTGGGCAAGTGTGAGAGAGGGGTTCAGCGCACCGATTCCCATGACGAAACGCCACCAGATGAAAAGACCCAAGAAGGAGAGGTCGCCGTAGCCATGGCTGCTGGTTGCGACGCCAATGGTTGATACAATGACTAGAACTAATTCGATGCCATAAAGACGAGTTCGACCGTAGCGATCGGCGAGGTAACCAAACAGTAGTTGGCCAATGACGGAACCAAGGAGGGTGAAGAAGTTGATTAGCAAGCCGTAGGTATCGCCGCCGTCAGGCCAGTAGACGAATGCGATGGAAGCGAGGATGACGTTTGTGGAAAACAGATTATATCTAAAAGCCGTTGAAGGTGCATCGTCAGCTCCGTCGAAGGAAGGGGAGCTGTGCGAATCAGAAAACGACGTACGAGTCGGTCAAGAAACCTGAGGCGGCAACACCCCAAATGCGCAGGTTCCATGAGTTAAGATCAAGTTCATATCGCAATTGTTGCCGATCCTATGTATGGGCACACCTGGTTAGTCCTGGTGGTGATGCTATGACAGGGTATCCATCGGTTGACTCGCCGTCGGGATGGGTCCGAGGCAAGCAAGCGAGTGGATTGGAGATGGCGATGGGGGATGGGGAACAGTGCAGAATAGGCAGCTCGCTTGGTTTCGTACCTGAGCGTCTTGGGAAGGCAAGGCAGAGCTATCAGAACCCAGAAAGCCGCGATTCGGGCGCAAAGAACGCCGTGAAAAGATGGCCATGGTATGCGACGAGGGAGTGAGTGCGATACAACGCAATGCGACGCGTTGCAGCTCGCGGGCTCCGGGATGCGAATGGGCCGAGCCGAGCTCGCGGGCGGGTTGGCTAGTCGCAGCGGGAACTGGCGATCGCGGTCTCAAGACCAAACGGTCAGGCGTGGAGATGCGGACGGGAAAGGTCCAGTGAGCACGGCAGCGCGAGTTGAACTATCATGGCCGTACCATTTGCTGAGAGTGGAGGGCTGGGAGTGGAGGGCCAGGAGGGAGGAGAAGAGGAGGTATGGCGGTCCAGTTCGGTCGCCAAAGGATCGAGAAGGCTGCAGCGGAGGTGGTGCGGAAGACCGGGAGGCCATCTCAGGAACAGTGCGGACGCGGTGGGCTGACAGTGCGCCAAGCAGCCGCCTGTAGCGTCCGCGACCTGCCCGCAGCTATCAGGAGTCGCAGATGGTGTGGGCTGTAGCTTGGCGGCAGCTTAGCGATAGCTTGGCTGAGGTCTGGCGAGTCCTAGTGGCTGGGCTGAGCGTTCTGGGCTTGGGCTTAGGCGGTGCGTGGGCTGAATCTGGGCGACGGCGAGGGGCGGCAATGGGAGAATGAGTGCTGTGTTACGGAGCAGGGTGTCGGCGAGTAATAGTTACCTGCCGAGTAAGTATGTGCAGGAGCAGTCCTAATCAGTACTCAGTACTCGCTGAATCTAAAGTAAGTGCAGAACAGGGGGAGAAAAGTCGGTTCGCGCTACGAAAGAAAGAAGAAGAAAAAAATATTAAAAAAATAAGGAGCACAGGGCACTGCGGATTCATTGAGTCTAGATGGAGAAGAGCTGAGATAGTCCTAGCGGAAATCTCCCGGGGATGCGGCTTCCACGGTTGCAATAGTTTGGGGTTCTGCGTCACTGTGAGGGGCTACCCTTGGAGACTTGCAAATCATGCCGTCTGTCAGCCTGTGACGGGCGGGCGCGACGGTACGCGGCCCAGAAGCCTATTGACTTCATGCCTGCACATACATATACATACGGTCTGTTCTATGGTGGGAATGGGGGCTGCTGATGTTTGAGTGCCAGGGGGTCCAGAAGTCTTTTCCCATTTGGACTTGAGCAACTGGGGCCCATCGCACAGTTCAACCAGCTTTAGAAATGCTTGGCCTGACACCAACAAGGGCCCCCCAGAGCAGTTGTGGCTGCAGGGTGCTGGGAGGTTGGAGGGTGTCAGGGCAAGCCAAGAAGAAGAAGAAAAAACACCACTTCGTCGTCTAAAATGGTCTACTTTGGGGATGGGTTCCACCAATGCTGCGAGACACGCTCAACGCAAGCAAGCACGTGGTGTTGAGCCACAATAAAACGAGCCAAAAGTCGTGGGGGGAGGGGCTGAATCTATATTTCCGGCCTTGTGTGACACCATAGCTAGCCCAATTCCAGTTCAGCTTCGGGGCAGGTTCCGTAATATTGACTCAGATCGACTCGATGGAGCCCAATGGGGGGGGGGGGAAGAATGAGAGAAAAAAGAAAATAGAGCCGCTTGCATTGATTTTTACCACGGTCTCGCGCTGAGACTGCCCCTTTCCCATTGGCTGAAACCCAAAGACGGAGAAAACCGTTGCAGGATTAATTACACTCCCAAGACCCCTCCGAGGCTGCCCATTATTGTCCGCATCTCTGATTGGCCACCTGAATCATTGGAGCCTTTGGGCTGCTCCAGTATGTGGATTCAGCACGTGTTAATTTCCAAGGTAAAGCAGTGGATATCCGAAGCAGAATTCGTTTCTGCCAGTGTCGCACGATGGCGCACATTGCAGAATCGATATTGATTAGAATCCGGCCAGATAGGAAGAGGACTTGTATCAACGTCGTTTTATTAAACTCAATGCCTGTCTAGTCTTGTACTCTATAACGCAACCACACCGGGGATCCAAAATCTAATATAGCCATGCGAGAGGGGGACGTGCGAGTGCAGAAGCTGCAATTGGCGACCACCCGAACATGCGGCAGTGCCGTGTGTGTGCCATGCCCTTGCCCATGGCCATCAAGGGGTGTTGCTTGAGTGAGGCAACTCGATCCTGATGGGCCGGAACCTCCCCATCATGCTCGATATCGGTTGTCACCAACTCATATCCCAGTACCCACAGCACTGGCTTATCTTCACTGTGACCTTCCCGGGGATCATGTCCGGCAGCCCGGGATGGACCATGATGACAGGTCGATGGAGGCGGATGGTTGGATCATCATCGAGAAATTCGTCCCATCTCTGCCAATGAGCCTCCTTCGGGATAAGCTTCTCGTTCAGTATGCGGGTGTGTGCGCAAGTATCTTCCTCGTATAACAGTCGACTTCCAACTGCAATAACCCCACGAATGGTGTTGCTACCTCATTAGTGGCCGGCAGTAAGCAGAAGAGCCGCGGGAAGATGCCTGTCTCAGCGAACGGGGGTGAAGACTGAGTGTTGGTCATGGCCAACACCCGGCCTATCCACCTGAGGGACGCAATCACGCAGTGGTATCCGTACACACCTCGAGTGGCGCATTCATGCCCATAGTTACCCACAAGTCGACACGCGATGACCCAACGGCGCAGTGCTTATGAGGAAATGAACTCGCCGGGCTGGGACCAGACGGCTGGGAATTACATTATAAGCGGGAACGCATCCGACGGCGACCAAGAAGCTTGGAGTCAAGCGTCTCCACGCGTGATCCAACGCTAGAGAGGCATGCAAAACTGAACAGGGAGAGTTGCAAAGAAGTACGCACACGAGTTGCTAGGGTACGATCGAATGGATAGCGAACCCAAGCTGTTGGAACAAAAATGTCTACATGTGGTTACTGGGTCGTCCTAGAGAGACAATGTTGCAAGGTTGGCACCTAGAGGGAGGGCATCAAAGGGCATCGCCAGCCAGGAAAAAAGAGGGGTCTTCGCTCTGCAGCCCTCATGACAGGACGGTCGTTTGTTCTGTATTCGGATGTATCCTTGCAAACCATATCCTTGCTCATCCGTGATCGTGCCCCAACGCTCCAATGCCGGGGTATTCCTCCGCCCTGGGGCCCCCAGCAATCAGAGAGCCGCATTGGCCCCCGTGCGCGATGCTCCCGCTGTCAGTGGACCACCAATCGAAGACAAGCTTCCCTCCATGTGGCGGTGGCCCTTGGCTCTCTGGACTCGAGGAGGCTCCTCCAAGGGACACACAGTCTGTCTCTGGGCCTGACCGGCCGGGATGGTGGCTGTTGTACGCCGCCGCCGTGCGCTCGCTGCCTCTGTCGGATGCTGGATGCTGGATGCTGGATGCTGGCGGGCCTAGCCGTCATCGATTGGGCCCCGTCATCGTGAGTTGTCGACGGCGACTTGGAAGACAGCAGGGGAGGTAATTGTAGGCATTTCGACGTAGGCCAAGCAGCTGTTACGGGGTACCGACACGGCATGCATACATGCTAGTGGGCGAGGCACACACCCACTGCTCCCGGCAGCACAGCGCAGCGCAGCGCAGCGTAGGCGCATGGGCGAGTCAACCGAGCGCGTGCGTTCTGCCTCCAGCTGTGCCCCTCGTTGTTCCTCCATCTGGAAACTCGGCGACTTTGACTTGCGTCGTCAAACCGCAACGAACACGATGCAAGATGCTTGGCCGCGGATGGCCTAGCTCTCCCGACGACCACGACGCTCATCCACTTGCTCCAATATCTTCGGCCGCAAGCCTGGATCCCCGTAATAACGCCCATTGGCTCCCCGGCCTGGAGACGAGCGTCTTTGTGCGAGAGTTTCGTGAACCGTCCCGTCAGTCGTGTGAGCACCCCGCGACTGCATAAAGGGAAAAAAAAAGAGGTCCAAGTGAGACTTGCGATTGCGGCTGCAACGCCAGGCTCCCTGCATTTTGGCTGCATCCTGTCTACATATCTTCCATCTGCCTCTCTCTCTCCATCCGCCGTGGTCGCCACATTAGGGCAACTGCTGCACTTCATCCCCAGCGTCCAGCCATATCAACCCATGCCAGTCTGCTCTTCCGAGGGTGTGCTCACACCTGAGTCCGAGTCCTGCCTGGAGTCTTACTTGGGCCGAAAGAGAGAGAAGGCTTCCGTCTGAAACTTCCGCGAGAGCACTTCTCGGCCCAAATCGCACCGGCGCGCGAGAAGCTTCTATCCGATCTTGCCGCGTAATTTTTTTTTTTGCTTTGCCTTGCCTCTTCGTCAGAATAGCCATCACTGATTTGCCGTCGTCCTTGTCGCACTCTTTCACAACCCACCCTCCATCTCCCAGGGCGGTGCGGACTCTCGACTACACGCCCTGCCCCCAGTCCCGATGATACGGATCTTCAAGACGGCACCGGCACAAACCACCTATCCTCTTCTACTTGTCTTGGCCGTGTCATGACATGTCCCCACCGCTCGGTCAACATTCTTGCCCACGACTGCAACCAGCGACAGCATGTCCTCCTCGGGCTCGTCCTTTACTTCGTCGTCGCTCGGCCGCCCGCCAACCTATGGACGAATTTATGCCAGTCCTGTTGACTCGACCTGGACCCCGACCTCCGGCATTTCGACTATATCTGCGCCGACCACCGAGGGCTCGGGAACACAAACTTCCACCCTTGATCTTGGTCCCCCCGGCTACCAAGCAACAATGTGCGTTTCACTGGCCCCGTTTCCGGCCCGCAATGAGGGTCCCGCGTCGTCGTTATTTCGTAGTCTCTAACTTTTTTTTCTTTCCTTATAGAATTCTATTTCAGGATACTCCCGACGAGCGTGTTGTGTATTTGGGCCCCTGGGAAGTGGTGGGTTCTGAGCAGCGGCGCATCCTATGGCAAGGTAGTTACCAGAGCGAAATCCTGGAGCATTATCGTGAGCATTGCATTCTCCCCTTTGCGATTGCGCGTTAGCAAATCGATTGACAGTTTCAGTGCCCTCTGACATCCCTTCGGACGTTCATCCCCATACACTCCACTCGCGCCATCGCCCATACTATGACCCCGCAGACATGGAACGATATCTTACCTTCCAGGAGCCTCATCGAATCCGCTACACGAATGACGAAGGCGTTTGTATTCACGACCAATACATCAAGGTCCGGTACGAATTCACAGCGATCGATGGCTCCATCCAATTCCAGGGCGATGTTCGCCGGAAAGACCTCGTCGACTTCTACGACGTGGACGTCGCTTGGACGAATGTACACGGCCGAACTGATAGCTTTGGCAAAGTCAAGGGCATCGGCGCCATCCAGAGACTTAAGCTCTGGCGAGATCGTTATACGACGTTCCATTCGCTCAGTATCTGCGCCAATAAAATCGACGGCCAATACCGTGATTACGAAATACACAACTTCGACGGCGAAATCCGCGGCCGGGAGGACCGGCTCAAACAACTTAAGCTCTATACACATGGCCGACGCCATAGCGCAACCGAGGAGCAGCAGCATCATCGCAGGTTCAACATCACCCGAATGAGGTCGTCTCGAGGAAGGACAGGCAGCTCATCCGAGGCCAGCCCGAGCCAGTCGCCGCTGGACATACGATACTTGGGTATTCAGTTTACCGACCGTCAAGGTATTCCTCAGCCTCGGGGAAATTTTTCCTTGGCTTCCCTCCCACTCTGAAAGTAAACCAGTTTTCGGACAGCTAACAGTCGACAGCGTATCGGCGGTTCCTCGAAACATGGCTCTACTGCCATAGCAGTGACCGCGAGTTCAATGGTATCCCATTCCCGCCAAACCACTTCGAGCTGCCCTCGCCGCAGATAATGCCCCTTGATACCGTTGCTGAGCCGTCCGGCTCTGGCGAGGCGTCCTGAAAGACCACGCAGCCAGTAGCACCACTACCCCTAGTCACATGCTGCAGCGACATGCAGGTGGGGTGACGGCCTTTGCAGGACAAACACGACGCGACGCAACGCAGTAGCGACACCGCATATACTTATCTGACCAAGGTAGTGCTTGCAGCACCTGTCAATGAGACCTGGGCCCGGTGTGATTTTGGCGCCATCGGGAGGCAGCTGACGGCGATACAAGTAATTACTGTGCGGCCACACATGTCATTATAGCATGCCACCAGTTTCTCGTCTAGCACCGCCGTGGCCAGAGTGCGGACGCATTCCCCCAGGGACCCACCCACACTGACCCCGCGGCGTCAGATCATGGTGTGTCGTCATTGAGTTGTGCTGCACCTCGCCGAGCTTTGGTGTTATGATGTTGGCGACTATGGTGATAAATAACTCTTGATTGCTGGTTTCACCAACAAGATCAACGCCATACCATCTCATCCAATCTATCAACTCTCAACCAACCTCATCGATTGCCTCTCATGAAGGTCATCCTCGCCATCAATGCCGGCTCCAGCTCAGTCAAGATATCCGTCTTTACTGCTGAGCATAACCAAAAGCCCTGCCAGATTGCGGACACTCAGATAAGCGGTCTCACTGCGCCTCCTGCTCAGCTCAGCTATGCCCGTCGGGGCGAAAGCCTCATCAAGGGCAAGGAAGTCGCCAGCAAAGTCAAGAGTCAAGACGACGCCTTTGACCTGCTTCTCAAGACGCTCATTGACGACGAAGGACTAAAAGAAATCGAGTCCAAAGCCGACATCACCATCACATGCCATCGCATCGTTCATGGCGGTGACTACGATAGATCGCAGATCATCACTCAAGACACTTACCACCATCTCGAGGAATTGAGTGACCTCGCGCCACTACACAATGGCGTTGCCCTCGGCATCGTCGACACTTGCATTAGACTTCTCCCAGATGCTGTCAATGTCGCCTGCTTCGACTCGCAGTTCCACACCACTCTACCGCCTCACATCTACACATACCCGATCAATCCGAAAATCGCGAAGAGCAACCGCCTCCGCAAATATGGCTTCCACGGTATCAGTTACGCCTTCATCACCAGGTCCGTGGCCGAGTTCCTCGCCAAGGACGTCGGCTCCCTCAATATCATTGCCCTGCACCTGGGCAGTGGCGCCAGTGCATGTGCCATCAAGGGCGGCAAGAGCTGGGATACTAGCATGGGATTAACGCCATTGGCTGGCCTTCCCGGTGCCACACGGAGTGGCAGTGTAGATCCTAGGTATGTATATCCAACTTAATCTCGACAATTCATGGCCGGTCAAGTTCCAAAATGAACCATTGACGAGCATATTGCAATATTTCATAACGCTAGGAAAGTTTTCTAACTCGCCGCCTCTGTAGCCTTGTCTTCCACTATGCCAGCGACGTTGGAAAGCTCTCTCCCGCCTCCACGAAACACCTCCATATCTCCGTGGCTGAGGAAATCCTGAATAAACAGAGTGGCTGGAAGGCCATGACGGGCACTACCAATTTTGGTACCGTCGCTGCCTCCGACGATCCCGCCTGTCGGCTCGCCTTCGACATCTTCGTCGATCGCGTATCCGGGTTCATCGGATCCTACTACGTAACCCTTGGCGGTCAAGTCGACGCCATTGTATTTGCCGGAGGCATTGGCGAACGAAGCTCCAAGCTCCGTGCCGCCGTCATTGACCGTGTCTCGTGTCTTGGTTTCAAAATTGACCAAGCGCACAACGATCAACCCATTGCCGATGTTGTTCAGGACCTCACAGCCGAAACCTCGCAGCACCGCATTCTTGTCTGCCAAACAGACGAGCAGCTGGAAATGGCCCGACTGTGTGCGGAAAAGGATGATTTGTGGACATCATGATGTGGGAACAGTATGCAGAGAGGGGGGATCTTACACTAAACATCCACAGGGATTGGGAGTCGGGCTTGGGGGTCATGCATTAATGTCTTTAAACGCCATGATTTTTGGGCGATTTATTTTCTTTGCGTTGAATTCTCACGACGTTTCACGCCAGGTTTACGACTTAAATGGGCCACGAGTGGCGAATTATGTATTCACAGTTACTTAACCAATCAAGACTCAACAAAATCGTTCAAATTAAAGGATCACACAACATGGTTTTCCAATAATAAAAAATATAAATTATATCAAACAAACCCTCCTAGTCGTATTCTAATGTGACGAAAGACTCGCGCGTCCGTTGAAACCAGCTTCATTTAAGAACAGTACCTAAACATGTTCGCGGCGTAGTATATTGGATCCGTATTACTTACTGGACAATGTCTGTCACCCAAACTCACTGTTACGCAGAGCGCGTGCTCCCAAATGCAATGAGATCGCCATCGTGCATCAAGTTTTGCTTATCGCAAGTGCCCTTCCCTGCAATTCACGACTGCAGCAATGTTAAAGAGGATAAACCAGCTGGAGTCACGTTGCCTTTGGAAAATCATTCTTCAGATATAATATAAAAAAAAAGTGGTATCAATTCTGAGCTTTGAAGCACCTCTCTACAAAGGGTCCTTCAACTATATATATGTAGGTTCAACCATGCCTAAAAAGAAAGTTGTCGCGAAATCTCGACAACAGCAGCTATGTACTCGCGGCGCAATGACAAGAGACGTATATAACCCAGCCATAATGAGCTCCAATGCGCTCGCTCTCTAGTTGGAAGAGTCATGTCAACCATGGTTCAAGAGCGCGCCCCAGGCTGCTTCTGAACAAAAACAAGGAACCAAGGTCTCCTAACGCCGTGCCTTTTTCTCTCCGGGGAATAACCCCAAATGGCTTCCTGTCATGTATCTAAAACCAAATGAGAGGAAACATCATGCTAGGCGCCTTTTCGTATACTTTCGACACCGACCATGTTCACCATATCCCATGAAAACTGAAACCCAAAAACAAAACAAAAAAACGCCGATCCACTGGGTCTGTTTAACGCATATTCGTACAGTCCGCAGCCAGCATCTTCTGTTACTGAGGAAAGGAATGAGAAGAAAAAATCAATGTCATGCTTCGTGCCCGTGTCGTGTGTAAGGAGGGAGTTGATGTTGGTAGGAGGAAGAACGTTGCCGTGATGATGGTTGGAAAGATTATGATTATTACGAAGTCGTTTTCGGTTCATCAGCGACGAATGGCGTGTGGTGAGGAGGGTGAAATTTTTAGGCGACGACCAGTCAACTTGGGCGTCAAAACCACTCAGGAACCCTCCTGGCAGGCCACCGCCATTGCCAGGGCGTCGAGCCCACTGGGCGTGCGACCGGCCACAGGGCGGTTGAGCAGGGGCAGGTTAAGTCCGCGCATATCCCAGGCTCCACCAGCAACACTCGGTGAAGGGCGCGGGGGTGTGGGAAGAGGACACTGGGTTTGCGGCTCCCGCGCAAGCACTGGTCGGTTCATGGTTGAGCTGCGGCCGGAGGACGAGTTGCGACGAGCCTCTGCCAGGGCTGACTTGTGGCCGCGCTGGCCTGAAGATCGGGACTTGTCCTTGTAGTGGGTTTCGAGGTGTTGCTTCATGTTGTCGGCACGAGTGAACTTCTTCTGGCAACCTGGATAGGTGCACTGGACGGCTTTCTCTGCAGTGTGAATCTTGGAGTGTCGCGAAGCATGTCCGGAGGTTGTAAACGTCTTTTCGCAGCCGTGCGTGTCGCGGTATCTGCATGGGTAGCGCTTGCTGGGCCGATCGGGCATCGGCGACGCAGCCTGGTTGGAGAGGTCATCGTCGAAAGAAGCAGAACGGTTGCTCTCTGCATAGACTGACATCTTGGACGAGTGGGCGTCCACGCCATACTCATGGGGAATGGAGTAAATGGGTTGCTGGCGGTAATAATCCACATTTGGGGTGAGAGGAGAAGCAGGATCATTGCTCATCTGAGAGTCGTAGGAATCAGAGCGCAGTAGCTCAGGCGTGTTGGGTGAAGACGAGGCGCTTCCAGAGCTCGAGTAGGCTCGAGCAATAGTATGGCCGGAGTAGTAGCCAAATGGGCGCTGATCCAGGTAGCCGGAGTTGTCATCGTTGAGTAATGAGACCTTGCGGCCTGCAGCGTCTCGGGCGTGCATAGTGAAGGAAAAGTGAGGAGTTGAAGGTTGTGAATTCCAAGATGCTCTATGAACAAGAATTGATGACGCCGGAAGAAGCGGATTCGGAGCTTTCTAAAATGATGCAGATGGGGGGTCCGTCTGGGTCAGATAAGGCGAGGCGGAGCAATTGACAAGGTGCCTGGGACCGCTGGTGTCGACAAGGATGCTGAGGAAGTACTGGGGGGTGCGGTCACTAAAGCAACTAGAGCTCGAGAGCTGCAAGTTGTGGACTGGAAAATCAGGGCGGGGGATAATCTGGTCTGGTGCCAGGATGCTTGTCTCGTCTGTCTCAGAAACGACAGCTTCTTTTCTAGTGAGTACTTCCGTTCTTCTTCTTTTCTTTTGGGTGCAAATTGTGCGTTGCCTGAGGCCTATGTTTGAGAAGGCAGAAACAGACGATGCAATAAAGGCGTGAAATGGGTGCAGATCGCAAAATTGTGCACGCTGTGCTGAAACGGGTGTGAAATTGGCGACAGTGGAAGAATTGCCGTTGGATGATGCTCAGGGAGCAAATGAATCGACTGGAGGGGAGAAATTTTGCTGAAGACGGTTGTCTGAGTGCTGGGTTCAAACCGGGCAGGGTAAGATGTCCAGATTCAGAATCGAATGCAAAATGTGATGCGGAGGGGTGAGAACGGAGGACCACGAGAGGATGAGCGGATGTTATAGACGTGATGGACACAGCGATGAGGGCGAAGATATAGAAGCGGTCAAGCAACTCGACACTGGAAGCGAAGGGTCGGATCAGATCAAGATCAGACGAGGTCAAGGGTGACGAGGTTGCCTTTGGTTGGACCTTTATTAAGTTTCAAAACCGTCGAGAGCAGCAAGGACGCAGACGAGGTAGATTGTGTACAGATAAAAGGAAGAGAACATAACAATGGTGGGTGGGGGGGGGGGGCGTTGAGGGTGTGCAATGGAGTGTGTCTATTGACAACGCAGCCACGGGGGCCACGGGCAAATACAGTGGGGCTGGTGGGGATAAGAAAAGACAAAGAGAAATGGGGGACGGACTTTGCGCATGAAACCCCATCGATCGGGATCGAGCAAAGCCGCAAGAGAAAAAGAGCGTGTGTTAAGTAGTGTAGGGAGTAGAGGTAGTGTGAAGTCCGGGTTGGCTTGGTCTTGGCTTTACCCTGCCTTGCGAAAATCCAAGCTCCCGCTCCCAGAGTGTGGGAGTGGCCGGGGATAGCTCGCCCAGGATGGGCTGTGTGAGTGGGGACTGTCTCCAAGGACAGGGGCGGTTGACAGGGGATGACAAGGGCTCTCAGTAATGTTTTTTTTTTCTCTGGGGGTCGCAGTGGCAGCAAGGGTACCACCCAGAGCACCAGGGGTGGCGCGCTATACAGGGGTCTAGCCTGTGCAACCGTCCCTCCCAAGAAAAAGAAAGAAAAAAGCTGCTGCAAACCCTCCTGGACCTCTCTGTCGGGCTTGGTACCCAGGTCACCTTGCCAGTACCTAGACTGTACACCTGTCATGCTCCAAAGCAGACGACGCCGGCTTCTGTGGCTTGACATGCACATTTTTGGCACGTCTACTAGTCAAGGCCCAACCAAGTCCCAATCAAGTCGTCCCTCTTGTCGATCAACTACACTCATATCGCTGAGCAGCAGAGCAGCATCGCAGCCATGCCTATTCAAGCACCCCAGCCGCAAGTGCCACCACGGTTGCATGTCATCCCCCTCCCCCTCCCTTCCCCTCACGAAACCCAACAAA
Organism: Calonectria henricotiae; assembly: GCA_020623695.1. Classification (NCBI taxonomy): domain Eukaryota; kingdom Fungi; phylum Ascomycota; class Sordariomycetes; order Hypocreales; family Nectriaceae; genus Calonectria; species Calonectria henricotiae. The sequence continues at coordinate 199,104 of JAHVYB010000007.1, read as the reverse complement.
TCCACGACAAGTCCCTCTGCCCGCTCATTATCGTGAGAATCCCATGCGAGTTTCAAAAATGCCCCCTCCTCCAGACCATGCCGTGTCAAAAAAACAAAACAAAACAAAAACATCATGTTGCTTCTCGCGTCTCGTTCCGTCACAGACTTCTCCTCAGCTTCTCATTTCTCGTCCGAGTGCCGCGCCGCTCGGCCGTGACCGTGAGGTCGCGACTGAGCACGCGTCAGCTTATAGGCGAGGTGGAACGCGACCCCGGTGCCTGGACCCTGATGTTGATGCCGCGACTGGATTCTCGATGCTAAAAAAATTGGCGGCGTCATAGTGACGGATGACGGATTACACGCCTGCAGGTAGCTTTTTTGGGTGAGGGGACGGCGAACCCCAAAGACCCCAATACCCCTTGCGGTTCTGTGTCACACCATGGTGACGTCAAACTCAGCAATAATAGTCGTCAGCCTGGACCCTGGTTCTGCTTGCGCAGAGAGCACATTCCGCAACTTCCTCACCGTCGTCAACTGCAGTCGGCTCAATCGATATCAACCTTAGGCGAGGCAGCGTGTTATGCGGGGCATCGGCATCAACGCATCAACGCAACCCTCAACGGGACCCCCGGCGCTACCAGTGCAATCTATATGATTTTTTAGCGGGCGTTCCTCGCCCGTTTTCGCGAAGGTCCGAACGTCCCGTAAGGAAGAAACATTGAAATCCTACCGTGCGGGCTCTAAACGCAAGGATAGCTATGGTTGATGCACCACGGCGCAGCAAGTCCGTGGAGTTACCACAAAACCGGTTCATTGGTGACAACCGGTTGTGTCAGTGTGAATTGGGTTTACCATGATGCCCATTCTTCAGAGGGGCCAACCAAAGGTAGCGCACCGTACTCAATTGTGTTCAGGGCAAAAGAAAGAAAGAGAAAAGGCGGCGTCATCATGACAAGCAGCAGCACCACCACCTGGCAAGGCTTTGGTTACTAAACAAAGTTCCTCAGCTACCTACCGACCGGGCAGCCTCCAAGGCTCAGTCAGAGCTGGCGCCTCGCCAGAAATGGCCATAGCTCTCCACGGGAAACGAACTATCCATGACCTGCCGGTTGCGGGCGCCGAGAGGGGGGCAGCAGGTGGAGGCCAAGGGTAGCGAATGAACAGCTCACCCGCTGACCCGCCAAACGTTAGGCGTAGATGTCCTCAAGCAGCAGTGGTCCTCAAGACGGTGGATCATATCTGTGGATTCTGAGCGGGGAACGGGCAAAGTCCCCTGGGCGCTAACGCCTCAAGGGTCGCTCCCAGCATCCAAGCAAGCCCAAAGGGTTCCTTTCCAGGGTCCCTTCTCCGAAGCCCGGTTTGCCAAGGTCCAGTCAAGGGCCCCCCAGGCCTCGCAGCCAGTCGTCGAACAGATCGGGAAATCATAAAGTGGATGCGAGGTTGACTGGCCCTAAACCCGAACAGAGACATCCGCCTTTTCAGACACCAGCCGAACGGCGCTGACTGCAATCATTCAACGGGTCAAAAAGCATTGGTTATTTATGATCGTGCCAAAACAATATGATGAAACAATTATAAAAACAATATGAAGAAAAAATGCCAGCACAGATATGCGCCCAATGTGTCATCCGTGGGGAAATCCCTCCCTCTGTCTCCGTAGCACCTGCAAGCGCTTTCAATGGCGACTTTCTCTCGTCACCCGCCGTCCATCGCCGACGGCCGGGAGTTTGGGATCACCTCAAGCTTGGCCAAAGCGCTTGCGCACTTCTTTTTTATTATCTTTTTATTAAAAAAAAAATTTGGGGGGGAGGACCGGTTTCTTTATTTTCTGTTTTGTCTTTGTTTGGCAAGGTTTAGTCGGACCTGGGTTTAGACCTCGTCTGAGCGACAGCATCCCCAAAAGGTCCCGAGAGTTCTGTGCTCCTCGCCCTAGTCCACGCCATCGCCATCAACGTCGAGTCCCCCTAGCACGGCTAATGTAAAATAACAGCTCACCTGCCTCACAATCAAAATGCACCATAGGTCGGACCAAACTCTATTACTGACCTGCTCCTCTTTGCTATTGCGCGGCTTCGGCCCTCATTTCTCTGCCTCTTTGACCCCTCAGCTCCTCAACCCCTCACTTCTGGCATTACTGCGACGTCGCATCGTCTGTGTTGTCCCCTCTTGCCCGTCGTTTTGCTGGCATTCAATTATTCAATTGTTCAATCCTGCCCGCACCTGATGCCTGTCTGCTCGGCCCGCGGGAGCGTCACCCGGGCCCGACTGTCGGGTTACCTCGCAGTGACATGACCGCCAGACGTAGGGTACCTACTTAACTCATGCAGCCCGCTCTTGCCTTGCAGCACTCAACCTCGGAGGGTGCATTTTGACACTGGCACGGGCTGTGGCTTGCTTTCTCCCACTCCCAAATCACTACGGACACCTCTCCCCAATCGCCCCCCGCCTAGCCCCAAGTCCGTATTGCCTTTCGCCAAGAGGTCAGCAAACCGCCCTGTCCTGACCCTCTTTTGGTTGCCTTTCTGCACACCACATGGCATCCCATCACACCACATGAACGAACAAACAGTCCCGAGGGATGATACTCCGTAGATTGCAGACTGCGACCCGTATAGTCGCTCTGGACACCCCTTCTCCCGGCATCAGGTTTATGCGGGATGCGGTTATTTACAAGACCAATGTCCAGCGGATGGCTTTTCGGCCTGCCCCGATTCCCATCCAACGTTGACAGATTGACTTCGCTGCGTCTACCAGGATATTTTGCTCTCGTGCACAGGCTGCCTTGTCTTGGCTCCTCCTCCGGTCAATTTGCTCCGGGACATGCATCTCTCTGCATTCTGTCCTTGATGTCGTGCGCCATCCCCCGTCGTGGGGTTTTCAGGGTCCAACATGTTACTCCGCTGGTTGAGAATCTACCAAAATCATCAACGTCACCACCTCAGTCAGGCTCTCTCAGCTTTGTATTGTCAGGGCTCGATGCGGCTGGATGCAGCAGCTGTGAAAACCCACCCTATCCACTCCACCCACCCGGCCCCATTGGACTCCACACACCGAGCTACCCACAACCAAATACGCCAGTGACCTGACCGTTCACTCGCGCAACAAGGGTTGAGGAGCGTGGCCAGCGGGACGGAAGCTACGCGGAGTGTCGTATCATCAAAGACAGCTCAAGTGTGGTAAGGGTTTGACTCTTCATAATGTCGGGAAATCGGACAGGCTCGAATAGTGAACCGATATGTATTAAGGTGTGAAGGCGAAGACCAGCCTAACAAGAAGACGGGAAATAATAATCACCAGTCATGGCACATTCCCATTCCCGATAAACGTCGGGCCCTAACGTTGCAGAAACAGTGAGACTGGGCTAGTGCCTTGTCCACACAACCCTGCTCTCTGTCCGCTTCGTCACATTTTGCATGGATCACTCGACCGTTTTGGGCTGCCTTGCACGGCCACTGCTGTGTTTCATACATGCCATATACATTCTGCGCAGACAAATCTTAGACCCAACGTGGATTCGGCTTGAAGGGGAACGACAGATGAGCGAGAAAAAAATGTCCAGGTTCCTTGGAACTTCGATTGACAGGGTCAGCCGCCAGGGCATTCAGGGCCTGTCGTGGCGCCTGTGGACACGGCAAAGAGTCAACGAGTTTCTCTACGGATCTCAAATTTGGCGGGGGATCGGCTATTCTCCTTAGCCCTGGGTTTAGGTTGCATGCCTTGTGGGGAAGAGGGGCGACCAGCCTCACAGCCCACTCCCTTGGCCGACACATCCCCGGACCGACTCTGGAGGACGGTGCAAGCGGGTCTCCGCGTTCCGATGATCAATCTAAGAAGAAGAAAAAAAAAGGCTTCGTGCAATAGGGTGTATCATGGCGTTAAGAGTTTTCACTACACGCCTTTGATGCCGGCGTATTACCCCTCGGCCTCGGAACACCGTCAAGTCGCCTTAGCCCATCCCCCGCAAATCGCCCAGGTTAGGTGCCGGTGGCAAGACTGGCCGTCTCTGGCCGTCCATCCTTTGAGATGGCATCCCAGCCGCACCATGCTTGGCATAGATTGTCAGGTACCGTCTGCCCGGGAAAGATCAGCTCGCCCGGCCGAGACGGAATTGAGCTTGAGTTTTAGATAAGCTGCCAACAACAGCAGTGACACAGATTAATGTGATGCTCTCTTGGTTGCTGGCTATTCCAGCGCCTCGAGTCAATATCCCCGCTCTCTTTGCCCTCTGCTTGTCTTCGGACTCCCCAGATGCACCTCGCCGAAATGATGATGTCATACACTTCGAGGATGACATGGGCTCCACGGTTCAAGCTCAATACGACTGGGTCACTCGGGGAGAAATTTGATTGTAGCATGGTCCTCATGTCATCGCATGAAAATGTCAAATCTCTCAGGGGTCCATTGCCCGGTTGCAAATCGCCCAATGGAAGCTTAGACTTTCTCATTCAACCCTAAGAGAGCAGATCACAGACAGACACGGGGGGGCATGTGCTACCCTGAACAAGGGCCTTCAAGGGCCATTCCCCCCTCCCCTTTTTTCTCATTTTTTTTTCTCATTCATTTTCGGTTGTTCCAGTTCCTTTCTTTTTACTTTCGCAAGAGGGGGGATGCAATCCAGCCTACGAGCAAACCCCAAATCCCCTGCCAATGTCATTTTACCTCGGCGTCATAGCGTAGTCAGTATTTGTTTTTCTGAAGGCTCACATGGCTGGCCACTTGAAGGTGACAGGGAAATTCTCTTGGTTTATGCGGCGTATTGGCTTCGCCCTGTTTGGCCGTGAATCAGCCACATACCACACGTCCGGCATCCCCTAGAGAGATCAATCAAACGGTAGGTACGAAACTTATCATAGGGTTTGAGGTTCTAGCTTCGTTCCTGTTTACTGCAACGCTTCCCTCGTGGCCGCCTTATCCCCTTAGTGAATGATGACGGCATTTTGTCCAAGACAAGGGCTTGCAGGCGACTAAAACCACATGTGGACCCTAAATGTCCAGTGTTCCTAAAGCCTAGTCCCATCTGCCCCACGCTTCTAAACGCATCCTTCTCACTTGACTAACAAGTGAGAGGAAACTCGATGACCTCGATCAGGCGGGACGGCACGGCACGGCACCCAATCAGCTCTCATCTATGAGGAATAACAGCAATCTCGATCGCAGCCCCACCAAAGTGAACACTATGCATTACAAATAAAAAGCAGTTGTCACGGTACTGGCAAAAAAAAAAAAAAAAAAAAAAAAAAGAAAAAAAGAAAAAAAAACCCCCCCCCCCCCCCCCCCTCCCCCACCCCCCCCCCCCCCCTTCCCCCTCCCCCCCCCCCCTCTCTTCTCTCCTCTCTCTGCTGCCCCTCCTTCCCGCCGCCCTCCTCCTCCCTCCCAGCCTCCTCCACGCGCCTACCCCCCACCCTCTCCCGCGCCACCCGCCCAGTGGCCCGCTGCCCACCCGCCCCCTCCCGCCGCACTACCAC
>JAHVYB010000007.1:176102-193648 GCA_020623695.1 Calonectria henricotiae | reverse complement strand
AAGGCGGGACCGCCACCGCCGCCCCCCAACTCATCTTCCTTTAAGAGGAATAACCGCAATACCCCACCCGGCCCCACCAAAGTGAACAACATTAAATAAAAAAAAAAAAATTTTTTTTATGTATTAAAAAAAAAAAAAAAAAAAAAAAAAAAGGAAAAAAGGAAAAAAAAACCCCCCCCCCCCCCATGAGTCTTCATTGGGTCTCGCCACTAAGCTTGCCGAATGTTATGTCCATCCTCGCCTCGTCCTTGGTGCCCTGTTTTCCCTTTGTCCCTTTTTCCTGGTCCATGTGGCTCTGGAAGGGGGCTCCGGCGGATTCCAGCCCCTCTGGAATCTCGATGCTCTGAAACAGGCCTCTTCTAGCGGTGAACTGTTGCAAATCCTGCGGGTCGAACAACTGGCCAGCTAACTCCCCTTCTGACGAAAGCTTAGCCAGCCAGGTTGCTCTGCATGTGCCCCTGGCCTCTCATATTTTCTCATCCTTCCCCATTCGCACATGCACTGAGACGATCTCGTCGTTCCGCCTCAACTATACGACGTGTTGTACTGCTGGCATACAATGTACCCTTTCTTGCCCACCCCACCGGCTACCCTACCCTAGCCGATCATCAAACTTCATTAAGCTGCAACGGCGTGCTAGACATACAGGCCTTGTTCAGGTGGTAGTAATCGTAGACATGGGATTTCTCAACTTTCCCGTGGAAGATCTGTCAAATTTCCATGTTTGGCACAGCATGCTCTACAGTAGCTGATCGTGTCACACTCACACATTACTTTGCAGGTGACATGTCATTCTCTGGATCACCGGGCCACCCCTAGTTTTTGCTCGATCGAGATCCCTAAGCCACCCCTCGTTTTTGCTCAATCAAGATCCCACTATGCAATTGGGCTGCCCCTCCCCCTCGAACATGCCGCGCGACGGTTCAGAAAGGAAGACATGGCGGCTCTTTGGTTCCAGCCATTATGCAGGCCTGGCAATGTTTCAACACATGGCATAATTGTGTTTCGAGTGTGCTTGTGACTGAGCGCATGGCTTCGTGTTGGTTACAATTCCCATTGAACTATCTAATCCCGCCCAAACGGAATTCTCTATATGTCGAACAGTTTAAGTCGGTGTATGTTTTAGCCCAGAACGCCTTGTGCACCTGCAGTCCCATCCTACCCGCCCCCCTGCCTGTTTGTCTCGTCTCAGGCACACAGCTGCCGCTCGCAAAAGTGAATGATTATGGATAATATAACAAGTAATGATCTCGATAGTGACAATTCCTCCCAAAGCGGTGTTTCTGCCCAACGCCCGTCCCCTCTGCATCAGGTAGCAGTGATCCCATTCCTTTGGCGTCTCAGTAGTATCAGTACCTGGGCTGGGCTGGAGGCTCCATCTTGGCCTTCTTGGCGGCTGGCAGCTCAGGAACCTTGAAGCTATTGGATGCCGCGCCGCCGCCGGCTTGCGTAAATGTACCACCCTTGAACCACCGATCCTCCTCGGCCTTGCGTTTCTTGCTCAGCTCAGCTTGCACCTTGGGGTCAACAAGTTCCAGGCCCTGCACGGGGGTAAACGCGAGGGAGGACGCCGTGCCCCCGGTTGCGGAGCCGATGGTGCTGCCCACGCCCGAGGCACGGAGGCCCTTGCCACGGAGGTCAATGTTGGACGCTTGGCCAAAGCCACCTATGGACGAAGCAGCGCCGCCAACCGTGCTGGCAGCACCCCAGCCCTTGTTCTTCGCACTGAGCTTTGCGCGAGTACGCTGGTCGACCTGAAGCCCGCGGATGCGGCCGTCGTTGGCCTGTCCAATCATACCCATGCCTACGGTGGTGTCGCCAGTGCCGTATCCTACCTCCCTTTCCTCCTTGCCGAATGCCATTCTGTTCTGGGCCTTGCGCAAATCTGTCATGGCAAGTGCTTCCTTGGCCTTTCGCGCTCTGCGACCACCTCGCTTTCGCGAAGGCTTGTCATCTGGTACTGGCAACGCCCGTTGCCCCTTGTTTGGTGGGGGTTCTGTGAGCTTCTCCAGCCGTTCCAGGCATGCGGATTTTAGCTCCTCGCCCGTCGATCCATCAGCACTCGAGTGAATGCGGTCTACGCGGGCTGCTAGAACAAGCTTGGCAGAGACAATTCTCATGGCCTGCTTCTTGAGGTCGTTGGGAATGCCTCGGATCATCTCCGAGTTGTAGAGGTATCCTTGTTGGCGCACACCAATGTTGGTTGCGAGACCCGCCTGTTTCTTTTTGGAACCCCAAGAGGGAATGTTGCAGGCGGGCGTCTTGGATAGACCTGTAAGTCCACCGGCAGCGTTCAGGAGCTGTGCTGCTGTAAGCGAACCGATGAGGGCCGTCAGGTTTGGCGCAAAGATGTTCATGCGCGACTGCACATATTCGGCCAGGGTCTGTTTCGCCTTGTTAAGCGCAATGACCATATGACAGGCTTGGATGACTCTCTGCAGCTCATCGGGTGTCATTTCGTGACCCTTGGATGTTGTCGCCTCTACAGTGACAATCATCAACGAAGGCCCATCCAGTACGGATTTCAAACTGAGTCCTAGCGGGTTGTCTGTTGAAGTCTGTAGCGCCTTGATGCTTTCCGAATCCATGGGCCCATTGCCCAGAATGGCCACCACCTTGGCGTACTCGAGGGGGGTTGTGACTAGTCTCTCTAGTTCTGGGAATCGGGTCGAGTAGTGGTCACGGATAAACTTGTGCACTAAAACAACCTCGCCGTCAATCTGGGTTGATAGGCTGTTGGACTGGGTAAGGAGGTTGTACTCTGGGTGGTCCTCAATGTTTCCAAGGATAGTGCTCTGTGTAGCGCTTTGTGATCGATAGTGTGCAATTTTCTGTAGCGTCCGAACCAACACGTCAGGGCTATTCCTCAAGAGCATAGATGTAAACGAATCATCCACCGAGACGCGACCACTACGTTGATGGTCGGGGGGAGTACTAACCTCGAGAACGGGTTCCAGAGTCTGCATCAGGCTGGCGACGTTGCGCACATCCTTGACAGTACCAAGCTGCATCTTTTCAACTTTTGCCTTTGTCGCCTCTGCATCGTTGATGTCGTTGTCTGGCTGGTCGTCGTCCTTGTCGGCAGGGGCACTATCTACATCCATCGCATCGCGGTCGGCGCTGGATTCTTCGGTGTGGACGAGGCCATCGTTCTGGACTTCCTCGGCCTCATCACCGGAGCTTCCAAAGTCGTTGAGCAAGTCGTCAGCGACTGTCGTCATGTTGGCGGCTGATGACGGATCGGTTTGGTGAATGGAAGCGGTTCGCGACATGGCGAGCTTGGGCGCAAAGTTACAAATATTTACTGCTAGGCTGCAAGGCTGAGAGAACGCCACAGAAGATGGCCCGTGCACAACAGCTATCAGAGGTACGCAGCCACCCATCCATTTTTTCGAGCCTCGCTGTCGCGTCGTTGTTCATCACTTTACCCATTTGGCATCGGCCCAACCATCATTTTTTGACACGATTCTACGCTCTATACCTGGTGCGCTGGCAGGACCACACGGCCAAGAAACATGGAGTCGTCAAGAGGACCCCCGAGGGTCAAGAACAAGGCCGCCGCGCCTATCCAGATCAGTGCCGAACAGCTCCTTCGTGAGGCCGTCGATCGCCAGGAAGTCGGCCTCCAGGCTCCCACCCAGCGATTCGCCGATCTTGAAGAGCTTCACGAGTTCCAGGGCAGGAAGCGCAAGGAGTTTGAGGACTATGTGCGACGCAACCGAATAAACCTCAACAACTGGATGCGCTATGCGCAATGGGAATTGGAGCAGAAGGAGTTTGCACGCGCCCGGTCCATCTTCGAACGCGCCCTCGATGTGCACCCCAACTCGGTTCAGCTGTGGACGCGGTATATCGAGGCGGAAATGAAATCAAGAAACATCAATCATGCTCGAAATCTGCTCGATCGTGCCGTCTCCCGACTGCCGCGAATCGATAAGCTGTGGTATAAATATGTCTACATGGAGGAGATGCTGGGAAATATCCCCGGAACGCGACAAGTGTTTGAACGCTGGATGCAGTGGCGACCCGACGAGGCGGCATGGAGTGCATACATCAAGCTCGAGAAACGATACGGCGAGTTCGACCGAGCACGCGACATCTTCCGGACCTTTACCATGATCCACCCCGAACCCCGGAACTGGATCAAGTGGGCCAAGTTTGAGGAGGAGTTTGGCACTAGTGACCTTGTGCGAGAGGTCCTTGGAACAGCTGTAGAAGCTCTGGGCGACGACTTTGTCGATGAGAAGCTGTTCATCGCCTATGCGCGGTTCGAGGCCAAGCTGAAGGAGTATGAGCGCGCCCGTGCCATTTACAAGTATGCGCTGGACCGCCTGCCGCGATCCAGGTCAATGATTCTACACAAGGCTTATACCACATTTGAAAAGCAGTTTGGTGACAAGGACGGCGTTGAGGACGTTATCCTGTCCAAGAGGAGGGTGTATTATGAGGAGTTGGTCCGGGAGAACCCCAAGAACTACGATGCCTGGTTTGATTATGCCAAACTGGAGGAATCATCGCAAGATGCAGATCGGATCCGAGATGTATACGAAAGGGCTGTTGCCCAAGTGCCACCAACACAAGAGAAGCGTCATTGGAGACGATACATCTATCTCTGGATCTTCTACGCCATTTGGGAAGAGATGGAGGGTCGAGACATCGAACGGACTCGGCAGATTTACAACACGTGTTTGGGACTGATTCCCAACAAGAAATTTACGTTTGCAAAGGTCTGGCTTATGGCGTCTCAATTTGAGGTTCGACAGGGCGAGCTGACAGCGGCACGAAAGCTCCTGGGCCGTGCCATCGGTATATGCCCCAAGGACAAGATATTCAACGGATACATTGATATGGAGCGCAAGCTGTTCGAGTTTGTGCGTTGCCGGACCCTGTACGAGAAGCACATTGAGTACAACCCCGCCAACTGCCAGACATGGATCAAGTTTGCGGAGCTGGAGCGGGGTCTTGATGATCTAGATCGCACTCGGGCCATATTCGAACTCGCTGTTCAGCAACCGCAGCTCGACATGCCGGAGCTGCTGTGGAAGGCATACATTGATTTCGAGGAGGAGGAAGGCGAGTATGAGCGCACGCGCGACTTGTATGAGCGGTTGCTGGAAAAGACCGACCACGTCAAGGTCTGGATCAGCTACGCGCACTTTGAGATCAACATCCCCGAGGACGACGAGGATGAGGAGGTGGAGGAGCAGCCCGTCAGTGACGAGGCCAAGGCACGGGCACGCGAGGTGTTTGAGCGGGCACACAAGAGCATGCGCGACAAGGATCTCAAGGAGGAGTGCATTTCGCTGCTCAACGCCTGGCTATCGTTTGAGCGCACCCACGGAAACGAGGACGACGTTGAGGCCGTGCAGAAGCAGATGCCCCGCAAGACGAAGCGCCGGCGCCGTCTCGAGGACGACACATGGGAGGAGTACACCGACTACATCTTCCCTGTCGACGATCAACAGGCCACCAGCCTGTCGAACGTCATGGCTCTGGCGCAGAAGTGGAAGCAACAGACCGGTGGTGGCCTGTCGGGGGCTTGAGCCCCGAATGGAGGGGAGCTCTCCCTGTTGTTGGTCCCCGGCTCCGATCCGACGTCCCGCGCTCCGTTCCGTGTCGCCCCATATCTCCCCGGCCGTGGGTGTTTGTGTGTTAGTGCTGGCGCTCGCGTGGGCGTGGGCGTTTGAGTGCGCGGCTCCGGGCGTCAGCGGCTATACTATCTGTTACATCTGGACGGAGCTCAACCCTAGTTCTTGCTGCCTCAGAAACATTAACCTCTGAGCTTCATTCCCCCTCTTTGACGGCGGCGTCCCGTTTCAAGGCCACGACCTGGCCCGTTCTGCTGCTGCTCTACACACGCACACACATTTCTAGCTACCCATGTAATCCGAGTGTATCTGTAAAACACAATACATGCTGTGCCCGCCTTTGACCCCTCTTTCCAGATGTATTCAACGCCATGCCGTGCCGCACGTACCGTTTAATGAACATGAAGCTTGTTTCTTTTTTCTAGTTTCTAGTTACTCTCTTTTTCCTTTTTCAATTGCCCATGCTGCTGAGCTCTCAATTGCGCATATCCTGTCTCAGGGCGATCACTGTTGTTTACTAATCTCTTTGCTTCTTTCTCCATCCCCTCTCGTCTCTCTTTTGTTTCTTTTCTTTTCTCTTCTTCTTCCCTTTCTTATCTGCACCCCGTCCTGCATATACAACATGCCCGACCAGGGCTGGCTGTTTGGCCCTGTTCTGGCTGGCCCAGCATCCCGGGAAAGCCCAAACAGCATTGCACCCCGGGCGTTCGTAGTGTGGGGTCCAAGTATCGCCCCGGGCGTGCGCACGCTGAGCTGCTTTGCTGCTGCTGCCCGGCTCGTCCAAACTGGGTCATGACATCATGAACAAAAACACCCCACCCCTCCCTCCACCCCCTTCCCGTCATCGTTTATTGCTGACGACGGACACAAAACACGTTTCCCAGAAGAAGAAAAGGAAAGAAAGAAAAATCAAGGCGGAACTGGATACACATACACTCTGAAATACACGCGCGCATGTCTCACACCATGTAACTGCCTCCCCCGGTACTCCTCCGAGGATGCATTCCGTGAACCAGGCCAAAAAGTCTTCCGGGAATAGGAGAATCCCTGTTTGCGTGCCAGAAACATGTCGTCTTCTTTTTTTGATGCTGCAGTGCAGTTCCTTCTGCTCGCCCGTTTCAACCCCCTCGGTGGGCCGTGAGCTTTAGATCGGCCTTGCATGCGTGTACAGTCGTACACGCATACAGGTGAGCAGGTGTGTAGGTGTGCAGGATACACGAGCTGCTGCCAACGCATCGCTTTGGGAGAACACGGGCTTTGTTTTGCAACGGTCACAGATGCCATGATATTGTCGTCGTAATTCGTGGACTGACTTAATTCTAACCCGAGCTTGAATCTAAAACGAAAACAAAAAATGTGAACAAAAAGTCAGGAAACAAAAGTCCCGAGGGACATTAACAAGTCCACCCCGGTCAGCCATCCCGCCCGTCAATACACACAAGCGTTGCATTTACATGTAGTCGTAACCTTGGCCTGGCCTTACCTCGATCCTGTTTCAAGCCGCCTTCCCCGTCGCTGTACCGGGCGTTCCTCCCACCCAATCGTAGATGCTCGATCCGCACGCCCGTCATTCCAAGGCCGTACTTCCCGGATCCTGGCACGCCACGTTTGATCCCTCATCATCGCGCATGCCAAACTGCATCGCCCGGCCCTATCGCCTTCCGTGCTACTCGCACACCGCCCATGCTCGCTCCCTAGTCTTAGATGCTGGCGCACCCCTGATGTCACACTTTCCTCGCCGAATAGCTCCACTCACACTCACACTCGTTGCGAATATCGTCTGCTCGAATCGGCCCATGTTGCAAGCCATCGAGCTATCAAGCTGCACCCGCACTGGTGCCGGCCTCCCGAGAGTATGGGTTTGGCAGCTCCGTGGCTATGATCACCGCTCCTAGTGGAGATGGTGTCCCAGCTGGTAGCTAGTTCAGTGTCGGCGTTGGTCTGGGTAATGATCCACAATTAGTTTCAGTCTTGATACACATGTTAATCGTAACGGGATGAAAACATAAGGGCAAAACAAAACATCTGTGCTCCTTCTATCTGAGGGAGAGTTTAGAACCAAACCAAACCAAATCATGCAGCACACCAAGTCAATCCCCCCTTCGTAACAACTTTCTTAGCTCCAGGGAAGAAGCCCGGTCTTAGTCTCATTAATCCTCCTGTGTTGGCACCCAATGAGGTGGCGGGAGGGAGCCAGTAATTCAGAAGCCCAGGCAATAGCATCATCAGTCGTTAAACGTGAATGACAAATGTTGGTACATCTTGTAGTGAGCAAGGCGGGGTCGTGTCAACCGATCCAAGCAGAGAAAGCACCTTGCCCTGAGACAACCCAGGCAGGGTCCACGACTCAGCACGACTCAGCACGACTCGCCCGCAATGGCTCTCAGACAAGCAATCACCTGCCTCCAGCCGGTGGGACAGTTAACGAACCACCACCATAAGGATAATTACCCCGATAGAAACCAGGGTCAGACTCATCACCAGAGTCGTACCCATCGTCACTTGGTGGTGGTACTCGAGATGACGGTGCCCAGCTGTCCGCCCGTCTCGTACCAGTGGCTGACCGAGACTGACGTTGGAGCCTCTGGAGGCGTCTCTCGTGCCGACGTACCTTCTCTGCTTGGAATTCCCTACACTCGTGACTCAAATGCTTGGCTTCCTTCAGTTCGGAAATGGCACCCTTGACCCCCAAGGCGGCAATGCCAACCGAGGCAGCATCTTGCAGGATGGCCTTGGTCTTCATCTGCTTCGCCTTGGATGGGCTCAAGCGGCCCTCTCGAACAGCCTTCTGCCTTGCCTTACGCTTCTCTAAACTCTCGTAGACCTCGTGTGCTGCGTGGATGGTGGCCACAGTCGCAAGACCAGTTGTGATAATCTGCTTACCTTTCATCTTCCTTGCCCGTCTCTCATCTTCTGATGAATCTCCTAGATCAGATTCAGAGGGATGTTCCGATCGACCACCCCTTCGGCTAGACCGGTCCCCGTGCTTGCTTCGATAAGACCGTTCGTCGTCGTAGTAGTCTCGTCCATTTCCGTACCGACGGTCATCATCGTAGTCGTCGTACCGACGAGAACGGTGTGAGCCACGATCGCTGTAGTCGTCCTGATCACGCCGGCGGCTATCATCGTCGGTAGGGTTGCCAATGCCAAGCTTGGCCAGGCTGTTGCGAGCCTTGTCCACAACGCTTCGGCTTCGGCTTCGCTGACGACGGCGGTCAGGGGAACGACTATACGAGTCATCTCTTCCCCTGCGGCTGCGGCTGCGGGATCTTGAGTGCTCCAGAGCCTTCTTGGCACCCAGAACACCCAGACCAGCACTTGCAAGAGCGGCTAGGCCACTGACGCCGCTGCTGCCACCACTTTGAGACTTGGATCGAGCCCTCGATCGTGAACGGCTGCGGCCAGTTACCTTATCCTCTTCGATATCATTCCGGGAGCCATTGATGAGACGGTTTCCGACCAAACCGCCAATGACGGACTCGGCCAAGCCAAGTTTGCCGCCCTTATCGTCAGTAGCGGCGTCGACAGTGGCAGCACCGGCTGCTGCAGTAAGAATGCGCTTGGTCTTTTCACCCTTCCAGCCGCCAGGCTCTTTTGCAACACGGAAAGCCTCGGTGGCACCAGCGAGGAGAGAGGCCATCGCAGCCTTCTGGATCTTGTTGGCTCCGCCCTGGGAGCGGGACCGGGTGCTCGATGGGCTACCGCCTCGGCGGCTCCGGGTGTCGGATCGATGGTCATCACCACCGCCAGTGAGAGTCTTGACGGCAGCACCCAGCCCAGTTGCAGCGAGTGCGCTTTCCAGGAAGTTTTTGTGGCCCTTTCGTTCCTTGGGGCCTTCGTCTTCATCCGAGTAATACTCAGTGTAGCCATCGCGACCACGGTGCAAAATGTAGTTGGCCTTTTGGTCCTTCTTGGCCTGCTGCTTGGTGTAGAATTCGGCACCCTGATAGGCGGCTAGAGCGCCAACACCAGCAAGAGCAAGTGAAGATAGAGGGTTGCGCTGAACATCTGTGCCCTCTTCCTT
Organism: Calonectria henricotiae; assembly: GCA_020623695.1. NCBI lineage: Eukaryota > Fungi > Ascomycota > Sordariomycetes > Hypocreales > Nectriaceae > Calonectria > Calonectria henricotiae. Next base: position 184,036 of record JAHVYB010000007.1, on the reverse strand, counting down.
GGCTTCATGTCGATCATAAAGCTCCTTTCCTCCAGCGAGGAGAGCGGCTCCAGCCACGGCGGCAATAATTTTCTCCTGCTTGCTCATGCCGCGGGATTTATGTTTGCGCTCTTCTTCATCATAATAAGTGCTGGGGCTCCGACGGGAGCGATGGTCGCGTTCGTAGCGTGGGTCGTAACCACGGCGGTACTCATATTCATCCTCATAATAGCCGTCCCGGTGTGGGCGCAGTTCACGGCTGGTGGGGGGAGGGAAATCACGGCGAACCTCCTCAACCGATAGGTCACTATCTTCGCGGCCGCGGGGAACAAGCTCGCGGTGAGATTGCTTGGAATAAGACTCGCGCGTGTCGGCGTAGCGGGGATCGCGATCCTCCCTGCGTTCTTCTCGGACGTAGCGGCGGGAGTACTCCCGCTCGTACGGGTCGTAGTTTGCCATGAGGCAGGACTAGTGTAGAAAATTGAGGTTGTAAAGTGTACCGCAGCTGGGGTGTAGCTGTTTATGTGTTATTCAGGTGTAATTGGTCTTTGGGCTTGTCGCAGTGGTCGCGCAAGCAACTATTGTCGTTGGTTGTTTTTAAAATGTGAAAATGGAGAGATGATGTAAGAAGGTAAGTCGATTGGGGGGAGGCGACAGAAGAAGAGAAACAAAACAGGGGCTTAGGAAACGGGCTTGCAAAGTGGGCAGTGGGTGCGGTGGTGGGCTGAGTGGGAAGGGATGGCAATGGGCATCAAGAGATGCATGCATGGAAATGGAAGGCAGCAATCCAGGCGGCCCCTTCCCTGCTAGTTCGAGTGCTCAAAGTACTGTACCGCTGAGGCACCCTTGCACGGCACTCACCTTGGAGATGAAAGATACCTCGCCTCGCGCTGCGTTCTGCATATTGTTGGTTTGTACTGCCAACTCAAGCCATTCGGCGGGACCCAACGACGTAATGGCGAGGGAGGTGAGGGGCAAAAGTCGACAGCTCTGACGCTATTGATGGGCGATGGGGCGCAACCCGACAAGGGTCAGGCTGTCAGTTCTCGGCATTCCACAAACTGATAGGTTCCCATGTACCATACAGCTGGCTTCCAGAGCCTGTTTGCAGGTCCTCACGACGCTTCTGACCCCCTTATTCCACTTTATTTTTTTTATGTTTATCAGAGATGTCCAAGCCCTTGTCGTTGGAATCGAAGGAGTCATGACCGAAATGCTGTTCGCAAACCTCTTGGTTGCCGTCCAAACCACGACTGCGCCACACCCGGTCCTATCCCAATGCCTCTCTAAAGCTGCCGGTACCCCCGAACATCACTTTTTTTTTGCCCTTTCATCACGTTGTTGGCGAGCCCTGGTCGGTAAGTACTCTGGTGGCTAAACGTTTCTTGGAAAAGGCCACATGGACTCCAAAATCTTTCCCATCTGTTTTAGAATCCCAGTGAGAAGAGAAGAATGAATGAATGATAGAGAGAAGAAGAAAAACGAGAGAAAAAAAACCAAGGGGGGCAGAAGAGCCTCCCGGAGCTTTGTCCGCCTTGTGGCGTGCACGCAATCCAACCTGGCCGCCTCGAGCGCCCGTATCCGTCCAACTTCCAAGGCAGAGACCTGTGAGGTTAACTCTTCTACCACCATAGTCCCTGCTTATAAGGGGCGGAAAATTTAGAATAGGTGGGCCATTTCCCAGATTATGTCCTCCAAGTACTTGTACACAGCAGACATATAAAGCTTTTGGTGGATGTGACGGCGATGAGTTGGCCAACTGCCACGATTTAGCGTCCTTCTCCCGTGGTATGGTGCAGGTTCCCGTTGGGTGGCGTGAGGTTCTATTCCGTGTTCCCAAGCTTGTGCCATTCATTGGGTTGTCATGCTTTGTCTTTTTTCAACCAACCTCCACAAATGCCCAATGAACTAGCCCAACAAAAGAAATGAGGGATGGATTTTTTTGAGGCGCGAGTCTCATGATGGTATAGACTTCTCAGCAGAAATTTCTCGCCGCGTTGGCATAAGGCACGTCCAATGTTACACTTCAACAATTTAACGAGGTTGTTGTGAAAGGGACTATGAGGTGGGTGAGGTGAGGCCTCTGCTAAGACGGTGCGTCACCAACTCATTCCAAAAGGCACCCTCTCATTTTCAACTGACCTCTCACAACCACCCCATCTCACCTGCCTAGCACGAGCAAGAACCCCCCCAGAGGCCGTCTGGGTGATCTGTGACGCAAAAATTATCCATATTTTTCACAACTGCTGACCCCAGTCCATGACCCCAGTGCAAATCATGAATGACCAACCCCAGCCACACCGTACCTCTCCGCCTAAGACACTCGCCCCCGTCAGCCACGCTGAGCGACAACCCATGCTTCCACCCCGCTCCAGTGACGTCATCGCTAGCACCCCGCGGATCAGGCCGTTCGCTAAAACTTCAACCCCTCGGTTCGGGGGCAAGCGGGGGACAAAAAACATGAGACACCAAAACTAATTCCACCGTTTTTCAGGCATCAAGATCAAAAAAAAAAAAAAAAGTAAAATTAAATAATTTACTATAATGATATTCTTAGCCCTAAGATTCCCATGCGTTCCAAGCGCTATATTTTTAAGCATATGATGTGGTGTACTGACTATTATTACTTTGGATGGTTCGGAGGGAATTGTACGTGAAGCCGGTTTTGGCGTCTCAAGTATTCTATCCCCTGCTTGGGGGGCATGTCATGTTTCCCGGTGGCCACTCGGGCAGTTCGGCGACTGCCACGCCACGTTTGCCAAACAACCGCTATCGTGCAATGACTTGAAGACAGCATCTATGAATTAAGGCAAATTTTGTGGCTATTTTCACCTCTTGTCTCCGCTAAAGTTCATAGCATAAAGCTGAAGCCTTAGGTCTCATTCGCTGTTACCATGCAACAATTTCCAACGACTTCGCTAGCCAACCAACCACCTTTCTTTTTGGCCTTGATTCTATAGCAGGTAGTGAACATGCCTTCTCAACATTGTACATGTCCGTTCAACTTTTAGATTCAACGTCCCAAATGCCAGCAACTAAGGTTATAGTTATGAGCAGAACAATCACACATGTAAGCGTCTTATTCTGCTTCTCAGTTATTGGTTCTGTCTTTTTTTCTTCTTTTTTTTTCGTATTGTGTTGGGACTTGGGCGTGCGGTGGGCCAAACGGAGGATGTTAAAATATGCACCAGCACCTGTCCCATGACACACCCACAGAGGTGGGGTTAACTGCAGAGCAGCAACACTTGGTGTCAGCCCGTCTCATTTCCCACCCCAGCTTCACACAAGAAAATACAAGGCCCCCCAAAGACGGGCTCACATAAATATCATCCACATTTAAATTCAACCAACACCATCACTGATATGCATTTATCTAAACTTGCTGTCGTTGTAATCAACTGCCCAAAACTACCCTACATCTCTTACTAACATGACCCCGCCATACCCCGCAACACCATGAGTGCGGCTTTGAGCCCTCATGATAAGATGCCCCCACCAATATCAGCATTTCTCCTTTGGCTTGCTAAGCCCCAATGGAAATATTCTGCCGCTGCACGAACCGGTATTTCCTCCCGAGTACACCCTTCAACTTGCCGAGGCGTCAATTAGTGAGCCCTAATAAGAAGTATTGACGAGTTTACCAAATGATAAAGGAGGCATTTGTTCGACTTTTTATTATTTCTTCCCGTAAAAGCTATCGTACAGTGCAAACGATGAAAAAAAATCCAGTAAACAATCCCCAGTAAGTTGGTTTGTGGAGAGTCCCATCTAACATAAAAAAATCCATGCAAAGCAAACCACCCGTTAAACCCCTCTGAAATGCAGGCCAAGAACTCAGAACCCATGCCCGTGACTCAACAACATGCATGTGCTTTTTTCTTTCTTTGTTTCTTTCTCCTGTCCCCCCTTATTTTTTTTTCTTTTCGTTTTCGTCCTTGTCTTTTTCTTCTCGTATTTCTCTTCACCATTGCCCTATCTCTACCATTCTTTGCGCATAGAACAAGTACATGCATTGGAATAGGGATACCTTGCCACCAGACGATTCAACTGGGACTCTGATCCATAAGTCCTGCCATAGAACCGTCGACTTTAGTCCCAATAGTCTTCTTATACGAAGAAGTAAAAAAGCTGAAAAAAAGTCGTACTTCTTTCCAATAGGGCGTAAGAGTGAATCTCACTGCCTCGCCCGTACGTGGCCTAGATTCGCCCCGAAAAGCCAATATGTCAAATTCGAGCCAACCATTTCCCTCGAAACCACAATCTAGCTCAACTGAGCTGTCCATCTCCTCATTTTGTCGGACTAGGACAAGGAAGGATATCGTCGTAGATGGGTATTCATTGTCAACCTCGCTTTCTCTTCATGCTTCACCCCTTTTACTTTTAATTCACCTGGCAGACGCACTGCGATCCATCGCATGTCCAGGCCTTTCCGTCTTGATACTCCATTCCCGCCTCCCGATCCCCAATGCCCCGAATTCAAATCAATGCAGCGGTTCTGGTCCATGATTGCCTTCCACATCGTGTGCACAATCCGGGTGCAGAAACCTCCAAATTCCCATACATTCATTCCCTCGAAAAAATCGTGAACCTAGAAATGCGTCCGCAACTGATACAACGCCGTCGCTCATAGCGTTATCGTAGCTGGGGTCGCGCCATGCACTGAAAACCATATGAACCGAATCCGAGACGTAAAGAAAAGAATCCCCAAACCACGTCTAAATCAAGACGACAAGTTCTTGTCTATATGGAGAATATACCTGCTTTTTAAGGCCGGCATATCTTCATATAGAACGCGCACCTGATCAAGCCTCACCGCGCTGTAGGTGCCATCGCTGTTGCCGAGAAGCTAGCTCACGACTGAGCGATTTCAGAACTCTGTGTGGACTCCATTTGTCAATGGAGCTTCGACATGGCCATTTGTCAGTCCTGAGGTCGCATCCTTGTTCTCAGGTGTGATCACCGGAAGGTTACCAGATGGTGAAAAGTCGGGAACGTCAGCAGAGAGTTGGCTGGTGCCATTGCCGTTGACAAGGCCATTAACAGCGGGAGCTGCCTGAGCACCTTCTGGGTATTGCTGGAAGGAAGGGTCACCGGGGTAGGCACCATAGGGCACCGCGGGCACGCCGTTGAAGTGATTGCCAAAAGCATATGATCGGTTCTTGAAGGTCAGATGCGCAGGACCATGGTTGCGAGCGAGCTCATCACGGTCCTCCATGGGGAGCACAAACTTCTCCCAACCTTCCCGGCGACGTAGACGCTCGCAGTCATCCTCACCAACAACATACTCGACTTCGGTCGACTCCTCACACACAGCGCGGACGAGGCTCAGATCGGGAGATAGTTCCCGCATTCGTTTGAAAGCGGCGATGAAGTGTAGAGGGACAAAGCCCTGGGAATCCATGCGTGCTCGGAGGTACATATCCTTGCACAGGTTTTCAATAGAGAAGTAGTACTCAATCTGGCTCTTCAGCATGGGAATGACCATGTTATCCCAGTAAGGGTGGGGCTGGAAAGGCATGCCGGCCATGGGAGGAACTGAATAATCGTAGGGAGGGAACTGGGCCTGGACAGCAGGCATCCGCGTTTGGCCATTGGGAAGGGACATGCGGTGGTAGTTTCCGGCACCATTCCGACCTCCACGTCCTCGTTGGGCGGGGGGAATGAACATTTGACCGTGGGCACCCTGGCGAAGAGGGGGGCTGTAAGGGCCCTGGGCTCGGGAAGCTGCGGACCCTTGGGCGTTGAACCCGGCGGCTCCAGCCGAATTTGTATGCTGATGCTGGCTTTGGGAGTTGACAGACAGGTGGGCACCACGGCCACGATAGCTGCCTCGTCCCCTCTCACCTCGGCCTTCTTGTCGTGAAGCCTGACCATTTTCCTTTAGCATCCATTCGTGTCAGCTTGAATTCTGGATGGAGGGCGTTTTGTACATTAGGGAAAGAAAACAGGACAGAGTCACTTACAGTTGATTGCGTAGTTGAATCCTTGGTCTTGTCGGTGTTGGCGGCCTTCTTTTGGTTGGCGTTATCAACTGACCCGCGCTTGGTGGTCTGAGGCTGAGAAGGCACTCCGTTGGGACCATTTGCCTCCCGGGCCTTAGCATCACTGGCTTTGTTCACAGGAGCAGCTGGTATCTTTTCGGCAACGCCATTTGAAGTTCGTGCGCCGGTATCGCGGGCGCCGCTTCGGCCGCCTCGGGGCTTGGTGTTGCGCATTTGGGGCAACTGGGTCTCGAAGCTGACGGTAGGGACGTAGTCGTAGGCCACCCACTTCTCCTTTTGGCGGGGCTTGCCTTGACCATCCTCTTGGCTATCCTTATCAGAGCGTTCGGCGACGGATTTCTTTCTCTCCTCCTTAACCTCCTTGATAGCAGTCTCTGGAGTGGGCCATGCGGTGGAATCCTCAACTGGTGGAGGCACAACCTTGGCTTCCTTATCCGCCAACCTGGATCCTCGAGGTCCGTTACGCTCAGGGCGGGTCGCGTCGGTGCCCTTTCGAGGCTTAACACCATTCGTGATGGTTTCGGTTTGGGGAGAAGCTTCTTGAGTCGCGGTTGCGGAACCCTTGGTTCCGTCATGGTGGCCATTGACCAGTTCTCCCTGTGTGGCTGGCTTGCCCTTGGCAAGATGAGCCTCCTGGCGTTTTTGCCAGATGTTGACGCTGGGAATGGGTGCCTCGGACAGCTCGACCTTGGGCTGTTCGGGAGCAGCCTCCTGCTCCTTGTCCACTGGCGTTGAATCGCCAGTTTGCTTTTCAGAGGCCTTGCCCTTCTTGCTTCTCCGAGCCTTGCGGGAATCCTGATCCTCACCGGACTTGGCGCTAGAGGACCTTGTGCCCTTGTCATTGCGTCGCCATGGGCGATCTAACCTCGAGGCGTCATCGTCTCGCCTCGAATCGGGTCGCCTGTCTTGCGTTGACTCGGATCGGGCATCGCTCTCAGATCCAGTAGTGTTGTCGATATCCCTCTTCTCGGGAGCGACAAAATGGGCATCGATGTCGTTGGGGGTCTCAGCGACCTCGGTCGACTTGACCTGCTCGGTGTCAGGCGCAGTTGTCTTGGTGGCAACAGCGGCAGCGGCGGCAGGAGCCTGGGACTCCTGGGGTTGGGAGACTGCAGCGGCAGAGGAATTCGATGGAGGGACGGTACCCTGCCCCTTCGCAGCCTGGGCGTAGGAGAAGGTGGAAGCCGACATCTCGGAAGAATTCGCGGGGGCTACTGAAGTCATGTCAAGGTGAGCCGTGGAGCACAGGCTTACGGCTGGACAAGACGGGAAAAGTGGTGGGCCAGCGATGTTTTTTCACCCGGGGCCACCAACTGAGGCAAACGAGTTCTCCGGGGACTGTGAAGCCCGGAGAGGTATCTCAACCCCCTCCGCACGCGGGAGAGGCGCAGCGCACCCAATGTGCGGTGCAGTCGGTATTCGGGATCCCCCAAGTGATGAGGGCTTCGACGGACGTCGGTCTGTAAGCGGAAGTCGCGTGCCCTACCTCTGGTTGGTAGGAACGGCGTCGAAGAATGGAGTCTTAGGTTGGATGTGGAGGAATGTCCGTAAATCTGAGAACTTGGCAGAGTCGGGTGCAGGTTCGGGGACTTGCGAGCCTGAGATCGTTGGACGGGGCAATGATGAGGGCGAGTAGGGTTTTGGTTTTTGTCGAAGCGGTACGGCCGGGGCAACAAAACCTAAGGGCGGTAGATTCGACGAAGGGAGGACGGGTGTAAAAAAAAAAAAAAAAAAAAAAAAGGGACGGGCCCCGTGCGCCGCCGCGCACAGACCCACCCACAAAAGAGAGTGAGAGGGTGGGGGTGGGTGTGGGCGGGGAGGGGGGGGGAGGTAGAGAGAGTGGCAGGGCGGGAGGGGGGGGGAGGGCGAGAGGTAGACAGTGAGGGGGGGGGACGGAGTGGGTGGGTGGTGTGGTGCGAGGCGAGAGGGAGGGCGGGAAGGAGGAGAGGCGGG